>CAVLJG010000006.1:2419000-2922069 GCA_963669975.1 Acanthoscelides obtectus
GTTCATTTGCTGAGTTACAGAAGCCGTATTTGAAATTTGGATTTTTTTGAACAATTTTTTCGAGTCAAAAAGTATTATATTGGGATATGAAACTAAGGCCCATATCGTCAGTCGTCCCTACAATTGTAGGGCGCGTTTATGGCCTGCTTGATTGACATAGTTTTCTACTTTTCTATTTTGAGGTTATGTCACAAACATCTATTTGCATCAAATTGTGCTTGCTTTTGAGTTTTATCATGTTTTTTCAGCCTGAAATTTCCTACAATTTAAAAGGAAAAGATATCTTAACAATAGGAGAGCGCTGACGCTGACACGGGACGAGTGTAATCTAGAAATTTTTGAAGGAGAGAAAAGAGTATGACAAACAAGGAGGCCATAAACGCACCCTACAATTGTAGAGACGACTGACGATACGGGCCTTAGAGTGTCATATAGAAAATGTTCTGTAGTATTCGATAAAGAAAACAAATTTCTATTATAAAAATAACTGAAGGTGCTGAACTGAAAGTATACGCTTCAAACCAAAGTTTGGGTAACTTCGCAGTTTCAAAACGTCAGATAATTTTCAAATACAATTTGTATTATATTTTGGAGCAAAAGAAATTGAAAATAAACAAGGCGAAGTTGGCCAAATTTTGGTTTGAAGTGTTTACCTCTAGTTTAGCACCTTAAGGTTTTTTTTGGAATTGTACATTTGGCATTTTGTATCAATATATTACTTTTCAATTCAAAAGCATTCTTCGAAGAAATCTCAATTCCAAATACGATTTTTCTATCCCAGTACACATACTTTTAACGACTTTACATATTCTTTCTCAAATCAATAACAAAATACGAGTCAATGTTTGAGCTTTTTCCTTATGAGAACCCATCAAGGTATCTTCAGAAAACAATCTAGGCGAAACGTTGGCAACATCGCGTCGAGTGATTTCTCAACATATGTAAATGTCAAGTAGCGCTATCGTCGTCTAAGGATCTTGCTCGAAGGATAATTATAGAATAATAGAACTAGGGTAGATATCGCTATTGTTTCCACGAGAACAAAGGTCGACAATCCGTTTCCTAAACAAATGAATACAGCGCTTAAGACAAGCTTAATTAATCCATATATCAGTTTCAGCTGTTTCAAATCCGCCTTCTAGATATATTGGAACTTGTCTCGGTTATTCATTTTTCAAGCACTTTTATTGCTTTGTTTTTCTCTTATTTGATGTTTTCTGGCACATCAGAATTTGATAAAATTCTGACAGTTGAATAAAGAGGCATGAAATTTATCGACATAGTTCTTGTTCTACCGTTTTTCTACATTTTTGGCTTTTACTGATAGACCAAGAAATATTTTTTCCAAAATGGTGTCTAAAAGATTTAAGGACATCAAGTGATTCCTCTAGATTCCAAAAATTACATCAAAGCCTAACAACATCCTCTGTAATACACTGGAATCTGAAACAACAAATCTTGTGTAGCAGAGATTAAGAACCGGGACAGTTCCCTTTTATTTGGTAATCCGGGTATATCTACCTACAGCTAGTTCAGAAATAAATTTAAATCCTGCTATAAATCTAGTAAAACGCGTGCCAAAACGTTACGAAAAATCCCCGAATGATTAATCCTGATCCTGTTTCCTGCAGCACTATTCTGTTGGCTCCCACCCTTCTAGCAGCGACCCAACAAGGTAATCCAAAAGGAAATACCGCCAACTTGATGCTGATATATGGTTTAATTAAGCCGTGTACTCATTTGTTTTAGAAACGGATTGCCTACCTTTGTTATGTCAAAATAACGGTTAGATGAAAATACATATTATGATACAGACGAATACGAGATATTTGCGAACATATGATAGACAGGAACTAAATAAATTATAGTGGAAAAGAACTAAAAAACACGTTTTAATAGTAAATAGAACTTGAAAGTATAAAATAATTTTCATGTATAGGAGAGTTTATGTTACTGAGAAAGACCAAAGACTAATTAATTTGGAATAAGGTTAATATGAAGATTAAGATACTAACAAAAAATTCAGTCATAATAAAAAATCATGAGATGCTCGACATTGAATGTTAGAACTATTTCTATAGTTATTAGTATCCCTCGCTTTTTGACAATAATTGTTAATACCTTAGTTTTTATATTGATCTCATTGCAAATTAATTAGTCATATTTGATTTTTGGACTTTCTATTGCAGTGGTGCAAACAAAAGAGTCCAATTTTTTAGTTCGATTTGCTATTAAAGAGTGTTTGTTAGCCTTTTAGACCATAGTTTATTTTCTGAATGAATTTTTTGTTTTAAAACGTTAACAAAAGTACCTCGATTTTTGGTATATTCTATATTTGGCAATGAATTTAAATTTTACAAATATTTTTTTTAGTAATGTTTGGTACTAAAGTTTGAAATCAAAGAATCGAAACTGTATATTTCGTTGCTGATCAAGTACAATCTCTTGAATTTTCTTTTGTAATTATGTAATGAATTAGTTTCTTTTAAGTACGGTCTAAAGAATTATACAATTTGATCAGAATTGAAAAGGTCTCTCTCTGTTTTTGAATAAAGAACGAGTAAAACTTAGGAGCCGGTATTTATACATTTTATCAGTTTTCATTCATTTGTCATTAATGGCGTTCGATATATGATTACTTATCTGATAAGTCTGCAATAAGTTTACTCATAATACTTCGAATACAATTTCTTGCTCTAATATTTAACTAGGAATAATAAACCAATAAGCAATATTATATTTTTGAAAACAAGAAAGATTCACTCAATAATTATTGCTTTCTCGCAGATTTATAGATTTATGTATTTGCGAAGAAAACTCTGAGAATTAGCACTAAGAATTCAACAAATTTTGTCACCACCTATTACGCGTCTCACGTTATATTTGACTGAGTAGTTTAAATTTTTTTGTCAAAGTTTCCATTTGGTGCAAATTTCGAAATTTCCAAAGTTTTTTTAAAATGGCCATTTTTTTCAAAACCTCCAAATCTCCAAATTATTTTCCAAATTTACGAATTTCTCAATCATTTTCCAAATTTTCAAATCCAAATCTTTTTCAAATTTCATTACTCACATTTTTACTCAAAAACAGTGTCACTCATTAGTGTCCGGTTTTCTGTCTGTCTCTCCGCTGTCTATAAATTGGAAAGTGCCGCTCGGATTTTGATGAAGTTTTCACACATGCTTACCACTATAACAAGGACGAAAATGTTTTGCATGTTATGAAAATCGAACCAGTGGCAGCTGAGATAAGAACAAAACATTTACAATTAAGATCGCTCTAACTTTATTTTTTGCAGCTTCAGCAGCTCCTGAACAATACTGCTAAAACACCTATAGCCTGTACTAGGCTGAAAGAAATATCCTTTTGTTTGACATCGATGAAACGAGCCGTTTTTGAGGAAAACTATCTCGTTCGAAACCGTATTTCCCTCAGAGTGACCCGGCAACTAAATTTCTCCTCGAAGCATCGATTCTCCTTAACATTGTCGACCGGGTGTATAACACAGTGCCGATACAGGACGCTCAGTCGATAAAGCCGGCGAGTCCCGCGGGAATAGCGGGAACACCGCAGTGTAGAAGTACTTCCTTAGCCTTAACAAGGCGTAGTCGAGTCTAAGCAGCAGACTGAGTATTAACACATGCGGCAGCATTACAGATAAGCCTGTGATTAATGGCCAAAGCTGGTGAGGCTTGAGGTGCCCCGAAGGCTGTTTTGAGGGTGTGCTGGATGTTTAGAAGTCGTTTCGTTTGGATCGGTGGGTGGATGAATTTGATCGATGGGACTTCGATGTGATTGAATGTGTGGATTGTCGATGGGATTCTGAGTGGTCAGTAGCGAATGTTTGATATACATGGTATCTTCAACGTATAGATATTGAAAAAATGAACAGTTTTTTCTAGTAACGGTCCTGCATTTCGATCAGATCAAACGTGAACACGTATGGTGAGCATCAGTACCAAATCCAGGCGCTGCTGGCCGCGTTGGTAATTAAAATCTTTACACATCGATTCTAAAAAAAAAACAAACGGCACAGTCATACAGCAATATCGGAATTGTCCAAGTTTTCTTAATTTATGGTGAGTGTCTTCGAAATGCTACCGATGCTTCGCGAGTGCTTGCAGATCGTTTTGCAAGATCCTTCGTGATTTCTTTTTCTATTTGCTGCGCAATGAAATGTTTAGTGTATAAAACTGCGGTGGACTTGCTTGATGAATTTTCTAACGTTGAGGGCTTTTCATTTATTTTTTTACGTTTTCGCTGTTGTTTCACCGCATATTAGATTTGTTGTTTCTGAGAAGGAAAGTTCTAATTTTCAGGACACCCTGTATAGTGCGGTTCTAAAATCAATAGCGATATTTGAAGCGCTGTTTAACGTTGTGAGATGGGATTAATATAAATTGCTCAAACTCTAACTTCAGCTAATTTATATAGTAGATATTAAGTCTTTTATACAGATTTTTCTTCAAATGTTCAAAGTAATTTTTCACCAACATTTATGTAAATTTTCTAATCTGAATAATAACAAAAAGAAGAAAAAACCTGCAACGAATCCCTATCCATGGTCTACTTATTGCGTGATACAATAAGAGATGAAACGCTTAGCTCTTTTTTTGAAATTCTTTTTAGTGAGTGGGTGAACTCGGTAGGCAACGTGTTGTATATTTATGTTGAATATTATGTTTGTTTTTTCATGGCTAGGTTTTTTTCTATTGTCCCGCTTATATGCCTATGGCGTACAATCATTAAGACCCTTCCTCCACTAAACAGTCTCATCCCATAAATAATGAACCATCCGATGCTAATGGCGACGCCAGTAACACCAGTCCCTGGGTTTCCTCCCTGTTACCGCGTATAGGGGGACATAACCATGACTTCTACCATAGCGTCGTTGGTCGTTTTTTACCAATGGTACGGAGAACCTCGAAGGAAATTGAGACAGCTGTATATCCATGATATCCATTACCGTCTGGCATTTGGAAGCACCGCTGCGCATTGTTGCCTAGCAGCGGGTCGCCAACGTGTATCGTTTACAATAAAAAATGTCCCGGTAGTATTTTACGTGGCGGGGGGTCGCGCGTTTAATCTGAATAATGGCCGTTCACAATGAAAGAGACGTCCAGTCTAATATGACAACGTGTGAATGCGATTTTCTGGTCGTTTATCAGCTCGCTTGCACAGCGGCGTAGACTTAGCAGCTCTTTAAGCTTCATTGGAAAACGTCACAACAAGAACCGAGCCCTATGGTACACAAAAATCGATGATTACAAGGGCAACGTTCAAGTGCTTCTATCCATTCCTAGATTCAGTCTCAGCTAAACATCTACAAAAAAATCATATTGTAGGTTAACTTTCAATCCAATAAAATATGATTATATTAGTCCATGTTTGTTGAATTGGTTGGACAGTGCAAATTTGTACAAATTGTTTTATTATGCTATGTTCCCAAACTCCTATTTATCTTGATTCTTTCATTTTTGGAAAAAATGATGTCATAAGTATATCCACTCACGTGATATTCACAATTAACTATGACTCTTGACAAAACTTTTTTCTTTCAAAAATGCTTTACCATTAATGAGATCAATCTATACAATGCATTGTGATCGACTGTTAAACATCTTGCTTTCAATAATTTCAAAAAGCATATTAAAAAGATTATCTTTGATGCCCGAATCTGAATTATCTCTCACTATATAGACAATCTACATTTCCTCATATTTGTGCATATCAAATAACTCCTTTACAGTTTTCTTTCTACACACATGTCAACGCTGCATTTAATTTGTAATTTTCAATTAAATGTTGGAAGAATATTTTATTAATAATGTTTTAAACATCCTAGTGTTAGTTTTTCAAGAGGTGATGTTAATCAACAGTTCTTCAATTTCTTTGTTACCTGCTCCATAAAAAAAATGTGCGCGCCTGTGTTTTGGCTAATACATTACACAGTTATTGTAAACCGGAGTTTTTGTGTTGGTGTTACAACTGTATTTTGGCAACAATGGCGATGTTTACCATTTTGTATTTTAGTACAATGGGTATGTTTACCATTTGGGCTATTAGAAATGACAGGACGCAATATAACTAGAAGCTTTATTTGCCCGGGATGAATAGGATGGTCTTATATAGGCTAAGGGACTATAAAAAGGATACGGAAGTGAGGTATAAGGGTATTGATGTCCTTTAGTGGTAATAAATGAAATACCTCACAAGATGGTCAAAGCTCCAGTTTTGATATTAAAACTTGGTTGTTGTTTCTGTCAATAAGAGGAGCGTCTTTGACTGCCTTCGAAGCCTTAGTTGTTCAAAAGATTTTCCAAAATTGGATGAGAAGCAGGTCAAGCTAACGTTTCTCACCTTCAATTGGATTTGGTGAATTTTAATTTTCGCTTTTTTGTAACTTTCTTTCTACATTTTTTATTTCTATATTATTTACCAATTTTTTAATTAAATTTTCCAAATCTCCTTTTTTTTTAATTTTCAAAGTTCCGATTTTTCCCAAAATTCTCAAATCCTCAAATTATTTTCCAAATTTTCAAATCCAATTTTGTTCGAAATTTCAAATTTCAATTCTTAAAAAAATTATCAAATGCGATTTTTTTTAATTTTTTCAATTTTAATTTAAAATTAATTTTTTTAGTTCCCAATATTTGAATCTAAATTTGTTCCCAAATTTCCAATCTTTTTCTAATTTCTAAATTTCAATTTTTTTTAAATTATTTCCAAAATGTTTAAATTCTCAATATACCTATTTCCGAGTTTTCCAGTTGTTTTCAAAATTTTTTCTCGAATTTCAAAAAATTAATCTTTTTTTGGAAATTTTCATAATAGATTTTGTCTAAAGATTATTGTTATCGGCCCTTGACCCCTGTGCAAATTTACAGGTTAATCAGACCTTCTTGAAATTGGTGAAAATTAGCTTGAACGATTGCGCGTTACAGAGCAAACTAAAAACAGCTGGATAAAAATTAGTGAGTTCGTCAAAGTTTAATCAACGTTGGGCAGCGTTTGGGCGCACTCCTTATACAGGGTGTACTTAAAACTGGGACTGTACAGAGTATAAGTCAGAAAATAATAAGCAAGCTTTCCTAGTAACACATACTATACCAAAGCCGAAATATCTCTTCTCGTCTTCTCCTACAAGCAAAACGCATTTGAAAACCAAAATCGGCAAAATTCCTACAGCAATAACGTAGTTATCGATTGATGTTAGTTTTCTGTATCTTCAACATCCAATTGATACTCCGCGAGTGTATTCTAGTATCCAAAACGTCGCCGTCATCCTCAATGTTTCCATCAGAGCTGCGTAGGTTCGTTTATACCGTACAAAGGCCGTCGAGATGAAGACCTAAACTGCCCCAAATGCAGCAAATTTAGGAAATAGTAAACTCGTGTTTTTGAATCGAACAGTGACAACTTCAAGCAGTAATTACAAACAAAACACGTGACAGGACGGTTCTTCAAATGCCGTACCAAATAAATTGTAAATGTTTTTGATACTGCTTTACCGCAAACGTGCAGCTATTTCTGAAAAGGGAAACCCCAACTTTCACCCTATATTTATGCTTCTATACTTTGTCAAGGCCACACAGTATATTTATGACCTTCGCAAAATTCATCAAAATCAATTCTGAGATTATTCAGCAACTAAAGTTTTATCTTATAGACAAATAATTTACAAACACTTAATAATCTCTAAATAGCACCTCATCACATAGATATTTACAGAATGACTGTTTCGATAGTGAACATCGCAGATTCAAATCCCTCATTCTGTGCCACCCTCTGAAGCGAGGGTGGTTCACTTACACCCCAATAATTGCACTTTTCCATTATTTAGAGACGATAGTCTGGCTCACTATCCCTAAATAACTAATGATTAAGATTGACACTCGGCCTCGTCATTTATTAACCGGATTTTTGTGTCCCGTCGCGTAGTCCCGACAGAGAAAAAAAGCATCCGCGTGGCTTGGAAAAAACGAAAAAATCCGCCCCGGACAGATCGGAAAAAAAGAAAACGAGTAGTGTGTACTAATTGACACTAAAACTGGTAAATCGTCGGGATTTGCAGCTGCGTGTTCGACGCGAATTTTTACATTTGAAAAATTCACGCGTTTTTCCAGTCTACCGGGCCGATACGCCTACATCATTCAGGAGAGTTTGTAAATTCGTTTTTTTCCGATAAGCGCGGTGCTGGTTTCGAATTTTTTCGCGCATACATTTTTCAGCGTGTGCAGTGGAAAAAATCCCGACGACATGTGACTGTATACAAAATAAGGAACGCATATAGAATTATAGAATTATAACGCCACGTTCATCCAAATGAGACCCAAAATGGTCATGAGATCCTGTCGCTTAAAGTGTTGTATAGCAAACCCTATAACTTTTTGATAACGTGGATTTTCATCTGGCCCTCCATCAACCGTCATGATTACCACTGGTTTTACTGGTCCATGACCAGTTTTAGCTAATGATCGAAACTCTTCAAGTTCGAGAAGCGTCTCGAAATCCTGAGCATGAGTATTAGCAGTAGATGAACTATGCTTTCCACTTCGAATAGCGATGTATGTTGGTCCAGAATATCCATCGGCTTGCGGTTGTCATAGCATATTGGAAGTGATTTTGATACCAGCATAAACAGATGGTAGTAATTTATGACGCTCAGCGATTACCCAATCGTGATCAGGCAATTTGATTCTATATTCCATGTGCATTAGAAGAGGTGCTTGCTTATTTGCCGCAGTTACGTCAATAGGGACTCGAACTTTATCATCTTGAGATATAAAAAATACTTGATCTGGCCTAAGTATGGATGCAATGTTCTCTAAATAATGGATTGATGTTTCAGCGAACTTGCTAAGTGGCTCTTGTGGTGATCAGTTTGAGCCCGAATGAGCTTAACAGGGACTGTCGATACATGTCTTCGTACCTCTGCAGAATTAGATTTTCTGGGAATCAAACGAAGATATGTCCCACTGCGACTAATGTCAAATCCTATTTTACGTAATTCTTGTGTAAGTTCATCAAGAGTTTTTACGCTGCGAATTGATTCCGTTCGTCTTCTATCATGTGCTACACTCCCAAATAAAGCTATATTCACGATTGTTTTCAATAGTGAATGTTGATTGCTTTCAAGATTAGGACGTCCCATTGAATCCCTCAGAGATCGGTTCTAAAGCGAGTAGGGGAATTACCGCGCGCTGTTCACTAGACGTATGCATTATTCGTGTAAAAAAGTAACTACCGATGACGTGATCATCATCTAGACTCCCCTACCCCCCAACGTCATCCAAAATAAGCAAAGCAAAGACCCCCGGCCCCCCATAGTGCTCACGTAGGGTAGACTGGGTACGGTTGAAACATTTTAGCGTTTATTGTCCATAGCATCGGGATTAGCTGAGCGAGCGATATCGGAAATATGATAAATAAAAGACCATATATTTGTTTACTAATAGGCAATGATATTTGAGATCACTGTTTTGTATTTTATCTGTAACATTAAATTAAAAAACAAATGTAATTTGTTTCAACCGTCCCCATGCCAGGGTCGGTTGAAACAGTGCCTGGGGTCAATTGAAACACATACAAATAATACGAAGTATAGTAAATAAGGATGTTTTATTAATCATCTAATAATATTTTACGACTCGTAATGGCACAGTTAAACATCAAAAATATATTTTCAATAATATTCAAGTCTTTGACGATACTTACAGACTAACAGTAAAACTTCAAAAGATATACTTTTCGATGAATAGATTAACAAATGACAAAACAACAATACTTTTTGTTAGAGAATAAAAATAAACAGTTTAAAACAAAAACTTATCCTTATTTAAGAAAAATCCTATTTAAGAAAAAAATAAAGACTTATTATTTCTATAAAAATCCATATTTTAAACAAAAATATTAAAGTGGTTATGAGATCATTCAGAATCACAATTATGGCAAATATAAATAAGACTACCTTTTGTGCACTCTTCATGCGCCCACATTTTACATTCTGTGCATTGTATCCACTTTTCCCTCGGTCTGCTTTCTGAATATGCTGACACACAAACAAGACAGTAGTATTCCTCTTCTTCTGATGATTCATCTTGCGTGATATTTTTTTTTCTGTTTCTAACATTTCTTTTCGTCTTTTCCTCTCCATCTAATCTTTTCTTAACTTGCTTAGCTTTGGTTCGTTTCAATCTGTTTTCATGTTCTCTTCTTATCTCTTCTTTCTCAGGTGTATCGGTGTATATTGTGGATTTTCTGGTTTTTCGCCCCCTGTTTGTTGATTTCCTTGGAGGAGCTTTTGGTAGTGGTCGTACTGCTTCCGGTGAAAACAAAAGTGTTGTACTCGGAGACGGGATATTTTTCGTTTGATTTGACAAGACAGGAATGGATTGAGAACTTGTAGAGGGTTTTGGTGAAATTTGCTGAACAATATCAGTACTTTGATGTCCGGGTAATGTAATCAAAGGTTCTGGATCTGCAGTAATATTTTCCTGTTGTCTGTCTGGGACTTGTGAACACTGTGACATATTTGCAGTCAGTTGTTGTACAGAAAGAGCTGTATTAGAAAGCTCCTCCGACATTTCTGGTAGTTCAGAAGGTGATGGTGTTGGTGTTTTATCCTCAGGTGTGTAAGTATTCTGAATATGGCCATCAGCTGCCTCATTTGTATTCGTATTTAGAGGATTTGGTCTGTCTGTCACAAATGCAGGTGCAAAATCGAGTTCACTAAACAAATGCCGATTAAATGGAACAATCCCAGTTGTGCGAAAACCAGCTTGAATGTTGGATTGTGTAAGAGCAAGCGGCATAGCAATACCTAAAATCCCTGGGATGTCGTATATTGACATTGTCTTGCCGGGATGACTTCGCATCCATCCATCACAGGTCGAATTTATAGCTTTTTTCAGCGGACCGAATACAGATCTATCAAGCGGTTGGAGTTTATGTGAGCAGTGGGGAGGGAACGATAGCACCACAATGCCATTCGTCTTGCAAAAGTCTAGAGCATTAATATGAATATGTGAAGAGTGGTTATCAAGTACAAGTAAGACTTTATGTGAAGAAGAAGCATTTGTATGTTTCTTGAAGTGTTCCAGGAAATGAATAAATGTTTCATCCTGCATCCAGCCAGAAGGATTTGCACTGCCAGCAGATCCTATTGGTCCATCCCTGATAAAGTGGTCTTGATATCGCACTCGCGGAAAGACGAAGAATGGAGGAATAGCATTTCCGATGGCATTAACTGCAAAGGCAACTGTGACTAAAGTACCCCTCTCACCTGAAGTCACTGAACCTACTTGGCGAGCACCACGTCTAGCTATTACTCTGTCGGGTTTTTGCACAGTAGTGATGCCAGTCTCATCAACATTATATATATTTTGTGGCTCAAACTTATAACGGTCCATAACAGTACTCAAATTGTCGTAAAAAGCATCTACATTATTTCTATTAAAGCTAGTCGCCCTAGAAAGACTTGTAGCCTGTGCTACACGTACTGAAAGTCCGGAATTTCTTCTCATAAACATTCGAAACCATTCGTCGCCAGCCATTTCGTTGTCATCCCATGTCCGAGGTCGTGATAAGTCGTACTTGATTGTTAGTTCGTATGCCAATTTCCTGACATCCTTTTTAGTTAGGCCAAAATAGATATCTGCACATCTAGTTAAATAATTAGAAAGCTCACGTTCTTGTTCTTGGTTAAACACTCGATTGTGAGCCTTATATCCCACTTCTTGATTTTCATCACCACCAGCCGCATCTCGTTTACGTACGTATCTAAACAGGGAACAGTGGTTCAGCCCATTCTTTTCTGCCGCTGTTCTTAAAGAAGATCCCGCTTTCACATCTTCATAAGCTTGTTTATAAGTCGATAAGTCAGCCTGGCCTCTCGTAGTCTTCCTTTGGCGTACCCTTGGCATCTAAAAAACAAGACAATCAAATAAATAAGCTGTTTCAACCGTACCCACAAAAAATGTTTCAACTGTCCCCATCCCCCCTTCTAGGTATAAAACGGCTCACAATAGGAATGATAATAAATTTGAATAAAAACTCATCATACTACCATATTCTACAAACTTCAATTGCAACGATACAAAATGCTCAATACTTTAGCTTTAATCAAAACGATAATAATTGCAAAAATGTACGAACAAAAATACTTACTTTACCGCCAAAAAACACAATGGTGTCCCCTACACACAAGCACAGCGCGCGAAGAGCAAAATAATACTGAAATTCGTGTTTCGACTTGTCGTCTGCTCCGATCTTCTTCTGTTTTCGTCCCCCACCATGAAAGGCTCGCGAGATATTCGCTTTGTTTCAACCGTCCACCGTTTCAACCGTACCCAGTCTACCCTAAAACTTGAACGCCCCCTCACTGAAACATAAAATTTCTTACAACTTACAAAAAACAACTAGACCATAAATGATACACACAGACCACACGTACTAGAGTGAGAAAGAAGAAAGAAAGTTAATCCCTCTGACAATAGAGAAATTAAACGGGTCAAGTCAGTCAAATAGACCCGTACAATTAGTCATTCTTTCCCTGCCCTTCCGGTATTATTAACATCAAAAGTAGTACCTGAAAGGGGACCTCCTGTACATGCCAAAAGCTACTGATATACAGGCGGCTCGAAAACTGAAGACCGAGCCGTAATTTATGATCTGTAATCATCAAAAAATACGTACTGCTCAGATAATAATAACTTCACAAAACGCACTGAATCTCCTTAACCCTATCCCTCAGATGTCATCGTTTTAAAATCCAAGTAACGTATGTAAGAACAACCTGAAATAAGCTAATGTTGGACCAGCGAAAGATTGCAAGCCGAAAGAATGCGGACAAAAAATTGCGAAGTTGTCAGATGTTCTACATAAAATGCGGTCCATACATATTAACATATTTAAGATATAGAATTGTTCCGCTGAATTTGGCAATGTAGCTGGAAAACCCAGGCCGCAGGTAAACATCCGGTCGCTGATTGGTCCAAAACTCTTATCTTATCTGAAACTAGAATAACGTGCCGATGGCACGGTCATTTATAAACCTACTCCCATAGGCGTAGGCAGTTGGCAAATACTTTGAAAATATAATTTACTGTTTAGTGGTGATAATGGAATTCAAGCATGGGAAAGTTATTCACAGCCAGGCAAGGGAAATAATAGCAAACGTGATACGTGCTTGCGATGCAGAAGCGGCTAACAATACTTTCGTTTATCCACTGGTAGCTAGAAATGCAAGGGCGGCATATTATACGGGTGTTAGTGAACGAACTATAAGTAAAATTAGAAAAGAAGATAAAGACAGGCAAAATGCAACCTCCACACAGCCTTTAGCTTCTCCCGGAAAAAAGAGATCACGCCCTTCTGTGATCCAAAAAATTGATGGAGTCGATTTTTCCATTATTCGGAGAATGATAGAAAAATTTTACTGTGATTTTAAAGTGGTACCTACTTGTAGTAAACTTCTAATCAAACTGAAGGAAGAAATGGAATTTCCATTTGGTAAAGAATCGTTGAGGCTGCTTTTAAAAGCAAAAGGATTTTACTGGCGTAAATGCCACAACAAAAGGAAATTACTAATGGAAAGACCCAGTATTTTACATTGGCGATACAAGTATCTTAGGTCTATTAAAAAGTTCCGGGAAGAAGGAAGGCATATTATTTATTTGGACGAAACTTGGGTTGATAATGACCTCACTTTCAAGAAATGCTGGCAAAGCGAAGAAATTATGGGTGTCCTGAGCAATATAAGTTCTACAGGTAATAAAGTTTCTTTCACCTCGATTTTGCTTATTATACATTTTTCTCAATTTTGGAATATTCTTAATAAGTGCTCATTTAATTTGTCTAATTGAATACATAATCCCTTGCAAGTATTTTTTTCTCAAAAATATGTTTTTTATACATAGTGATTCAAAAAGGTGTTGGCAAACTTAAAATAACACTAAAATGAGGCTATTTATTCATTTCCAGGACGACTTATAATTGTTCATGCGGGTTCGCAAGATGGTTTTGTTCCTGGAGCCTGTCTCATTTTCAAGGCTGGCTGTGCCACTGGTGATTATCACGGTCAAATGAACCAAGAAAATTTCACGAAGTGGCTTACTGAAAAACTATTTCCTAACATTCCTCCTAATAGTATTATAATAATGGATAATGCACCTTACCATTCAGCTTTGGAAGACAAGCCTCCAACTAGATCTTCTCTAAAAAGAGACATCATCACGTGGTTGAGCAAAAAAGGTATAGAGCATGATCCTAATGCTAAAAAAATGGAGCTTTATGAAATAGCTTGTCTACATAGGCCACCATCTGATGAGAAAAATTATAAGATAGATAATTTAATAAGAAGTTTCGGACACACCCCACTTCGAACGCCACCCTATATGTGTCAGTTTAATCCCATAGAGATGATTTGGGCACAAGTAAAATTTTTTATTAGAAGCCATAATACAAGCGGCGAATTTACTATAAAAAAACTAGATGAAATTTCTAATAAGGCCATCGCTTCAGTAAGTGCCAGTGACTGGCAAAAGGTTATTGGACATGTTATAAAAATTGAAGATGAATATTGGGAAAAAGACAGTCTCATTCAAGAAATACAGGAAGAAATAATAATCAACATAGGAGGTGAAAGTGATAGCAATGACAGTTCCTCAGACAGTGATCATGACTCTAATCAGGATTGAAACTATACTAGATTGGCTACCTTTTAGAATTTTTAGATATTCATTTATTATACTATTGGTTTGTGGCTTTTAGTATCTCAGTAGAAAGTCTAATTCTATGTGTTGTTTATGGGTTATTTCATCAAGAAATTACTTTTTGTTTTCCTATATTTTTCTATTCAGTCAGATATTTTTGACTTGTTGTATTCTATTTTAGAAGAATGCATAATTTGTTTTGCTGTTCAATCATAATGCGTACATAGGAATATTACTTGTTGCCTAAAAAATATATTTATTTTGTTCTCAATATTCAGTGTTTGTGTATATTTATTTCTTATAATGTATGTTTGGTATCACGTCATTATGAATCGCAAAAAAATATTAATACTACCAGTTGTAATAAAATATAAATTCAATTAATAATTCAAGTCTCTCCGATCTCCGCCTATGACTCCATATAAAATCGTCTAATGGTAAGGTTTTTTCATCGCATTTCCCCCTTTCGTCCCTAGCAATCTTTGGCTGGTCGATCTATACATAACAAAACCTTCCTCTATCGTTCCCAGTTAATCTCCTGTGAATCCCCTACCTAGAATGATGATTAACCAGCACACGTGTTATGCATTATTTATAGTGTTTGATTTGTGCGAGCACGTGGTGAAGTCAAACTGCTCAACCTCTCTCTCTGTATTTTGTGTTGAAGGACACGCGTCTCGATCTAAAGCCCCTTTGACGTTTATTGCTATAGAGTAGGATTACGCTGTTTACAAACACGTATACTAAGTAGATGCGTTTTAAAGTTTCATTCGACTTTTATCTTCCCACGATACGCGCTTTGTTTTTTTTGTGTGACAGATATGCGTCTAGAATTAGATAGAAGGTAGCAAAGGCGCTTACGGTACACTGTACCGGTTTCAATACCCAAATCATTTTTTTTTTCTTAAAAGAGTAAACATTTCGCAAGAGACTAATTCGATTCTCGTAAAATTAAATGTCTTATTAAGCTAATGGCTTATTTCATAAATTAAAGATTTTTCCATACTATTGTCCTTAAAAGTTGTGTGTGCTTGTCTCCCTTTTTTTAATGGGGTTGTTCAGAGCGGCTCCACATGCACAGAGAGATCCGTAGTCTGCGAGAATAACTCCCAATTTCATTAAGTGGTGCGATATAAAGATAGCGGCGGATGATAATAAAGCAGCAGCAGCGTCGAGACGTCTTCGGCGTCGTCGTCGTCGGCCAATGACAGCAGGCGGACGTGCGTGGCATTAAATTAATAAGTCCCGGAGTTAATCCGGGGCTCGTGTCGTCTCCGGGGAGCCCGAACGCTCTTCCCGGAATGTCATTATTATGTAGATCACACCCGACGAGGCCTGCGGACCACCGCTCGCGTTCGATTCCAGCCGGAACCCGGAGCCGAAGCACCCTTCGCCACACCGTTATTAGAATTTTTCTGGGTAAATCTCAATAACTCCGGTGAAATCCCGATTGCTACCCGGATGCGCTCATGAATTGTAATTGATTGTGGAGCCTTTATGCCCTCATCGAACGGGTATTACAATGGAAAGCGTTGCAAATGTATGATTAGGCTTCTTTTTTTATATCGGTAGTTTTAAGTTGATATGATAGTAAAAGCTAATTTTTCATAGAACCATACACCCA
Organism: Acanthoscelides obtectus; assembly: GCA_963669975.1. Lineage (NCBI taxonomy): Eukaryota > Metazoa > Arthropoda > Insecta > Coleoptera > Chrysomelidae > Acanthoscelides > Acanthoscelides obtectus. The sequence continues at coordinate 2,435,339 of CAVLJG010000006.1, forward strand.
GATCCTTAATTTGAGAGTATTCTGAACCTTGTGATGATGATCAACTATCTACTTTTTTCTTGCAGATGTTAGAATTTCGCATTTAGATACATTCAAGTACAGCTTGTTAGCTAGAGAACAATCATAGTCAGAATCAAGGCTGTAGAATACGGCAATCACTCAATTTTTTAACGATCATATTCAATGAAATGAAAATGATAATCCCACCTCTACACTTCCAAAACCCCGTGCAAGACTAATTTCCTTTGAAATCGAGATGTATCGATTCCAATTTCAAAGTCAATTTATTGATCAGATGCTAAGGAGTACAAAATAACCCATTTAAATTCGACTATCATTTTCAAACTTTAAGCAATCTTGGCAAGAACGGTAGAACTCAAAAATGTATTAAAGTGCATGTATGAATGGTAGTCGTTATTAAATTCCTTTCGGATGCAGTATAAGCATTATCAAGACCTTCATTACATTTTTACATCGCTGGAATCTTGCGTATCGGGTTGCCACTCGACATAGTAACATGTTTACCCGATGGACAGAGAACTTTTTGTGCTACAAAATAACGCATACGCTTATCATGCCAAGAACAGAAAAATCTGTTCTGCTAGCTTCTGGAAGGCTTATTTACGATTCTACGATGATGTTGAAAGATAGTGAATGAATGAAATATGTGAAAAATGTATTCGATTTATTCAGAAGTCCAAGTTTATCGGTCCTCTTGCAGAGCGTTTGTCCTTTTTAGGATCATCCGTAATAAAATATTGGGCACTTTATATGATGGCTGGGTATGAATAGAGACTCCAGCTTTCACAGAGTAACATTATTTTTCCTCAAAGCTTATTATCTTATCGAATTCTATTTTTTTTTGCTGTTCCACATACTTTTATAATTTCACCATTTAATGAAATAGTTGAATATTTGATTTCTAAATTTTTTAGGAGAGAATATAATTAGGTTTATTTTTTCTGGATTCAATCTAAGATTACGACTTTTTCGATACTTCTTGTCTATATATCAAGTCTTCATTTAATTGAGCCTTAGCAATTATTGCATTGTCAGTATTAAAATTATTGTATAACTGCGAATATTGCTTATCAAAATCCGAGATACAGGGTGACTTCGAAGTTGAGTCATTTATTTTAACAGTGAGTAGATCTGATCAAAAGAAATGTTTTTTTCCTTTACCATTTTTCTGGTAAAATTAAAGTAACAAAGTTATAGCCCTTTGGAAGTTTGAGTACCGCCCTGTCTCAATAATAATATTATTTGCTCGGGTTTGGCAACAACGGATATAATTCGCCTTATCGGTTCATCGCATCGGAAACAAAAGAGCGAAAGAATTTGGAACGATGTTTTTACAATTATTTTATTCATTTGCATACAGTCAGTGTCAGTGAATAGTAGTGCCTGTTGCGTGGCTCAAACGAAATAAAAAATGGCACATGTTTATGCGGATCGGTTTCCCAATCGAGTGCAACCAACCCCTCGTGCCTTTGTTAATGTAGTACAACGGGCTCGTGAATCAGGTGACTTAAGATCACACAGGGGACTGCATGCCGGTGCTCCAAGACCTCACGATCTCAAATACAGGTCCGCACTGAAATACTTGTCGGGAGGATACTTTATAAAACAAGGTAAACACATTTTTTTAATTTTTTTTTTATTTTTACACACATATTTTGGTTTATCTTCCTTCTACAATCATCTGAAAATTAATGACTCAACTTCAAAGTATATAAAATAAAAAGAAGTGGCCCAAGAACCGACCCTTGAGGCACTTCCGATGATATTAAAGCCTCAGGAGAAGAGTTCATATCGAAGACAATTCTTACTGATCTATTTCTTAAAAAGCTATTCATTAGAGCAACTGATGATTAAAAGAAACCAGAAAAATTACATTTGCTATCAAAAGTGAATCGTTGATGGTGTCAAACGCTTTAGGAATATCTAAAAGAATTAAGGAAGTGGTTTGATGGTTATTCCAAGCCCTGGCAATATTGTCAGTTAGATCTAGCAATGTAGCAGCAGTACTATTTCAGTTCCTAAAACCGCATTGTTTAGATGGTAGTTTCCCACATTTCAAAAAATAATCATCTTTTTGTGTATATATTGCATTTTCCAGGAATAGGTAAAATGGTAACAGGCCTCAGGTCAGTATACAAGCTTTGGGCAAAGGTTAAACAAGAGAGCTTTTCGATGATTTAGGAAATATACTTTTGTCTAAGCATTTATTTATGACAGGCAATATATGTATTGAAATTATTCCTGTCAGTTTTTTCTCTTCGAAAAATTTTTGAAACCTCAGTTTGCAGTACGATTGGCTTTTCGAGAAAAGCAAAGATTTTTTGAAGAGGAAAAGTAGTAAGCACCCCCAGCTCGATTCTTCCATAAAAGTGGAATAACCGTGTACAATTTTGTTAACAAGTTTCGATTGAAGAAAAAATGCACAACAAATGCATTTTTTGACAAAAAAGAAACTGGTACGATTGTTTTTCAGACGACTCTGTACACAAAATGAAACAATTAAACGATTACTTTCAAGAGAACTCCTCCAGATGGGATTTTGAAAACAAGTGACATGATTTATATCAGCCTTTTCTGCTGATATGATAGGAATAATGCTAATAATTTCCTAGAAGATCTAGAGCTTACTTTATTGTTCTCAACACATTTTACAGATTAAGCCTTTGTACTGTTGTCATCCTAACAACATTGTAATAATTTTGGAATAGTACATTGTTGAGTTTTGCATTTTCAAATAACGATCTCGAGGCATCGATCTTATCCCTCATGCGAATGTTAGCTGCTAGCTTAAAAAAATTCTCTCCCTGCGAACGTCCCGTATAGATACGGAATCTATTTAGACAAGGCAGTCGTCGGCATCGATGGCCAGCCAATATGTTACAGAAACAATGAACTGTCGAACCTGATGTCAGTCGGCTGGAGGGATAACAAACGACTTTGGAGAGGGGTAATCAACGCCGATTTCGTCTTACAGCGAAAAGGCGGACCGCAACGCCATCCTGGATCTCTGCACCCGAATCCCGGATCTCTCGCACCCCCTACAACCCCCATGGACGTCGACCGATCCGCTTTGCTGCGATGTTTGCTGTTCAAAACCGCTGCGGAAAGTATCGGTCTTTTTTTAAGATTCATTCAGGGTAGCCAATACACAAAATTATTCAGAAGGCAGTGGCAATATTTCTATGGTTATCAAGAAAGTTCCTAAGGTGGTTGCGGTTAGATGTCGCCTTGAAAACTCTGCCTCTTGTTGGTATCCGGATGTATGTGTGCCTCCTGTTGTAGTTGCATATGTGCATTCATTTCGGACCTGATGAAGCCAACAAGCAGAAACACGTATCGCTCGGGTTACCTATCCTACTTTCTGCTCGGATCAACTTTCCTTCTTTTTGATCTCATCTAATTTTTCTAAAAGTTGGAATTCCTAGTTTTTCGGGATCTATCAAAATACTTGAAATCTCGTTTCCGCAATTAAAAAACTTCCTCGTCAGTTAGCGCGAGAAGTAAAAGGTTTTCGTGAACTTTTCTCTGCAGTTGAATGAGGCAGCACTTTTTTGTACAAGATGTGAAGGTCCCCAAGCAAAAATTCTGTTCAGTTCAGAAGTTGGTTACCAACGATATTAATTACCAATGTTTGTAAAGCAACAACTATGTCAGCACATTTCCAATTTTAAATTTGCATCTCCACCTACCTAAATCAACGCGAATTATCAATTTACATAATCCAGCGTTTTAATTACTCAGAGCAGTGCCGGTTGCTACTATACAGCGTTGCCAGATCATTTTTTTTTTTGTAAATCGAATCGGAAGATTGACAGATGTCATTATAATTTTTTTCTGTTAATATAATAGAACAATTCAGTATGTTATCATAGGATCCTATAATTTCCAGGAACTTTGATCACAGAGTATTACCAGATGCGACAAAAATCAGGTAAATTATATACATATGAATATACGTATACTATGCAGTTTTGTATTCCTGAACGTTAATCGTTAATATCAATTAAAGGACTAAAGTTTTTGGATTCCGTCTCGCAAGCGTTTATTAAAAATTCATCGTTTCGGTGACGTTAAATGTCATCTTCAGGTACATGTGATTTCCTAGAATGGTTGGTAAAAATAATTACATTTCTGTGAGAAATTGCTATTATTCTACACTTTACCAGTGATAAAAATTCTCATTTCGAAAGAATAGTGAACAGTAGATAAACCCAACTGCCAATACGAATGAAATTTGCCGATGTGTTCATCAATCAATTCAAATTTGCAAAATAATCGATTGATAAATAATGGTATCTATGTACTATTTACACTTAGCAACAACGGGGCTTCAGACAAAGCAGTGGAACCAGGAACGCGTCAGATCTTTTGCTGAACTAGTAAATTTGGCAAACCCGGTTGTATGTAACTGTGCTGTTGTTGGTGATAAACGAATTACGGTAGTCAGGGGTCGGTAGCGGCGGTACAAGTGTTTTTTCCGTTATCTATGCTAACGAGATGTCCTAATCCTGCTTGCATCCCAACTTTACGCCTGGAAAAACATTACTCTTAGATGGCTCTGGCTAACAACTCGCAACTTTTAATGCTGAGAGCGGTACTGTTATTTCGGTCTGACCTTGCTCTACGTCGAAAGAGACAGGCAAAATCAACGTGTTAATTAAAAAAGTAGATTTGCTGCTTTGATACTGCCTACCAGTTAATATACGGGGTGCTTCCAAAACATGGGACCTTCTTTATATACCTCAGTTGGGTATATTCTCTAGAAAGAGACAAATTGAGGCGTTAGGACTCGGCTGTGAGGCATCCTCAGGTCATCTATAGACGCTCCAAAGAAACAGAACTTTTCGCTCATTTACTGTTCATGGGTTACGATTTGACATGGCTCAAAATATTAACAGTACAGGGTGTCACTGCAAAACTGGGTTTTCGTGGTAACGTTGATATGTTACAAATTATTTCAATATATACAGGATGTCCCATAACTACGTGCCATAGCAAACATGTACTTTATTAAATAGAATATGCTACATTTTATTGCAAATTTGAATAGAACGTTTAAAAACAAGACTTTTGATAGCATACAACATATGGTTTTTAAATCATTTTTTTTAAATATGTAGTGAAATACCTGAAAAAATGCTTAACCTTGAAGGATTGCAGCCATTTTTGAAGATATTTAGATCAATTTTTTTTTCACAGAAAATTCGTTATCATCGATTTTAAGCTAATCTGAAACAGATGACAAAATATTTTTATACAGGGTGTCCCAGAAGTCGACGTCAAGCCGAAACCGGGTGATAGACAAAATTTAAAAAAATTTTATGTATGTGTTTTGAAAATTATAGGTCTTTGAAAAAAATATAGAAATTTCACACCCTACGGCAGTCTGTCAACTCCTGTTACTACAAATATTAACTTTTTTTGGATTTTATTTTTACAATGTAATGATGAATAATGCATCTTCAAACTGGTGTCTCAACCTTACTGCCAACTTTTCTCGTTCAGGAAAAATTGCCACTTATTTCCCAACCAAGTATTCCAAAGTAAAACTTTGCTCAACTTTAACTGGCTGTACGGGAAAAAATGTACTACGAGAGTTTGGCAAGTAACCTTAAAAGTTGGCGCATTTAATAACGATTCCAAAATGGTATAACACTTAGAAGATTACTCGTTAACTTATGCACAATTTTTATTTGAAGAAAAACTGATGAAAATTTTTCAAAATTTCCTAATTAAACAGCAATTATGAAAACGCACAAAGACCCTTAAGGATAACTGTTTGCACAACAGTGGGCGTCAAAATGCTGCTGATGATGATTTACCTTTACATCAAATGCTCAAACTGTTTTCCTTCAGCCGCAATACACGCTCGACATCTTCTTAAAAAAGATCGGGTTATTAAACGAGCGAAAGTGTGCAATAGCAAGTAAGTGATGTGCTTCATCCATACCACATACAGCGTGTTCAACCTCTCCTGCCCCGGGATTATGAGCCCCGAGTTGCTTTTTGTCGCACAATGTTAGAAAGACACAGGAAAGATCCACAGTTCTTTGAAAAAATTTTATGGTCGGATGAGACCACATTTAAGAAAGATGGGTACATGAACCTGCATAACTTACACGAGTGGCACGTAGCAAACCCACATTTGATGAGAGAAGATAATTCTCAATATCGCTTCAAGATAAACCATTGGACAGGAATTTTAAATGGTAAAATAATCGGTCCGTTTGAGTTCCCAGAGACTTTGACTGCTGAAGTTTATTTGGATTTTTTGAAAAATCATGTACAAAATTTATTGGTGGACGTGCCACTGAGTATTTACAGGGACATGTGGTTTCAGTATGATGGTTGCCCAACGCACTATGCACTCTCAGTGAGAGAGTATCTCGATCAAAACTTTCCAGGCAGATGGATAAGGCAGTCTGGTACAATACCGTGGCCAGCCCGCTCACCAGATTTGAATCCGTTAGATTTTTTTTACCGGGGAACTGTAAAAGAAAAAGTGTATTTCAAGCCGATTCAAAATGTAGCTGAGCTACGGCAAAGACTATTGGAAGCAGCTGAGTTTGTTAATAACCGTGGATTCGCTCGTTCAATAATCCGATCTTTTTTAAGAAGATGTCGAGCGTGTATTGCGGCTGAAGGAAAACAGTTTGAGCATTTGCTGTAAAGGTAAATCATCATCAGCAGCATTTTGACGCCCACTGTTGTGCGAACAGTTATCCTTAAGGGTTCTTGTGCGTTTTCATAATCGCTGTTTAATTAGGAAATTTTGAAAAATTTTCATCAGTTTTTTTTCAAATAAAGATTGTGCATAAGTTAACAAGTAATCTTCTAAGTCTTATACCATTTTGGAATCGTTATTAAATGAGCCAACTTTTAAGGTTACTTGCCAAACTCTCGTAGTACATTTTTTCCAGTACAGCCAGTTAAAGTTGAGCAAAGTTTTACTTTGGAATACTTGGTTGGGAAATAAGTGGCAATTTTTCCTGAACGAGAAAAGTTGGCAGTAAGGTTGAGACACCAGTTTGAAGATGCATTATTCATCATTACATTGTAAAAATAAAATCCAAAAAAAGTTAATATTTGTAGTAACAGGAGTTGACAGACTGCTGTAGGGTGTGAAATTTCTATATCTTTTTCAAAGACCTATAATTTTCAAAACACATACATAAAATTTTTTTAAATATTTTTCTGATAGCTGTTATGACTTTGCCTATCACCCGGTTTCGGCTTGGTGTCGACTTCTGGGACACCCTGTATGTATACAGGGTATATCAAAACGCAAAATGTACCTTTTGTGATATGTTTCAAATGGTACACTCCGTAGATTTCTACATCATTTAATAGTTTTCCTTGAGAATTTTTTTATTTAATTAAAAGCGTGAGTAGCCCCGTACGCGTCATCGACTAGAAAATTTCATAAAGACATAAATAACAAGCACGCAGCATGTTCGGCAGATAATGTGGCATGTCAGAGGAGCCCATTGAGATAGCCTTCATTGGATCCATCTTCCCAAATACACCGAAATGTTTAATTTATTGCTCACAGATAAAATTAATTGTATATATGTCTACGTTCAAATTAACAAAGAGCAATAAATTTTAAGGGTACTGATAATTTTGGAATGTTTTCTAAATTTGACATAATGATGTATTTAGTGAAATATGTGTTTTATGTTTCGAGATAGGTCTTAACCTTCCGCATGGTTGTACTTGTTTATAAAAAGATAGCGCGTCATCAAAGTTGAGACTTTCCTTTATAGAACGCATACGTCAGGAAATAATAAGCAAGTTTTCTCAGAATCAGTAACAATCTCTTGAAAACCCTGCATTTATAGTTTATAGAAACTTTTTTTCATATTTTTTTAAAGGAATCTAAGATATCGCTATCTATTTTTCTAACGCCACTGTATATATGTATCACATTCCTATAGCAATAACGTAATTATCGATTTGATGTTAGCTGACTGTACGCATCTTCAAATCCCTTAAATTGATGCTCCGCGAGTGTATTCCGAAAGTCGTCCTCGATGCTTCCATCAGAGCCGCGTAGGTTTATTTATATTGTGCAAAAGCCGCCTGGATGACCACAGTAGAAGACCTAGCTCCAAATTTTGAAAATTTAGGAAGATATAAACAAACTCAGCGAACAGCGTTTGTTACGATTTTGGTGTTGTTTTTCCGCAGATCAGCTTTGTTAGTTCTATCTGAAAAGCAAAGTCCCAATCTCCGTAACACCCTGTATGCTTAAGTATATGTATATCAAGTCCCAGAGGCGTAGTGACTTCAATTCAGGACAATATTCAGTTTATCGTCGCCGGCGTACCCGTTTTATAACAAAATTGTATGCAAATGTGAAATGAGCAGCGGCACAATTTTTTCCTGAGGATTACAGGGAGGCGAGAGGCGAGGCGCGAGGCAATTTCCATTTGAAAGGCAGCCCGAAAAGAAAGTAAAACTTAAATTTCCTCCATTAACAGGGTAAGCGGTGTACGGGGCATTTGTATACAGACAATGAACGTGAAAGAGCAGGAAAAAGTGTTGACAATTAAGTCGAGCGACAACAGGCCGACAACGTTGTGCTCTGTACTCTGACGGTGGATTTTTTACGCGGAAAATAAAACGAATTGCTTTAATAATGTACTTTGGACAAAGCCCGGGAAATCCCACTGCTGCTTGCCGCGTCGGGAAACTGCTATTGTGCCACGTTCGCGTTTCAAAACAGAATAAAGCCAAATAAACATAATACGCTATTTTTTATGCTAGGTGGGTCAAACTTGAACGAGCTTTTTTGGAAAAAACATGTCTTCAGTAAAATAAATTCTAGACTTCCCAAAGTCGGCCTTATTTTTCCTGACTCCATTTGAGATGGGATTTTTAAACTTAATTACATTATATAACATATAAGCACTGTCATTTTTCCCCTTTGCAAGATGGCATAATTAGAATTGCAATTACCGTTTTTCTTGAATAATCGACTTTATTATATACAGGGTGACTTCGAAGTTGAGTCATTTATTTTAACAGTGAGTAGATCTGATCAAAAGTAATGTTTTTTTCCTTTAACATTTTTCTGGTAAAATTAAATTAACAAAGTTATAGCCCTTTAGAAGTTTGAATACCGCCCTGTCTCAATAATAATATTATGCGCTCGTGTTTGGCAACAACGGATATAATCCGCCTTATCGGTTCATCGCATCGGAAACAAAAAAGCGAAAGAATTTGGAACGATGTTTTTACAATTATTTCATTCAGTCGTATACAGTCAGTGTCAGTCGGTAACGCGTGAGTGAATAGTGGTGTTTGTTGCGTGGCTCAAACGAAATAAAAAATGGCACATTTTTACGAAAATGCTGAATGTAGTACAAAGGGCTCGTGAATCAGGTGACTTGAGACCTCACAGGGGAGGGCATGCCGGTGCTCCAAGACCGCACCATCAAATACAGGTCCGCACTGAAATACTTGTCGGGAGCATATTTTATAAAAAAGGTAGCATTTTTTTTAATTTTTTTTTTATTTTTACACACATATTTTGGTTTATCTTCCTTCTGCAATCATTATCTGAAAATTAATGACTCAACTACAGATTCTAATTTTTTAAAAATTGGTAGGTTTAGGTTCGAAACCACGGCGGATCCGTTGATGATATCCGCGACGTTGCCGATTCTACAGTTTTTCAGAAACTGATAGCAACTTTTGTTTTTCTTATGGGATTTTATTCGATATTTGTATTCTGCGAGATATTCTGTATATTTTTAAATAAACATACTTTGAAGTAGATCTTATAGTTTTCGAAATAATCATAAAAGGTATTTTTTCACCTAAGCGATGACTGGTACTGTCAGATTGGGGGTTGGGGGTAGCATGGGGTAGCTGTACTTGCTTACAATCTAAAAAGAATTATCCGGAACGAAAAAACAATTTCTGGAATGTGCTTAAAAAGCATCCCTAATTTTCAATAAAGAACAATTTAAACTGACCTAAATGGCCTTCTTATGTAATACCGCGACTTTCTATATATCTTTAAAATTAAAAAAATAATTTATAGTTTATTTTTTTGAAAACTCACTATTTCCTGTGAGATACGATTACAATTTTAACGTCGACGACCGATGTCGATATGTATGTCTTTAAATTTTGTTTCTGCATGTAAAATTCCCAATTTCGTAACCTGTAGTTACAATCGTTACTGAACATTATTTTTAAATAACCTCGGATAGATATTATTTGTACAGAGAATGGAATATACATTATCTGGGTTAACGACAAAGTGTGCATCGTATCCTAGTCGTAAAAACGGAGCGCGAACTCCCATTTTCTAAATGGATATAACTGATCGTTGAGCATCGAGCTGGCGGGGAGTGGAAACGAAACACTACCAGACCAGTAAGAAGGGCATGTCGTAAATTAAGTTTACGATAATCTGCGGGAAGTGCCTGACCGACAGACGGACGGTGGTCGACGGCGACGACATCACGTGACCTCCTAGCGCCCCTTATTAAATCAACTAATTAAGCGCTCCTCCTCCTACGCACACCCGATGGATACGGCGATCCGCCTTGCGAAGTTGCCACGTTCAAATATTTTACAAGAAATCTGGAAAGATGCCCAAATACGGTAAGGATTTTTTAAAAAGGGCGTCAAGTGGATTGACTCTAGGTTCCAAAGAAAAGGGTTCACTTAGGAAAAGGATTCGCAGGTGCATAATATTTCTGATATCAGCAGGCTCTTAATAATGGGAGGTCTCTCACTGATTTCAAAGAAACTTCTAAATGATAACGTATTTGTCTAATAGTTATACTAAAGACGTTACATTTACAAGTCATTACCCCTTATAACCCCCAACCACCAAGATTCAACCCCTAAAAAAAATTCCAAACATTGAACCATTTTTATTTAGTTTTTTGCACTTAGCTCCGCCGGCATTGAACGAATTTCAAAAAAATATTAAGCTTTTTCGTCGCTGGTATAGTAGTAACCATCTGTGGTAATTTCATGAAAATGGGAACGGTACTTTAAACATGTGACATGATTTTTCGTATAGCACCACAAAAAATACGATCTTTTTTACATTTTACCATCTCGCCTGTTGTGTGGGAAGTAATACGAAAACATTTACTCAACACTTTCATAAATTATGATTGAAAACATCATTAAAAATTATTTCTAAAACATTATCCAACAAAACGTAAATCAAGCACCTAAACGAACCGGTAACACGTGACTTTGGCGTTGTTAATACCTAAGCTACTGTTTGCACTTGGTAATAATGAAGTCTTAGGGGATGCAGAGCCAAAGAGAGCACAAGATTGTTGATACCTAAGTTACTATTAACAGTTGGCGATAGGAGATGCAAAGCCAATGATAGTAGAAGGAGCAACCCGTTTAGATATCCTTGCCCGTACGAGTAAATAGCTGACAGCAGAATAATGGCAACGCCGCACCGTTCATTACTGTAATATGTGACAGAGGGGCGTGACTATTCTGAATTCTGACCACTGGTCATGGCAATGCTTGATGTTGATGTGGGAATGTCACGCGCCTACTAAGCTGGAAATGTACGGTCACTGTTCACACATCAAGATCAACCATTTTTTTTTCTTTGGACAATTACGGTGAATAGATAGCTGCTTACAATAGTTTTCACAATGTTTTATTGTTTTAAGCATGACAGCAAATAATAGCCGGTTATACAGGGTGACTTTGAAGTTGAATCATTAATTTTCAGATAATGATTGTAGAAGGAAGATAAACCAAAATATGTGTGTAAAAATAAAAAAATAAATAAAAAAAAATGTTACCTTGTTTAATAAAGTATCGTCCCGACAAGTATTTCAGTGCGGACCTGTATTTGATCGTGAGGTCTTGGAGCACCGGCATGCAGTCCTCTGTTTTAAGTCACCTGATTCACGAGCCCGTTGTACTACATTAACAAAGGCACGAGGGGTTGGTTGCACTCGATTGGGAAACCGATCCGCATAAATATGTGCCATTTTTTATTTCGTTTGAGCCACGCAACAAACATTACTATTCACTAACGCGTTATCGACTGACGAAAAACATCGTGATAAACGTTTCAAATTCTTTCGCTTTTTTGTTTCCGATGCGATGAACCGGTCAGGCGGATTATATCCGTTGTCGCCAACACGAACATATTATTATTGAGACAGGGCGGTACTCAAACTTCCAAAGGGCTATAACTTTGTTACTTTAATTTTACCAGAAAAATGGTAAAGGAAAAAAACATTTCTTTTGATCAGATCTACTCACTGTTAAAATAAATGACTCAACTTCGAAGTCACCCTGTATAGTAACATCCAAAATACGTCATATCGGCAAGTCACATACAACTTTGACAAATCTGTCAATGTCAGATCTGTAGATAGAGTCGTACTTTGTTCTATTCATACTTTTCTTACAACCTTTTTTGTCTAGAAAACATCTTATGTACAAAAGAAAAACCATACAAACGATATGGCTGCTAATGATCATAGCTGTATTTGAAAATAAATAGTTTTTGACTATGTTAACCATTCTTACTTTCTGAATATGATCCTGAGTTTCACCCGACACATTATTGCCAATAATATAGACACAAAGATGACACTTTCACATCTATAATGACGTAAAAACGTAAAATACTGTAATTAAAACCCAGTCCTTTGGAAAACAACATCTCGACTGCTTAGCATTATTCTGATCTTCTTTCACAGATGGGGTAACGGATGCATTTATTTTGCGTATCAAAATGCGTAGATTGCAAAGTGCGGTTCTTTGTCTGAGAATCCAATAAATCCAGGCATGTCTCAATAAATCACACATAGCAACATCCAGCTGTCCAGTTCCAGGATTTCAGTCAGTGTACGTACCTACGTAGGAGTCCCACACTATCGGTGCATAAATTAACAATATTCAACCATGGGCGTTTATATCTAAGTGCCAACACTAACTGAAACGAACTCATATTATTATCGCAGTTAAACCTTGAGCTCTGTCATTTGGTGCACAAAATCTGGAAACTCATATAAGTTTCTTGGGAAATCCTGTAATGTTAAAACGGAAAAAGAGAACCATGTTTTTTAGCAGGGTCACCATGAACAAGCCATTATTACTCATTTCCGTTTGTGTCTGTCTTTCTGGCGATGTTCCTGTAACCATATTTAAGGCCTATAAATATATCCTCTACTTCTGATACCGTTGTTTAAAGTCACTTCTAAAGCTTGTTGCTTACTTCACTAATGATAAAAATGGCATATCTGAGTATGCAGCAACTGGATCTTGCAACATCATTTCAACGTTGGCCTTTGGTTGCATTACATTCAAAATCAACTGAAATAATCTTGCATTCATGGAGTGAAGATGTACCTTTTATTTAGGCTTGTCACATTTAAACTTGCCTGTCTTATCAAGTGCGAAAAGTAATTGGGAAGATACCATATTTTTCTAGCTCATGTGGACCACTTGAAAGAACATAAGATCAGGGCCAGAGAAAGTGGTTTTAAATTTGAAGAGACAAGAAATATGTTAACACATTTTCGATGTCTTCTATGATCAGTGCTTGTCGCGAAGAAAAACTGGATTGCTGTAAGTTTCTGTCTGAAACAATGGTTTGGAAAATTTAATAGTCTGTGGGTAATGCACGTGCCAGATTCATCATACAATATTTACGTCTGACTACCTAGATATTGAGTTATTCTTATCATCACTATAAAATACCAAACACAATAGCTAACTAACAATCTAATTTTTGCCTATAATAAATATTATACTTATTTATATTTTTATGTCTCACTGACTGAGAACACAATAGATTTTGTTTTAAATTTTAAGTAAGAATAAATACATCGCCAATTCATTAGTCGTTCGCATTAAGGTCAAAATGATCGTCGTAAAGTTTCTGCTGTTACCATTGTTCTGTCTGTACGTTGAATGCACTTCAGCGGTGTTTCCTAGTTTTATTCATCCCAAGTATATATCGGACAACTGGACTTTTCTTAGGAATGTTATTAAGGTAAGAGATATTTCCAGTACAATAAACCTTGACGGCCACGCATTTTTTTGACAAAAGAACCTTACTAAAATTTTAGGATATAAAAAAGATGTATCCTTAATCTTGAATATGGCCTCAGAGGTCATTTGGAGGTGAAGTTTGTAAATCTGCTATCAAATGTCGATTGCTGTTTGAATTTATAAACGTGATTCTCTAAGGTCATTATCTACAAGCCCTACAAATTGTGTTTTTGATATCCTGAAGATTCTGTTCGAATCTTTCTTCAAAACAATACATGCTTGCCAAGTATTCGGGGCGGGATTTGAAAGACCTTATCGCCGTCTATGAGAGCGGAACTCAAAAATGACTTCAGGAATCTATTTTGAAAAGAGCTATTTGCTGCTGTCTCATAGGTGGCGCCTCTCTGATGTCTATTTTGATTGGCTGCCTTCAAGCACTGATTGATTCCACCTGAAAAACCCAATCAAAACAGTCGACAATTCTTTCCCACTTGGCTGTTCTCCAAAAGAAAAGCTCTCGCTGTATTACGCATTATCAGTTGTCCAGTTTTGAAATTATGAATGGCTTGTTAACTATCGCTAAATTTAATTTTTTCTGCAGTCACTGGAGCTAGATGAAATAGCTAAGCCCAGTTTCGTGATGAGTCCATTCTCACTGGAAATCGTCATGATGATGCTTCGTCATGGCGCAGAAGGAGACACTTTGGACGAGCTTGAAGACGCCATCGGTAGGTACTCGATTTCCACACAAAATAAAAAAGTGCGTTATTAAAATATAGAAAAAATCAAGAGGAGTAAAGGATAATGTCCAACTACATCATTAGATTATTGAGCTTTTTTTCGCTATAAATAGTGTTTACCGACGACTGGACTCACAAAGTTTCTTTCGTAGCAGTTGCTGTGCCCTGGTACTTGGGCATCTGCCAGCGCGAAATGTCATAGTTGTTTGTGCTTCATATACCTAGAAAGTTTTTCTGCTTTATAGGTTTACACAGATTCATCACAGAAAAGGGCCACCGCCACGGCTTTACACGTTCATTGCTGGATGAGTTCAAAACGCTAAGTAGAGAAAACGTAACAATCTACGCAGCAAATCGTGTTTTCTTGGAGCAACAATTCGAAGCTGATCCAAAATACCTCAAAGAAGTAAACGGCTGGTACGACCTAGAAGTGAAACCGATGAGCTTTGCAAAGCCAGTTGCAGCAGCTAAAGAAATCAACGATTGGGTTGCAAGGAAGACCAAACTGAAGATCCAGAACTTGCTTCAGCCTACAGATCTATATCTACCCAGATTGGTTTTGGTCAACGCGTTGTACTTCAGCGGACGATGGATGAACCCTTTCGAGCACCATCTAACGCATGACCGAACATTTTACTCAATTGACGGCGTTAGCGAAAAGAAGATGTCATTCATGCAGCAGGTTCAGACGGTGTCGAGCGCCTATAGTGATAATCTGCAAGCGAGAATCGTCGATCTGCCTTTTGTTAGCGAGAAAGTATCGATGACGATTCTGTTAACTGATGAAAGAAACGGTTTGAGGAATATATGGGAACAGATATCGGATTATGCTGATTACCTTTGGAAGTTGGACGACGATATTCTCCAGCCCACTTACGCTATAGTTACCATTCCAAAATTCAGGATTGAGTTCAGCCTAGACGGCATACCTTTATTAAAAAGTGTAGGTATAACATTAATAAACATTATAAAAACTACTCAAAAATGGTTCAAACAAGAGTTGTAGGGTTTTGAGAGGGCAAAACGATGGTGAACTTGACCACGGCCGTCAAGGTCATTTCAAGGTCAAGTAAGTATTTCTCCATTTTATACCAGAATTGAAAATAGGAGGAAATTTTACGTTCGAACATGATATTGACCTTGAAAATTACCATGACCTTTCAAGGTCAGATAAAAATGTTGAAAATATTGCACACCACAGTTGTAGAGTTTGTAGGGATCACCCAAACGTGACCTTAACCGTGGGTCAAATCAAATTTTTTGCAGCAAACCTTACATTTTTATGATAAAATTGGAAAAAAGCAGAAAATTTTACAGTCGACTAACTTCAAGGTCATATCAGGATTAAATGTTTATAAGGAAACCCGTTCATTTTTATGGCTAAATAGCAGGTATTAAGAAATTTTATATGTAAGTTTTAAATTATATCTTGGCCTTGAAGGTCACCTTTAGGTGACTACCACAAATCTCACAACTGTGCTGTTGAAAATTTGTACTAGAGCAAATTGCTTTCAACGTCTTAAATTGACCTTGAAAAGGCCTTGATGTCAAACTCAAAATTTTCTCTACAATTGCTGTGTAAAAAAGAAGCGGTTACATCAGAAAATATTGACTTGACCTTGGAATGTCCTTCAAATTTGAGGTCAAGGTCACGATCATTTTACCCCTTCGAAAACCTAAAACATTATGTCTAGGATGCTTAGTTTTAGAAATATCTAGGTGCCAGTTCCATCTTTTTCCGCATAAGTAAATAACACAGAAAAGTGTCATTGCTTCTGTTCGCTCGTCACTACAACTTCCAGACATTTACGTCCCGCTGGCCAATAGGGGTGTGCGGATTTTAACTTGACGCGCTAGTATTTGTAGATGAGATTTGAATACAAAAAAAATCGACTTTGGACTTTGACATCTACATAACTTTTTTGTAGATGGGAATTCGCAGAATCTTCGACGAAGATCTCGCGGAGCTGGATAGAATGTCAAAAGACCGCCTGTATGTTAGCGCCGTCAAACAAAAATCTTTCATAGACGTCAATGAGTGGGGAGTAGATGCAGCTGCTGCTGCAGGTAAGTCCATATTAGGGTGTTTCCTAAGAACACACATTATTGGATCTACTTTACCAAAGCCAGTCCGACGACAACTCAATTGCAGCCCGAGAAATACTTTTATCGAATTGTCAATGATTTTTTGAGGAAACGAATGGAATGTTAGTGGCTAGTAGCAAAATCGTGATGCACGGACCTTCCAGGATACATAGTGGTAGACTACTCATTATAATTGCAAAAAAATACAATTATAAAGGGACAGCGTACCACTGATCTGCTATTGTCCAGTTAATAACCTAAATAGCCTGTGGTTTTAGTGTTGCGTTTGGCCGATAAAACCACATGAAAATTCTTCTTCATTGTCTCCTAAATCACTCGTTTCATCTGGGGTACCGCAAGGATCTGTACTTGGACCGCTGCTATGCATTTTATATATCACATATCTACAAGTCATTGTAGACCATTGGAGTATCCAGTTATGTGCTGATGATTCTCAAATTTATAATCATTTTGGGAGTTCCGACATTCAAACAGCCAAAACGGAGATCAATGAGGATCTGAAATCTATTAGTGACTACGCAAATAGTCATAACTTTCAAACAATCAAAGATCACTATTTTTTTCACCAAACCCTTCCAGAAACGATATCAAAAATGATTTTAATATAAGCCTAAGCGGTTCCACTATTGTCTTAAGTTTATACCGGACGGGGACAATATTAGTACTTATTCTTCCATTCTACCTAAATAAACAATTTCTAAGATAAAAAAAATGTCCGGTGACCCATGTTACTTGCAATATCTAACATTTTACAATAACAATATTTATACAGTGTTTTCGTACCATACTGCAGCGAATGAAAAAGTATAAAAACATTGCAAAACCCCTTTTTTATAGCTACAAAGAAGGCAGTACCAGTAGCCTTCTACCCGGAACCAGAACCAATCGAATTTTTGGCAGATCATCCATTTATCTTCACGATAAGGAAGAAACCAGAAAATGAAGTCTTATTCATAGGAATATACGGAGGGTAATGATGCTGCTATACAGTTTGGTCATTCGATATCAGAAAAGTTATAAATAAAGTATAAGTTTTATTCTACATTATTTTTTTCTCACAACATCGTACTTACCGTTAAGGACGACAGTATGCTTCAGTTTTCTTGTGACTCTTATCCTTAGTGGGGGAGTGTAAAGTGAACCAGCGAGGATCATGGACTGTTCACGCGATCAAGATTCAGTTTACTCTGTGATGCCGACCATGAACGAGCTTCTGATTGGTAGTTGTGAGAATTTACTGATATGTTACCAAAAAGGTTTAGTCACCTTGATAGACGGAAAAATGAAAAACGCTTTATTGAGTGAAGAATTGGATAGATAAGTAATTTAGAGCAACACAATGTGGATGACGCTAAACTAAGAAATGAACACCTTGACGATTTAAAAAAATCATTTGCCTAAACCATAAGGAAGAAGTCAGAAAATGATATAACCTTCGCAGATGCTGAATGGCTTATTTCTCAAAGTTATCTCAAAGCCTTGGATATGCGTAGGAAAGAACTTGCTTATTATTGCATCCCATATACGTTCTGTAAAGTTCCAACTTTGATGACATCCTGTATATCTGTGGTCTTCGTGGCAGAGGAATCATTTTAATGGTCCAAATAACTCCTCTACTAATTACGCATAATTTCTCCGGCATTGTAATATGTAATACGCCTCGACACTCATGTAAAGCGGCGCAGACATCATGCAAATCGCCTGATTATCCTAAAGCGACATGTCCACGGTCCAATATCACTTAGTTTACGATGTCTCAAGAATGTCATATCCGCGGTACAGTCCCGATGAACGAATGTCTTGCCTTGCTGGGCTACGCGACATTCCACGACATCTAATTTCATTCGAAATTTTACGACGGAATCTTTTACGACGCGCTGTGAGGACGAACCGACGTTATTACATCCCTTTTTACTGCTATACTGCAGCTAACCCTTTTTGTTTACAAAACCAAATAAATTTAAATATAAAGTGACAAGTATACGCGGTCTTTAAATCGGAATTAAACTCGTCTGGAGCACCTCTTAGACGACCAGTTTTATGTATGGGGTTTGATAGTTAAGCGCAGTGCCGTTTCGGTGTATTAGATGCGCCTACAACAAAGTACATCATTCCGAATCATGACCTTAAACATCGGAGAATACAAGAATGGGAGATTCTGGAGGTTGCTTTCCAAAACGTTTGTTTTATTCTTCAGGGTGTTTAAAACTCCGTACCATGCCATTTATTGACCTCATTATGTTCGTACTCATCCACTGAACAGAGAGACAGTGGCTAAAGCAAGCATCATCCATTTGGAAGTAATAAAACTAGATTTTATTCTCTTCTAAAGAAAATCCTTATTCTTTAGCCTTCTAAGAAAAGATCATCCCTCAAAGTCAACTGTAATTATTGTTAAAATTCTCGCACGACTGATATCTGGTGGAATATGTATGCTATAGTCAGTATGTAGCGCCGCTGGTGACATTTTGGGATAATGTCTGCCTTTATAACATCGGTATTCTCGGTAATTACAATGGACTGAAATGTCGTTAAAATGATAAGGTACCTTGTAAAAGTCTAAGCCCGGGAAAATTTATGAGTTTTGATGTAAATCAGTGCTGAAACAACAGAAACTACTACAATGCAAATTCTATCGTAGAGTTCACCTGGTATAACTTAAAACAAGGGTCTTGTCTTTTTTTCTATGAGCCAACGATCTTGGTTATCAACCTTCGACTCAAAAAGAAGGGGTGTTATAATCTTCACATGTATCTCAATCGCTGCTTAATTTACATTTTCGTGTAGGAAGAACTTCTTAATTCTTCTGCTACATTCATTATCAATGTGGAGTCCCAGAAACTTCATTGTTTGCACTAAATAAAGTCAGATTCGACTTTAACATAAAAACTACTGTTGTTTTTTCTGTTAGCTCCTAACCAAGCACACCAACACATTGCATAACAATTACTTTGGTAGTGTTGACAATTTATAAAATTCCCTTATTGACCCGATCTCTCGCCCGGGCAAATAAACGATGCTGTCAAGTGGCTCTTTGCCATTAAAATCTGGAAAACAATTAGGTGAGACTTAAAGGATTCTAGAAGTTTTACTAAGTATGCGGTATACAAACTAATCCAGAGACGCAAGGTGACAAACGACCTGGAAGTTTCGAGCATATAAGTTTCCAAGATAACTTTCAGCAAAATAAAACTGTTATAACGCATTCTAATCTAATCATATTAATATACTCCTTTTTTTTATATCGAAGCAGCCGCGCAGGCCAAAGCCTAAATGCCGGAACACCGCGGCTGCTATGATGATCCCAAAGAAATTTTGTTAATACGATTTTTGAACTGCCTAAGGTTAGTAGAACTGGGAAAAACTTCCTCCCGTAGTTTGTTCCACAATCTAGACACCCTCGGGACAAAGGAGCGGTCGTATCGGCCAGTTCTGGATGTACGAAGTTTGACACGGTTAGGATGGGACGCCGAAGTCAGGCGGGTCTGTCTGGCAGGCACATCGCGCGGCGGCATCATGGAAGAGAGCTCTGAGGAGCAAAGCCCGTTGGTGTAGCGATAGAAAAGAGCTAAATCGCCGACGGCCCGCCGGTGCGAAAGAGTCCCGAGACTGTCTGTTAGAGAAGAGTCATCGATCAGTCGGACCGCCCTCCTCTGGACAGCATCGAGCATGGACAATGTAGTCGGGGCGGCAGCACCCCAAATGTGTGAGCAATACTCGAGGCTAGGCCTTATCTGGGCCTTGTAGAGAGTGAGAAGGTCATGCGGAGAAAAGTACTTCTTAGCCCTAAACAAATAGCCTAGCTTTTTCCCAGCAGCTGCAGCTATTGAAGAGATGTGTTCGTGCCAGATCAGGTCCTCGGTGATCTGGACTCCGACCAACCGAAATGAATGGCTCTTTGGTAGAACTCGACCGTCCATCGAAACTGTATGAGCGCTAGGACGCTTTTTGTTCGTCAAAGTACAGTACTGTGTTTTGGAAGCATTGAACTGTACAAGATTCCTGCGTCCCCAAGCAGTGATAGCCTCCAGGTCTCTTGTCAGAGAAGAAGTCGTCGCTAGTCTTCTTTTTTCCAGCTCAGCGGCAGAGATCGGCTTGTCACTCTGAATTCCTGCATGTAGAGTGCTGTCATCAGCGAAGCTGTGGATTGGGTTGATCCTGCAGGAAAGGAGGTCGTTGATATGTAAGAGAAACAGTGTTGGAGCCAAGACCGATCCCTGGGGAACACCCGCGTTGACGTTGTGGGATGAAGAGGAGAATCCGTCAATTACGACGGATATCTTGCGGCCAGAGATAAAGTCAGCCACCCATCTGCAAAGCATTTCTGGGAGGCCGTAGGATGGAAGTTTGCTCAAGAGGGCAGCGTGCCACAGCTGATCGAACGCTTTCGTGATGTCAAGAGCAACGACATGAGCCTCACCATGAGACTGGATGAGTTTACTCCACAGTTGCGTGACGTAAGCTAGGAGGTCCCCTGTGGATCGTTGGTGCCGGAAACCGTACTGCCTGTCGCTAATCAAGCTGTGACGTTCGAGGTAGTCCAGAAGCTCGCGATTTATGCACCTCTCCATCACTTTACTTATAACAGAAAGCAGAGCTATAGGCCTGTAGTTGTAAGGATCGGTTTCAGATCCCTTCTTTGGGATGGGCTGTACATGAGCAAATTTCCAGTTTTCTGGGAAGGTGCCGGATTCATAAGATATCTGGAAGAGACGCGAAAGAACTGGAGCATGCTCAGCTGCACATCTCTTCAGTACAATGGCAGGAATCAAGTCCGCACCAGAAGCTTTGTTGATGTCGAGCGACAAGAGCACTCGTTTTACGGTCTTTTGCCTGAATGTTACCTCCCGCATAGTGTGGGGAACCCTTTGAATTGACGGCACTTGGGCGTTGGTGGGGACGTGCATGGTGGAGTTGGCAGCAAAGATCTTGGCTAGCACTTCCGCCTTGGCCTTTGAGTCGAATACAATAGTTCCATCCTGACACGTAAGTGGTGGAAGGCTACTGTGTGAGAAGTTCTTTTCAATCTGCTTGGAGAGCGTCCAGAAAGACCGACTGCCATTGCGCTGCGACATTACCCTGTGCCTAACTTTTATATCATGCTGGGTTTTGGCATTGCGAACCGCTTCGTTATATTTGTTTCTGGACTCGACGTCGGCTTGTCTGTTCTCTACAGTGGGGTTTTGTAAGTAGGTTCTGTGGGCCTTGATCTTCTGCTGGCGAGCAGTGTCACACGATTTGTTGAACCAGCCGTTGGACCCTGGTTTAGGAACTTTCACTGTGTGAGGGATGTATTCCTCCATTCCGACGTGGATAATTTCGGTTATTGAAGAACAGACAGTCGACGCATCCGCGTCAGTGAAACAGACATCTCTCCAAGGAAAGCTAGAGAAGAAGTCTCTGAGCCCCTCCCAGTCGGCATGTCCGTAATGCCAAGTTTTGCGGCCTGTGCGAGTTTCTGCGGCCACAGCGGCTTCTGACCGAAACCTAACCTCCACAACACCGTGATCTGAGTTACCCAGGGGGGACAGGACGGCAGTGCTGTAAGGGGCAGGATGCGTGGTCAGAAAGAGATCCAGCAGGCTACTGGCGTGTGATGAGACGCGGGGGAAAAAAGTAGGGCTCGTCACCAGCTGGGTCAGCCCTTGAGTAAGAGCGAACGCTTCGACTGCACGACCTGCTGCATCGGTCTTATTTGAGCCCAACCAAAGCTCATTATGGGCATTGAAATCACCGAGAAGAACTATCTCTGAAGCGGGGTGATTGATGTTCAGGAAGTCGATCTGGACGGCGAGGTATTCGAGTAAAGAGATGCAGGTTTTAGCACTTGTTGGTTTCATACTTCGAAATAACGACAACAAAATTGGAGTTAATTGGTCAAGTAGTTTTTGAGAATTTCTAATTGTTCATCCTTTCATTTTTCGCACAAAAATGGCAACTATCCTTCAGAATGGTTTGTGACTCATGTTGGCAAGGTGAACTCGTGTATTTCGCAATAAAATGCCCTTTGAACGAATCCTGTATATTGCTCAGTAAACTAGGAGTGATGGCCGGAAGACAGGTGTTTTGGGACAAACAATTAGAAATTTTCAAAAAATACTTGAAGAAACGACTCCATTTTTTCAAATACCCCCTTGAACAACTTGCATCAATAAATCCAGACTTTACAATATTTCGGGAAAATTCGCTAATCTGATTAGATTATTGCTACTTTTAATACTAAGCCACTATTAAACTTACGTGAAAGATTTGTCCTCCTATGTTTCCTTCTATTGCTGAGTAGTGTAGATAAAGCTTTATTCTTATTTAGTATAAACTTAGTAGTAAAAACAATGAATGAAGAAAAGTTTATTTGTATGCAAAAAAACTGTAATAATTCTGTTAATGTGAAAAATGCATCTGATATTCTTTTACCAGTGGATAGACACCATCCTCCGATAGAAGTGTTCTTTTCACTTCCGCGTTCTCTGAATAACTTGCGCCCAAAGAATAATAATCCGCAATATAACTTGAGGAGCGCAAGACATCAGTATTATGAATTCAGATTTTTCTTTTCCATCTGACATCCTCGACATTAATATTGCTGTGACCTGTTTTATAATAAATTGTATAACGCTTTCGATAGGCACGTTCCATGCACATTACCAAAGGATAACAGGTACCCTCCCTGGTTTTCTCGGGGAATAATCTTTAAGATATAAAAAAACATCGCCTCTGGAAGCGATATAAGAGAACTTTGGTTAGATCTGACTATGAAGCCTTCAGTAACTTGCGAAGAGCCATCAAAATCGGTATAGACTTGGCGTTTTCTAATTTTGTTGCGAGAACTGAGCGTGCCCTTGCGCAAACCCCCAATCAATTTTGGTCCTTTGTTAACTTGCGCAGCAACAGATCAGGCGTACCCAACAATATGTCTTTGGAAAATGAGGAGTTCAGGAATCCACAGGAATTATATGTGGACTTCCGTGGATATAAGTCTGGTGCGGTTTTAGCTACATCAGGGGTGCCCCAAGGTTCTGTTCTGGGACCTCTATTATTTTTAATTTTTATGAATGATGCTACAACAGACTTGCGTTGTGAGTACCTGCTATATGCCGATAACCTCAAAATCTTTAATAGCGTGTGCTGCTTAGAAGACAGTTTAAGGTTACAGGCTGATCTGAATGTCGTTGATCACTGGTGTAAGGTAAATAACATGCAATAAACGTACTACTATGACGTTTACACGCAGGGTAGAACCGACATGTTCCAATTTTGAAATCGGTAGCAATGTTCTTTGTCGTGTTAAGATCGTCAAGGATTTGGGCGTATTATTCGATCTGAAGCTTTTTTTTATTGATCACATTAATGCAATAATAGCAAAACCCTTTAAAGATCTTGGTTTTGTTATAAGAAACAGTAGTCATTTCAATAATACTAATACATTAATTTTACTTTTTAATGCTTTTGTCAGATCTAGTTTAGAATACAGTTCGATTATCTGGTACCCGGCCTATGGTATACACTGTAAAAACATCGAGAAGAATGCAACGTCGTTTTGTGAAATACTTATGATAGAGCATACCCTGAAAGGGGTATACACAATGACATTCTTCCAGATTACGCGTAAAAAAATTTTCTGTGTCCATTTTCCATTTTATGTACATATTTTTTTTGAGTGAGGATGTTCTACAGGTTCTGTACACTTTTTTTTGAATGGACTGATTTCGTGGTAAGTTTGTAAATTTGTTGTAATTTTTTTTTACTGTGACACAATTCACTAGACCAGCGATATGACTTTGTTTGATCCAAAAATAATCGGCAATTATAAAAAGCTCAAACATTCTTCTCTTTCTGAAATGTAACCTCGGAAACCTGTCTCGTATTTTCATAATTCCCGTTATACATCAACAATTTCGTCACGAATTTATCCAGATGGATTTCTGCAAGGTCATCCTGATTACGGACAAACTCATGGATTATGTGCCAGTACTGAGTGTTGCCTTCAGTTTCAATCACAAAACAAATTCTTGATAGAAACATTTTTAGCTTTTATGTCTGTTGTGATTTTGATTTTGAGGCGAATCTCATAAACAAAAACCACACTGTCCTATCAAAGTTGTACGTTTCAACTGTAATGTTTTTGAATATGATGGAAAGGAAAATATTTAATTTGACATGCAACTTGGCAAAGTTTTAATTGCGTGAAGAAATCCATGGAAACATTCATGGATGTATTTGACGTCAAATTTCTATGTTACACTTTTGAAATTTTGCCATGATTCAAGAAGAAATACATGGACTTATTGTTAATATAAAATGGGTATAAGACTGTATTGATAGTCCCCCATATTTGTATTATTACCATCATTTAAAATGTATACGTTTCAGTTAAAACGGTGACCTTGTTCTGTACGTGTGGTGGCCAGAAAAAACATGGAGAATTATCGACATCAAAACTTCAGGTTTATTGAAATTCAGTTTTGACTATCTGTTTTTATGTCTTTGCACTATATGGGAAGTTGTACTAGAAGGCGTGAGATATATAGTCCATCAACTTGGCGTCATTTTTACGTCCTACGTTATTGGGCGATGAAGTAAAAATTGGAAAAAATGTTTCTGAACAAATTCTATGGGCCTGTTTGACTGACTTGAGGAAATGCAGAGTCAACCTACTTGACGCCATTTTTTTTGATAAGCAAACCGTTAACATTTATAGCATAAGCAATTCAATGAAAAATGATGTAAGTATAGCTAACATTGCGAAGTACACGAGTATACAGAACAATAGTTTCAAAAGCGATAATCGACACAAGAATATAAAAAAGTGATTTATTTGTTTATATAAAATACTGATTTGTACCGATAAAGCTTATATGCGTTAGACGTTAAAGTTAGCACATATCACGATGGTCACTTCCAAGATCGTACTTCCTTTGCTATTTTTGGCGTTAGGGGCATCTATTGATTTGCACGGGGCCAATATCTTCACGTTCACCAAAAAAATTATTGAGGTTAGTACGCATTTATTGACGTATATAGAAAGTAACGGGGACTAGCTGAAAGTGAACCATTAAAACACGGAGATTCGGTTTTATATGACACATGCATTTTATATTTTCAGAAGTTGCTGACAGATCCCCATGATTGGGAGACCAACATTCTGTTCAGTCCTTTTTCCTTGGAACTTGCACTGGGTATTGTGGGACTTGGAGCAAGTGGAGAAACGTTCCAGGAGCTCATAGATCTTGCAGGTAAGTTTTTCGGGACCTTGAAAAACGGTGAAAGCCAAAATAGGAATGATTTTAGACATTTTTCGACCACAACTTGAGATAACTATTATAGTGAGTATTACATGTCTGGTACCGAACCCACAATACAGTGGATACGGATGGCTCATCTTGGAGACACTGTATATCAGAAATTACTCATTACAAACTTAAGGTCTAGTAGAGTATCTCAGCTCACGTCGACAGCCTAGTCATCACTGTTACCGCTCGAAGCCGTTGATTCTGGCGATATAGGAGGTGACGGTCCGCCCGCCATTGGAAAACTAATAATCAAGAATTCATAATCTTTGCAGGTACGCATTTGATAGAAGTTAGTGAGCACGAACACGGCTACGCGAAAAGAATTCTGGGTCGCATGAGTCAGCTGAGCGAAGGTAAAATTAACGTCAAACTTCAAGCTGGCGCAGTCTTAGCCCTAAACTCGAATAACATGCCTTACAAAAAGTTCCTAGACGATGCTCGCCGGTGGTACAAAGTAGAGGTAATTTTCTGCGCTGCCCACTCCCTTCGCTTCTTTGTTCTCGATTTTCTCTTAATAACGGTTATTTTTTATGTTTGATTTCCGAAACTTGTTCCAGCTACAACCGTTGAACTTCGATTGGTCGGAATTGGCGTCCGTCAATATAAGTGACTATATTGCCGACAAAACCAGCGGGAGGATCAATAACCTGGTACTCTTCAAAGATGTTAATGACAATGCCCCACTTATGGTGGTCAGTTATCTAGATGTGACTTCCAAATGGTTGACTCGTTTTGATGACAAAAGCACCCTCATGGGCCAATTTCACACCATTAATGGAGAATATGAACTAAAATATATGATAAATGGCGAATTCTATGCCAATATCACCCATAACCTGGATTTGGAGGCAAAAATTCTAAGATTGCCACTTCAAGGAGGAAATCTGTCGATGACCTTTGTGCTGCCGGATAAGAAGCAAGGGATACACAAACTTCAAAGGAAGCTTAGAAAGAATCTGGACAGCCTGTGGTCGGATAATTCGAAGTACAGCTTTGAATTATTGCGAACGCATATTACGCTACCGAAGTTCAAAATTGAGCATAAGCTAAACGCAAAAAAGGTTCTTAATCAGGTATGTGATAGCAGTAAGTACTGTATTCGCCAATTCGCCTTCAAGTACCAATTTTACTAAAATGCTATGGAAAGAGCAAAAATATGTGAACCTTACACAACCTATTTCCCATTAATATAGCACATTTTAACAAAAGTTGTTTTAATTACTGTCAAAACAGAAGAGAGCTTTGAAGATGATAACCAATATCGATCATTTTGCATCATAATATTGAAAATATTAACAAGTTGTGTTTGATGAATACGGTGATTTGTTCTAACAGTTATCATGTAACAGAGAAATCTTCATGGCTTGTTTTAGCTGGGAGTTAACAAGATATTCGAGCCGGATGCAGAATTGCAGAACTTGGCGGAAGGGAACGGCCTCTGTCTCACCGGAATCACGCAAAAATCGGTGATAAGTGTCGACGAATGGGGTATCAATGCAGTATCAGCTGATCGTAAGTCTTATATCCACGTAAAACTGTCAATATTTTGCAAACATAGAAAATACAAAGGTCACTTATTTTACTGTGAAGAACATTGGCTCTTATCAAAACCTTCGGCCGAAGTCGAAGCCGGTAATTGGCTTTTATCAAAACCTTCAGTCGAAGCCAATAATCGGCTTTCATCAAAACTTTCTGTGGAAGCTGATAATTCGCTTTTACCAAAACCTTTCCTCAAAGCCGAAGCCGATAATTGGTTTCTATCAAAAGCTTCAGTCGAAGCCGATAATTTTCTTTTATCAAAACCTCGAGTCAAAGCCAATAATTGGGTTTTATCAGAACCTTCAGCCCAAGCCGATAATTGGCTTTTATCAAAACCTACACCCAAACCTGAAGCCGATCATTGGTTTTTATCAAAACCTTAAGTCAAAGCCTATAATTGGCATTTATCAAAACCTTCAGTCGAAGCCAATAATCGGCTTTCATCAAAACTTTCTGTCGAAGCTGATAATTCACTTTTACCAAAACTTTCCCCCAAAGCCGAAGCCGGTAATTGGCTTTTATCAAAACCCTCCGTCGAAGCCGATAATTGGCTTTTACTAAAATCTTCACCCAAAACCGAAGCCGGTAAGTGGATTTCATCAAAACCCTCAGTCGAAGCCGATAATTGGCTTTTATCAACACCTCCAATCGAGGCCAATAATTGGCTTTTATCAAAACCTTCAGTCGAAGCCGATAATTAGCTTTTACCAAAACCTTCCCCCAAAACCGAAGCCGAAAATTGCCTTTTTTCAAAACCTTCAATTGAAGCCAATAATCGCCTTTGATCAAAACTTTCTGACAAAGCTGATAATTCGCTTTTACCAATACTTTCCACCAAAGCCGAAGCCGAACATTGGCTTTCATCAAAACCCTCAGTCGAAGCCGATAATTGGCTTTTAGTAAAACCTTCACCCAAACCCGAAGCCGGTAATTGGCTTTTATCAAAACCCTCAGTCGAAGCCGATAATTGGCTTTTATCAACACCTCCAATCGAGGCCAATAATTGGCTTTTATCAAAACCTTCACCCAAACCCGAAGCCGATCATTGGTTTTTATCAAAACCTTAAGCCAAAGCCGAAAATTGGCTTTTATCAACACCTCCAATCGAAGCCAATAATTGGCTTTTACTAAAACCTTCACCCAAACCCGAAGCCGGTAATTGGCTTTTATCAAAACCCTCAGTCGAAGACGATAATTGGCTTTTACTAAAACCTTCACCCAAACCCGAAGCCAGTAATTTGCTTTTATCAAAACCTTCCGCCGAAGCTGATTATTGGCTTTTCTCAAAATCTTCAGCCAGAGCCGATAATTGGTTTTTATAAAACAATCGTTTGAGGTTGATGATTGGCTTTTATCAAAACTGCCTTCTTTATTGAAACCTTTGGCCGCAGCCAATACTTGCCTTTCATCAAAGCCTTCGGCCCAAACCGATCATTGGCGTCTGGTCTACTCAATCCAAGTAACGCTACAACAAATTTAATGAAACTATTGCGTTTTGATTTAATCAAACTAGTTTCATAGATTCAAGTAAGCCGCTTTAGAAGTCGAAGCTTGATAAACTGAATAAACTTAACTTAATTGGCGTAAATAAAGTTTTAATTGGCTTACATTCTTTATCGGTGCACATTACGCGAAATGTGTGAGTACATGTTTTTCGAAATATTGAGCCATTTCAGCCGCAGGTCGAATGTGGCGCCGAAAGTGTGTTTTTTTGGGCGATCAACAAAATCAACCTCCGTTATTTTCTATGAATCATATTTTTGCATCCTCCGCATTGCAGATATCAAATCAGACGATGACTATCAAGACGAAATGATAGAAGAAGAAGAAGAAGAGAGGAAGATGGTTCCAATAGAAGAATTCTTCATCGCAGATCGCCCGTTCTTTTTCACTCTGACTATTCAGCCTACCGATGACGTTTTATTCTTCGGATTATATGGCGGAAATTAAAACAATAACAACGACATTTTTTCAGCTTAAATCTTATTCGGTTTCATAAGAGAATATACATTTTCGTATGCTAAGAGTAAGGCTGGTGACGTTTATCAATATAAAATTCATTAAGCTTAAACCGTAGTTTCATTACACAAGATGTTCGATCATTGACTATGCTTATCAAAGTCACTTGAAAGTCAAAGGAATTTTTTAATGAGATGCCTGTATTTTTAAGTTTAAGTTTTGAAGTTCAAGTATCAAATTGCCAATGAATTTGACCATAACCGTCATATTGAGATGAGAAAAACCTTCAGGGAAACCCCATACGTTCTGACGAGGACATAAAAAAACGAAACATTGTAAGTAATTTTTTGCTGCATTAAAAACGTGGATAAAACTTGTTAGACGTGTCTCCTACAAGTACATTTTTTCACGTCTTTTCAAATTTTATAAAAATAATAGAGAATGCAATATTGACATACTCCAAAAGAGACATTTCTATGAGGCTATTTGAATAACAATGCTAAAAATAAATAACGTATGGTAAGTAATGATCTTTTCCGTTAATTTGATGCATAAGTAACAAAATTATTAAAACTAGTCGATTGTGCAAACGATATTATGAGATATTACAATTTTTCTGAAATAAACAGCATTATGTTAAGTTATTCATGCACAAAACAATAGTGAAATATTGGACAAGCCTGCAATAGGTTAGATTTACGATTAGATTACGACTTAATTAAAGCCGACTAAAGTGATTGTCCTCTATCGTTTTATGTGACGGTATTTTAACTCTATTGTACTTTCGTGGTGACCAAACGAATATGAGGGCTTCGCTACTTTTTGTCTTTTGTTTTATAGTAGTAAATGCCATTGACGCGGATGACAGTAGATGGACGTTCTATAAATACTACTTATTTTCACATACAGCGTGTCCCAATATCCCGTGGACTTAGAAGCACCACGATTTTTTTCAGCGTCTTTTACTATGGATACACCCGCAGCATTACAGGCAGTCAAGGCTGTCAACTGTGTTCTCGCTAGACCTCGTTATGATTTCTTAGCGCTGTGCGATCAGACAAGTTCAAGCCAGCTTTGACACCATGGTCTGGATGATATGTCAGGAGCCTGATTGAAGCTTTCGATCGAGCTTCAGATGAAGGTAATCAATGAAAACGGCGACAGAAGATATCCAAGTCAAGCCAAAGATGTTTTTTGCGACATTCGCTTGATTTATCTTTCTGAAAAATCGGCCGTCCTGTCCTGCGTTACTTCGCACCTCGTCGTTCTTAGCACATTAACAGCCCCACTCGACTCGTACTCGAAATAACTTTCTGTCGTCGCCGTTCGAACGTTTACAAGAAGTGCAAAATCGGTTTCGTCTCGAGCGACGTAAACTACTTAACCGTGTTTGTTGACACCGATGATGACGAACTTGACGATAAGTGGTGCTCCACGAAATATTTCGACGCGTTGATCCCGCGATGGTCCAGATCTAGATTTACACGCATCCTATTGATGTTTCTCATACGTCTGGACGCTTATTTGTGTGAATAGCGCTTTGGAAAAAATGGAGACAGATGGCTGTTAAAATAGGAGTTTTTCTAATTTGAAAGATTCTCTTTCTTTTGCTTTTCGAGTAAAACGAAGGACCAAAGTGATCTATAGTTTAACATTTAACTAACACCGTAAATGTACGAAAATCGGATAAACATACGTACGTATTTACCTGTTCTGTCACTCAGTATATACAGGGTGACTTCGAAGTTGAGTCATTTATTTTAACAGTGAGTAGATCTGATCAAAAGAAATGTTTTTTTCCTTTACCATTTTTCTGGTAAAATTAAAGTAACAAAGTTATAGCCCTTTGGAAGTTTGAGTACCGCCCTTTCTCAATAATAATATTATGTGCTCGTGTTTGGCGACAACGAATATAATCCGCCGTATCGGTTCATCGCATCGGAAACAAAAAAGCGAAAGAATTCGGAACGATGTTTTTACAATTATTTCATTCAGTTGTATACAGTCAGTGTCAGTCGGTAGTGAATAGTGGTGTCTGTTGCGTGGCTCAAACGAAATAAAAAATGGCACATGTTTATGCGGATCGGTTTCCCAATCGAGTGCAACCAACCCCTCGTGCCTTTGTTAATGTAGTACAACGGGTTCGTGAATCAGGTGACTTAAGATCTCACATATGGACGGCATGCCGGTGCTCCAAGACCTCACGATCAAATACAGGTCCGCACTGAAATACTTGTCGGGAGGATACTTTATAAAACAAGGTAACATTTTTTTTTATTTTTTTTTTATTTTTACACACATATTTTGGTTTATCTTCCTTCTACAATCATTATCTGAAAATTAATGACTCAACTTCAAAGTCACCCTGTATATATATATATATATATAACTTAAGACGTGGTCATTGTCGTCTGGACCAGTTAGGTGAAAAATTAAACCTTCCGCCTTTTGTTGGGTACTTCGACAAAATTTAAGCAAAGAGGACTCTTTATACTTTCTTAATTCTCTCTAGCTTTCAATGGACTTTGCCATCATCATCAGGAGCTGCAATTACAATGATAACAGTAGCAACAAAAGTGTAAAATGAATTTAAATTGACTCGACTTACAGTAGTATGTGAGGATGTTGCTAATTGTTGTTTACGTATAGGATGAGGGAAACGTCCAGTAACATGGTGAGAGCTGGATAGATGGTACAATGGTCAAAATTATATAAAATATGGCAAGAACAAGTTAAAAACAGATTAAAAATTATTTAAAAACATTAAAGCATTACATCGTGAAGCCACTTGATGATTGCACAAAATGGTGGTCATGGAATAATGAGTGACATGAACCCTTTGACAGAAGGCCGAAGGTTGTCAATGTCGGTTTAACAATGTCTTACATAACATTCTGAAAATCACATCATCTGAAGTGATTTGGCAACGTATTGGCACACGCCCACAATTCGTTCCATCTTTCAACACAGACATTGACAACCTTCGGCCTTCTGTCAAAGGTTCATCTCACTCATTATTCCATGACCACCATTTTGTGCAATCATCAAGTAGCTTCACGACGTAATGATCTAATGTTTTTAAATAATTTTTAATCTGTTTTTAACTTGTTCTTGTCATATTTTATATAATTTTGACCATTGTACCATCTATCCAGCTCTCACCATGTTACTGGACGTTTCCCTCATCCTATACGTAAACAACAATTAGCAACATCCTCACATACTATTGTAAGTTGAGTCAATTTAAATTCATTTTACACTTTTGTTGCTACTGTTATCATTGTAATTGCAGCTCCTGATGATGATGGCAAAGTCCATTGAAAGCTAGAGAGAATTAAAAAAGTATAAAGAGTCCTCTTTGCTTAAATTTTGTCGAAGTACCCAACAAAAGGCGGAAGCTTTAATTTTTCACCTATATATATACTTCTCCTAATAAAAGAAACAAATCTGACGGTTCCTGAACGAACCGGCTATATACTCACTGATCATCACCTGAGGGCCAATTAAAAGAAGAGGAGGCCATCTTGGCCTGTACGTCCGCGCGACTACGCTCCCCGTTTTTTCCAAGGGGCCGTAGGTGTGGCGTGCTAGTCGGCTCGACCGACGACGAGTGTAAGCCACGCCCTGAAGGTAATCGAACACCTTGTTGCCTACCTGTGCGCTGCAGAGCACACCGGTAATAAGGCGGATAGATGGATGGATGGCCAGCAGGAGCGAGTAGGCCTGGCGCCCAGATCTTATCCACTTGTCGTACATCGTGCACGAACAGGGTGAATGCTCGCCGCTCCGCGCTCGATGTCATCACTCAACGATACAGTGGTGTACGCAATGGACATACATTGTAGATATCGCTGTTTGGAAGGTCCACGGGTAAGACAAAACCTGCGTGTCTTTGAAAAAGGTTTTTCCTTTTATGGATTGTTCTACAGCAGAAGGCTGCATGTTACTGCACGTTGCGACGTGTCCATCAGTGCATAGTAGCCGCCAGCAGTACGTCTGTTGATTTAGTTGTTAATTCGTATTGACAGTGTAAAGCGCGGACTATAGCATCGTGGTCAGGTAGTGAGATAAGGGCAGTCTTGCGGTATAACTTTACCGGTATTTCAAGCACAGATCAGTGCTCAGAAGAAATGACGCTTGCATTAAAGAATGATTGTACTCATCGTACGACTATGTTCGGGTGGTAAAAAGAATTCCAAAGGGACAATTTCACTGTGGAGGACGCTGAGGCCGCGAACGTCAGTGATAGAGGAAAACATCACTGCTGTGAGGAAAATTCTTGACGAACACCGGAGAGTGACATACCCACAGATAGAGGATACCTTACACCTTCATGCACCACTAATCCATTCAAAATTTGTATGCTCGTAGAATATAAAATTCTTGTGGCGACCTTTCCCGATTCTATAAATCAAATGCAGTATTTTCCGCCATTATCCCTCGGCCAAATCAGGCGCAAGAACAAAAGTTTTACCGCTGCCTGCCCCGATATCCCTAATTACTTTTCTGATTCTTCTAGAGAAGCGGTCGCGACGTAATAAAATTTAGACAAAGACGACTTTTCATTTTTAACCGCGGCCTGCCTCACGCGATCATTTTCCGGTAATTGAGGAAAAGTCCGGGCAGTTCGCAGAGACAGCAGCAGGGGGGCTGTCATTAGCAGTAATGGATGGGATGGATTCTGGTCGTTAGCTCCTCTGAATAAATTATTGTTTCTCAATTAGCGCGGTGAGGAAGAGAAAAAGTCCAAGGAATTAAGAAAATCGCGCGGATCTATTGGGGTGAAGGCACGGTTTGCTTAATCTACCGGAGATTAGCAGAACTCGCAGTACGCAAAATCACTCGCTATGCAATTTCCTCTAATATCAATATCATGTTTTGATAGAATATATTACAAAACGATATAAGAAGCAACCAGGCAGCATGCATATCTAATGAAAATATGTATCTTACTTTTTCTGACATTGAAAAAATAGTTAGAAAATTGAGGATTCAACACAATAAGTATAGTTTAAATTAGATCAGATCAGTACGTTAATTAAGCAATTTTGCATAAAAATATAAAAATATATAAGTTAGAAGTTAAAAATGTATATGAAATATAAGTAAGTGAAGGATAGTCAATATTTCAAGTTTTTAAAAATACATTGTCATTATTATACAAATATAAGGATGTTATACAGGGTGACTTCGATTTAAACAGTGAGTAGATCTGATCAAAAGAAATGTTTTTTTCCTTTACCATTTTTCTGGTAAAATTAAAGTAACAAAGTTATAGCCCTTTGGAAGTTTGAGTACCGCCCTGTCTCAATAATAATATTATGTGCTCGTGTTTGGCGACAACGGATATAATCCGCCTTATCGGTTCATCGCATCGGAAACAAAAAAGCGAAAGAATTTGGAACGATGTTTTTACAATTATTTTATTCAGTTGTATTCAGTCAGTGTCAGTCGGTAACGCGTGAGTGAATAGTGGTGTCTGTTGCGTGGCTCAAACGAAATAAAAAATGGCACATGTTTATGCGGATCGGTTTCTCAATCGAGTGCAACCAACCCCTCGTGCCTTTGTTAATGTAGTACAAAGGGCTCGTGAATCAGGTGACTTAAAACCTCACAGGGGAGGGCATGCCGGTGCTCCAAGACTGCACGATCAAATACAGGTCCGCACTGGAATACTTGTCGGAAGGATACTTTATAAAACAAGGTAACATTTTTTTAATTTTTTTTTATTTTTACACACATATTTTGGTTTATCTTCCTTCTACAATCATTATCTGAAAATTAATGACTCAACTTCAAAGTCACCCTGTATACAGGGTGGCGCATCGAAAACGAAACACGTATTTACAGGCAGCTCAGTTTTTTTTTTTGGAAAAACGCTCAGACTCGTCGATTTTGTTTTCGAGGGGGACACAAGTTTGACAAAAAATCACGTTAACACGTGCAGCCCCCTGGGCGGGGGTGACACCAACCTTAAAATCTTAAATGGAAAGGGGGGTCGAGTGATACCTTATTTTAAAGGTCTGTCAATTCCCTTTATAATAATATAAAATTAATGTACTTCAGTTCAGTAGTTTTGAAGATCTATTGATTTAAAGCTTAAATAAAACTAATGAATCATAGGTTTGCGAAATAATTGTAAAGTCTGCTTTTATTGCTGTAAGTTGTTCAAGGGGGTATTGAAAACATGGACGCATAAAATGGGTATGCCAATTTTTGTGGGAAAACTTTTTATTTGACAACAAAGAATGAGAAAACGGGTTTTTTTGGGATTCAATCTAAAGTCTTAGTACAGGATTTTTAGGTATTTATGAGATCTACCAAATGAGACGACACGTAAAAAGATCTGACTAATAGCAAAAAAGTTATGGCCGAAAGCCGAGGCAAACTGCAGGTTTTGGCACTTGTTGGTAATGCGACGATGGTTTCTTGCGGATGCTTCGTACTTCTTAATAACCACAACAAGATTGTAGTAGATTGGTTAAGTAGTTTTTGAAAATTGCTAATTGTTTATCTCAAAACACCTGTTTGTCGGCCATATCACTACCAGCTTATTGAGCAATATACGGGGTTAGTTCGAAGGGCATTTTATAGCAAAATAGACTAGTTCACCTTGCCCATATATATCGCAAACCATTCCGAAAGATAAATGTTATTTTTATGCAAAAAAGTCTGGGTTATGTTTTTTCTTCTAAACAAATTCGAACATTTCGTATTTGTGAGTAATTCGCAACGAAAGATGATAGACACATCTGCTTTGTTTTAAAATGTGTATTGTAACGTATGTTTTTCGAATATCGTGGCGCATTTGTTCAATTACTCACAAATAAGAAATGTTTGAATTTGTTTACAGGAAAAAAGCGTAACCTTTGTTTTTCGCATAAAAGTAACATTTATCTTTCAAAGTGGTTTACGATTCATATCGGCAAGGTAAATAGGTGTATTTTCCTATCAAATGCTCTTTGAACGAACTCTGTATATTGCTCAATAAACTGGTAGCGATGGCCGGAAAAAAGGTGTTTTGGGATAAGCAATCAGAAATACTCAAAGCACTACTTGACCAATATATTCCAGTTTTGTTGTTATTTAGAAGTATGAATCTGTATTTTGCCTCGTTTTTCGACCATAACCTTTTTGCCGTTAGTCGGATCTGTTTACGTGTAGTCTCATTTTGTAGGTCTCATAAATACCTAAAAATTTTGTATGGAATGTTTTTTCGTTTCTGTCAACACTTTCGATTGAAGCTCAAAGAACACGTTTTCTCATTCTTTGTTGTCGAATAAAAAGTTTTCCTACAAAACATAGTGTACCCATTTTATGCGTCTATATTCCAAATTACCCCTTGAACAACTTGCACCAATAAAACCAGACTTTACAATTATTTCGGGAAAATTTGCTAATATGATTAGGACTAGATCTGATCAAAAGATGTAGACGGTATCAAACCTCATGTTCCACCAAAAACTTGTAGTTACTTTTACACATGGTAGATGATATCCCAAAAAGTATTTTGCTTTATCAAATGGCACGTATACAGTAATGCGTACCTAGTAAATTATGCGCAATTTATTCTTTCGACCATAATGCTGAATTATTCTGATTAAAGTCGAATAATCCGTTTTTCCGCGAGTGGCAGCTCCAAAAATTCACTAATAAACCGTGGACAAAACGGCTGGCACATCAATAAATTCAGTGCGGGTGTCATCGTTAAAGAAATAAATAATAACATTAGTACGTTTGTCGATGAACGCATTTCATACGGAGCGACGCATTTTAGCACGTACAGGGCGTCCCAAAATATCGTCGGTTGCGTCTATCTAATTAATAGTGAAATAGAAATGTTGCTATGCTGGTAAATCTAGGCACATCTATTTTCGAGTGTTTTTTGGTTTGAGAGAGATATAATCTTCAACTGCTCCAGAAGGTGCGTATGGGAATACAAAGTACTTACAGTGGAACCATATTAGTGCTGAATACTAATGAGTCATTTAGAAGAACTGAGAAATCGAATTTTGTCACTGGAAAGCAGCTCCGATCTTTTATTTTAAGAACAGTTTCGTCATTTTGTTTTCGTCTATTTACAAATTTTGACCAACGATTATATCGTTAAAACGTTCAATTATATTATCTTGAAGGAAATTGAGTAGAAAACAGGTCACCAGAAAACGGCCAAGGAACGATTGCCAGAGTGACAGGTGACAACTAGAGATGTTGCAGAGGTAAATATGCTTGCTCTCTCTTTAATCGACGCATTGTCAGTTAATGAGCTAAGATGTTTAAATGATTCTATAAAAAGGCAAAGATGTTTAGACATTTTTTTGAGTTCTATCAATCAAGTAGTTTTGTAGAATTTTTAATACAGATCCTTTAAATCCATAGTGATGCCATTTTGTAAGTAATTTATCGCTGTCAATAGTTCCAAACGCCGTTTTTAAGTCCAAAAACACTGTCACTGTATGTTTTCATCTCTACGTATTCCCTCCTAAATCCAGCTTGAAATTTGTTCAAAATTCTATTTCCCTCGATGAATTGCATGATCAACAAACCCATTCCGTTTTCATAGTTTACAAGATACATATCATATCACCTTCCGATCTAAGCATCAATAAACTTCTTAACCAAAATATGAATTTCTCATAGATGGCGCTACGGTATCTCATTTCATCTCGGATAATTTTTCAAACGCGAGAATCCGGTTCAATGTTGTCTATCTTCCTGTAGAATTAGTAGATATTTGTCAATTATCGAGTTGGGCCATAGAAGATCGCACACCCCGGTGCAAAAAGTTGTAACCACCTTGTAAAATTGCATCTCGTCCGATTTAAATTTATTTCGTGTGCGGGCATTAGAGGGTGCATGCACATGACAAGCCGATTCAGCGTGTCCATGTTTCGGCTGCTGCGAAAATAGAGCCGCTTTTTATGCTGCTGCAGCCAGTGTCACTTCAAATAAATGTTCAACATACATTGCTATAACAGACACACACCAACGTAAAATATTACCGCAAGAATACAGGGGATACCCAGGAAACTATTCACGCTCTATCTTGCATTGTACGGAGGGCAACCACTACTTAAAAAAAATCTCTCAGAAAACTTCAGTATTCAGGAATTTGGGAGAAGTTTCTATTTTTGTCTCCTAATATCCCCTGGCAATTTGTGGCGCTGAATACCTAAAAAAGTCGTAAGGTTTCGTGGGGTAGAATTTAATGTATATAAAATTGAAGCTCTAGAAGCAAAAGAGAATTGATACAAGTACTAAACATACTTGAAGAGAAAGCAAGAAAACCGGATACAAGGGAAGAAATCAAAGTAAGACTGGGAAGGGAAATACATGTTTATATAGCCTGAATCATTTCCTGAAGTTCATAAGTAATAAACTAAAAATTAAATTATATAAAACAGTAATAAGACCATCAGTTACATTTGCTTGTGAAACATGGATCCTGAGGAAGACAGATATAAATACCCTAGAAGTGTGGGAAAGAAAGGTATTAAGGAAAATTTTTGAAGGGAAACAGAACAATGGGATATGGGAAAGAAGAACAAACCAAGACCTTGCAGATATGTATAAAGAATCAAGCATCACAGGATATATAAGAGCACAAAGGTTGAAATGGTTAGGGCATGTTGAAAGGATGGCAGAAAATAGGATTCCAAAAATGACTGTCAGCAGAAGCATAGGCGGCAAGAAGAGGAAAGGGAGACCGAAGGAAAGATGGAAGAGCGAAGAAGAAGCTGATCCAAGAAGCTTATGTCTATAGAACTGGAAATTCATGTGTCAAAATAAGAAGAAATGGAAAGAAATTGCAAATAAAGCCTTGGGTCTTTCAGGCCTGTAGAGCTATATATATATCATATATATCATCAGGAGCTGTAATAATATTGAGAAACAAAACAGCAACATCCTCACATACTACTGTAAGTTAATCTAAATTTATTTTTCGCAATTGTTGCTATTTTTCTCAATGTTATTACAGCTCCTGATGATGATGGCAAAGACCATTGAAAGCTAAAGAGATTAAAAAAGTATAAAGAGCCCTCCTTGCTTAAATTTTGTCGAAGTACCCTACAAAAGGCGGCAGCTTTAGACAATGACCACGTCTATATGTATATATATATATATGCTGCCACTAATTTTGGAGTTATGAAACTTTTCCTCATTTGAGCTAGTGTAGTAACGCGCAAAAGTACATTTTTAACTCAAAACTCAAGCTTTTGATGTGATCATCGGCAGGGGGTTCTAGGAAAGATGGAATTTTGGAAACATTTTCAGTAATTAATAAATCTTCAATTTTTTCAAATCCTTTAGTGGTTTTTTGAAAAACATAGCGATGGTTTTCTAATAATTAATAATACACTTTCCCTATCTGAACTTCATTAATCCAGTAAATTAAACATTTTTCAATATTACATCGTGAAAAGTTTGTAACACTCGCTACTCAACTTTTCAATCCGGTGTGATGTGTTTCTGGCATTCAGCTGTTTGTTTTTACAAATTTTAACGACCGCATCATGACTTCAGCTTTCACCAGGCTACTAAATTCAGGTCAACTTAATCAATAATAACATTTAGCAACAATCTCACATACTGTTCTCTTGACGATGATGACAAAGTTCATCGAAAGCTTGAGGAAATAAAGTAGAAAGAGCACTCATTGCTTTAACTTCGTCGAAGTACCCAACTAAAGGCTGAGGAATTTTTCAATAGAACATGAAATATGTACCACTGCATTACTAGTTTGACTAACTAAACGGTCTTGGAGTCTCGCTACGTTTTCTGCGCTCCTCGTACACGACGCAATAAAAACGCACACTCTCCAGCACCGAGCGATGAACGAATTTATAGTGTAAAAGCTTTGTACTTTAAACTATATTTTATGTAAATTTCAACGGTTGGCAATCGACCGATATTAATGCCCTTGTTTTTGTCGCTACTAAAAATTTTTAATGGCATCGCCATCAAGTGATACGCCCGTTGTGCAATTTGAAAGCGACCGCATCGTCGCGCGTTCGTTACATGTTATTGAATTTTTTTCGCAGTGGGCCATGCCATTTATCTGCCGGCTTGTCTAGCGCAGAAATCGCCTCTACATTGCCAGCTGTCATCTGTCACGTGTCTTTCTGTTTGGTAGCTGTGTATACACATTATGCTATTATCAACAGGAATAAATCACTTTGCACTGTAGAATAATAGTTTAAGTTAATGGGTAATTGTTGTTAGATACCAAGAAAATTGTTAAGGAGGTCACAAAGCTGCAGTCATGCAGGGTGTAATTTAACTGATGAGTAGAAATATTCTACACAAAAAATGACCATTGGTGCTTAGTGAGTGCTTGTCAAATTTTATGATAACACCTGGAGCAGTATTAGTCATCATAAGAAAACGATTTTTTTCTTAAAATTCTAACACCCTGTAGCTCAAAAGTTAAGAGGTTTAGGACGTATGTTCATATAAACTTTTCTTCCTAAAATGAACTAAGCAATCAGACCCTGTATTTTTAGCCAGCGATTAAAATGATATAATGATATAATAAAATTTTGCTTTGTAGTATGATCTTACCTTACCACACCTTTGTTTGCTGAATAACCTGAAAAGAAATTTACGCCCCCAAATCGTCCGCCATACTCCTCCGTGCTTTGTTACTACTCGCTTGATTGTCTGCCTTACATATTTCTTGCAGCTTTTTATGGAAATATAAAGTACTGCTGATAATACCGATACTACCAGGCACTACCTCCTTGCTCTGCTTTTTTTTCATTATACTAGCAGCACTTCAATCAGTTTCTAGTAAAGGCCACTGACAGGATCGCCATGTAATAGATTGTTCTGCCTAGCGCAGCATTTCCGGTGAATTATATCACTTGCAATACCTAACAACTTTCTAATAACAATATGATTTTACCATATCAGCGCAAATTCCTGGAACTTATTGGCCACACCACATACAGTGACTATTGTCCAAAATGAATCCTTCAAAATCTCTGCTCGAGGGACCAGCGCTCCGTTGCTTCCCGTTCCATAAATTTCTGTATAACACACCGGTCACTTGTTCCCAATGTTCTAAAGCTCCCATTGAGATTTGTCAGACTAGAAAATTGATATGGCTCTACGTGCAGTCTACCGAATGTATTTGCATTCCTGAATTGCCTGTTACTACCAGTGCATAACTAATATTCAAACGGGTTACGAATTCATACTAATGGATGTCCAACAGACTATTCAACATGTTTGAATATTTGAGATGGATAGAAAGAAGACTTCGAAGAATTTC
Source organism: Acanthoscelides obtectus (assembly GCA_963669975.1). Taxonomy (NCBI): domain Eukaryota; kingdom Metazoa; phylum Arthropoda; class Insecta; order Coleoptera; family Chrysomelidae; genus Acanthoscelides; species Acanthoscelides obtectus. The sequence goes on from CAVLJG010000006.1 coordinate 2,477,281, forward strand.
AAATGTACTCGTATGCTTATCAGTTTTAAAGTTTCGTGATAGATACGATGAAAATGAAATATTTATATGGTTAGGCTAGAAATTGGCCCATCCTCTAACTTTTTTATGTCATTTTCTAGAAGACAAACTTTATTGTCGTCTAATATACAGGGGTCCTTTATTTTGAAGTTTGATTTTTTGAAATGAGTCGATTCTTTTTCGAGAAAAATAGAAAAATCTTTATTTATCTTAATTTGGTCAGATAGAAAACAAAAACATACGAAAATATCACCTTTTATTTCAATAAGTGTTCTAAATGTTGTATATAGCTTTTCACGTAATATTTTTTTTGCTATCGAATAAAGTTGTATTTTTCAGTCAAAAATTTGTATGTCAAAGTGGTGACTTTGAAGTTGAGTCATTAATTTTCAGATAATGATTGTAGAAGGAAGATAAACCAAAATACATATGTGTGTAAAAATAAAAAAAAATGTTTACCTTGTTTTATAAAGTATCCTCCCGACAAGTATTTCAGTGCGGACCTGTATTTGATCGTGAGGTCTTGGAGCACCGGCATGCCGTCCCCTGTGAGGTCTTAAGTCACCTGATTCACGAGCCCGTTGTACTACATTAACAAAGGTACGAGGGGTTGGTTGCACTCGATTGGGAAACCGATCCGCATAAACATGTGCCATTTTTTATTTTGTTTGAGCCACACAACAGACACCACTATTCACTCACGCGTTACCGACTGACACTGACTGTATACAACTGAATAAAATAATTGTAAAAACATCGTTCCAAATTCTTTCGCTTTTTTGTTTCCGATGCGATGAACCGATAAGGCGGATTATATCCGTTGTCGAAAAACACGAGCACAAAATATTATTATTGAGACAGCGCGGTACTCAAACTTCCAAAAGGCTATAACTTTGTTACTTTAATTTTACCAGAAAAATGGTAAAGGAAAAAAACATTTCTTTTGATCAGATCTACTCACTGTTAAAATAAATGACTCAACTTCGAAGTCACCCTGTAGATTATCCTCTTTCTCCAGAAGGCAGAGTCAACTAAAGCACTTCGGATGTATGTCTTCAAAAGTTCTGCAACATTGCAACGATTCCTTCAGTAATTATACGCATCGTTATTTATACCGGCACCAAAAATATACCATTTCGAATTTCAAAATCTCGTTTCCTACGGCAATATATAAACATGATTAGTACTACGTTAGTATTCGAAGATTTATATCGTCTGGAACACGTGTAAAATTGCAGGAAAGCCACCAAAAATCGGGAACGTAAAGTTTGTGTGATGTAGAGAAACATAAATAACGAACTAGGTACAAGGATTGTACTAATTACCAGGAACATAACTCAGGGTTTAATTGAGAGGTTCAAAGTGCTCGTAAACGCTTCAAGAAGAAATATCGCCCGCTTCGGCAAAATACTTTGACGGCTGCTTTGAGATCAACTAGGTTACAGCTCATAAGATTTCACATTCGTCTTTTTCGTGTGTCAATGTTTTACATTTTACAAAAATTTAGAAGATGAGATGTGATGTTTTTTAAATGTTACATGACGTGTACATCATGACAAACACTCATTACTTTCGATATGTCTGTCCTCTAATCCTGAGCCCGGATATAACTTGGAAAGTACCCTCGGATTTTGATGAAATTTCCACACAAAATAATCACTACGTCAGGGACGAAAAGCGTATCTATTTTTCAAAAAAAAAAAAATTAAAAAGAGAAAAATTGGTCAAACTTAGTTTTTTGACATTTCAGCGGCTCCCAATCATTTTCAAAAAAAATTTGTTGCATTAAAAATCGTAGGTTGGAGAATTCTTCTGGAACCAGAGTCATACAAAAATGTACGTGAAGAAGAAGAATTGTATTGGCCTGTTTGACTGATTTGATCTGTTTGAGTTTTTCAAAGGGGCTACAGTCAACCTACTTATCGCATTTTTTTTGTTTTTGGCTGAGGCGCCCTTGATGCACTGTCGCATCGTCGTCGAACGACAACGGGTCCTCTGGCTCGGCAAATAAAGGTAAAAAAGTGTCGAGATTTACGAGTGGCCGATGCTTCTAATGGGTGGCGGACGCGCCTTTCCCGTCCTTTTCTTTCCTTCCTTCGTATACCTTTTTAATTACATCACCACCTAAGCCGGTACAGACAAAGCCGGCCGTAAATATATAATAGTAATATAGTAATAAAAGAAACACCACGGATCTTTTCGGCCTGACTGCGCCAAAGACTGGACCCTGGACAAAAACAGAGGATACAAACATCTTTGGAAGTACTGAATATCCTGAAAGTGTCAAACACTCGGTGACTATCATATCCTATTAGAAGGCGTGGAACTTGGATCCGTGGTTTCTGCGATCCTGATGCAGATCTGAGTTTCTTGAAGTCGCACTGTCGATCAGACTTTCTTCGTTTATTTGGAAGATTGGACACTTATCAGGTGCACAGACACTCTGCGATCCTGATACAGATCTATAGATTTCTGAAAATCGCACCGTCGACCAAACTCTTCTCGTAAAATTTGTTGGACGACGAGTTGCTATCTAGATCACGGAAACGCGAGTAGGTATGTGAATTATACTCTGTTCCTGCTATGAGATAAGAACGAAATTCACAACCATACCTTATGCCGCTTCGGCGATCCTGATACAGAGCGGCAGGTTTCTGGAACCTTCAGTGTCATCTTATGTATGATAATCGCGCGAATTTGGATCCTCGGTTATCTATGCTCCTCGTGAGTTCTGCGATCCTATTGCAGATCTATGAGTTTCTTAAAGTCGCATTGTCGATCAGGCTTTTTTCGTAAAATTATAAGATTGGACAGTTGTTATCAGGTTCACAGAAACTCGAGAAGGTTTGCCAATAATTGTTGTTTCTGCGATCCTGATACAGACCTATCGGTTTCTGAAAATCGCAGTGTTAACCAAACTTTTCTCGTAAATTGGTGGACGACGAGATGCTATCAGGATCACAAACACGCGAGGAGGTATGAGAACGGTACCATGCTCCTGCTATGAGATAAGAACGAAATTCACATCCATACCTTATGCCGCTTCGGCGATCCTGATACAGATCTACATGTTTCTGTGTCATCTTATCTATGATGCTCGCGCGAATTTGGATTCTTGGCATCTATGCTCCTCGTAAATCCAGAGATCCTATTGCAGATCTATGAGTTTCTTGAAGTCGCACTGTCGATCAGGCTTTTTTCGTAAAATTGGAAGATTGGACACTTGCTATCAAGTTTACAGAAACTCTTAGGAGGTTTGCAAATAATTGTTGTTTCTGCGATCCTGATACAGATCCATAGGTTTCTGAAAATCGCAGTGTTAACTAGCCTTTTTTCGTCAAATTGGTGGACGACGAGTTGCTATCAGGATCACAAACAAGCGAGGAGATACGAGAACGGTACTCTGCTCCTGCTATGAGATAAGAACGAAATTCAAATCCATACCTTATGCCGCTTCTGCGATCCTGATACAGAGCGGCAGGTTTCTGGAACCTTCAGTGTCATCTTATCTATGATACTCGCGCGAATTTGGATCCTCGGCATCTATGCTCCTCGTGAGTTCTGCGATCCTATTGCAGATCTATGAGTTTCTTAAAGTCGCTCTGTCGGTTCAAGCTTTTTTTTGTAAAATTGGAAGATTGGACAGTTGTTATCAGGTTCACAGAAACTCGAGGAGGTCTGCCAATAATTGTTGTTTCTGCGATCCTGATACAGATCCATAGGTTTCTGAAAATCGCACTGTTAACTAGACGTTTTTCGTCAAATTGGTGGACGACGAGTTGCTATCAGTATCACAAACAAGCGAGGAGGTATGAGAACGGTACTCTGCTCCTGCTATGAGATAAGAACGAAATTCACATCCATACCTTATGCCGCTTCTGCGATCCTGATACAGATCTACAGGTTTCCGGAAACTTCAGTGTTATCTTATCTGTGATACTCGCGCGAATTTGGATACTTGGCATTTATGCTCCTCGTGAGTCCAGAGATCCTATTGCAGATCTATGAGTTTCTTAAAGTCGCACTGTCGATCAGGGTTTCTTCGTAAAATTTGAAGATTGGACAGTTGTTATCAGGTTCACAGGAACTCGAGGAGGTCTGCAAATAATTGTTGTTTCTGCGATCCTGATACAGATCCATAGGGTTCTGAAAATCGCAGTGTTAACCAGACTTTTCTCGTCGAATTGATGGACGACGAGTTGCTATCAGGATCACAAACATTCGATGAGGTATAAGAACGGTACTCTGCTCTTGATATGAGATAAGAACGAAATTCACATCCATACCTTATGCCGCTTCGGCGATCCTGATACAGATCTATATGTTTCTGGAAACTTCAGTGTCATGATCTATGATGCTCGCGCGAATTTGGATTCTTGGCATCTATGCTTCTCATGAGTTCTGCGATCCTATTGCAGATCTATGAGTTTCTTAAAGTCGCACTGTCGATCAGGCTTTTTTTCGTAAAATTGGAAGATTGGACAGTTGTTATCAGGTTCACAGAAACTCGAGGAGGTCTACCAATCATTGTTGTTTCTGCGATCCTGATACAGATCCATGGGTTTCTGAAAATCGCAGTGTTAACTAGCCTTTTTTTCTTCAAATTGGTGACGACGAGTTGCTATCAGGATCACAAACTCGCGAGGCGGTATGTGAACGGTACTCTGCTCCTGCTATGAAATAAGCACGAAATTCAAATCCATGGCATCGATACCTCTTGCCGTTTCTGCGATCCTAATACAAACTTAGAGGTTTCTGAAAATTGCACAGCCGAATGTAATTTTTTTTTTAAATTGCACTGCATAAATTTTGTTATTAGATACTGTTAACCAACGTTTGGTGTTGCAAATACCGGAAATGCTGCAACTACCTTGCAGAACCTAGCAACAAGGATTGATCAGAACAAAGTTAATCATAAAAGAATGAAGGTGTTTCAGCGTGGAAGCAAAATCTAAAGATTACAAGTTATTATCCGCGCAAGTAGAGATCTGAAAGACACTAGCGGCATCGACTCTAATTTCGTTTTTGTATTACTGTCACACTTACTAGCTTAGTTTTGAATTATCTTGGTTGGTGTTCGCAGCTTACTGCATCAATTTTCTTCTCATTATATTTTTAATGTCGCAATTTTTTTTAGCTGTAATGATTGAACATATTATGAGTTAGAATGACATAGCAGGTGCACAGAACCCCAGTGTTTGAAACTATAACCCAAACGGGCCTAAAAACGGCCATTTTTCATTCCGATGATCATCCATTCAAGACATAGGCATGGCTAACCCGATGCATCTGATCAACTACCTTCGCTTCGGAATACTTGATTAGCTGGATCCATCTCGATCTTGATGTTCGTCTGTCTGGTGTTGACACCGTTCGCGTTTAATGAAGGCCCGATGGCGCCATCGTCTGTCGGCTGGCTGAGGTCCTCAAACGGACAGATATCCATCGCACCGAACAGATACTCTTCTGATCGAACTGCGGATAACAAACGTACACGGAAACCACATTCGAAACGACGCTAACGCCAAGATTTAAAATGTCCGAGAAGCAAGGGTTGGACACGGGAAATCTTGAAATACTCATAGGCGTATCACAAAAAGGTATTCAGTTAACGTCTTTGAATTGTGCAAAATCTGTTTAGAATCGATTGCGGATCGGGCCTAACGGCGCTCCAGTTTAGGTCAGGATCGCCAGAAATTCTGCAATATTGCATCTTTGGTCCGCTTGGCAACACCGCATCTCGTGCGTTCCAAGGCAAGGTTTTCACCTCCATGATCAAAGATGAGCGGCAGTGGCAGTGTTAATTTGTATTGCGTAATGGTATTTCAAGATGATGTGTTGTTTTTATCATTATCCGTAGAAATCAAATTTAAACATACATTAAAACACTAGGTCGCATCAAAATTGAAATTGATAATTCTAATCACAATGAAGACAATATATATATATATACCTGTTCAAAGACTGACTACACTTAATATCGATTGATACTTTTATACAATTCCCACCCCGGTAACTTTACCCACCCATTAGTACATATTTCACACATCATAGATGGAGATCTATGTACAGGGAGCTGTACATTTGCCGTTAAAATAGAAATATCTACAAACGCGAGACGCGGTCGTTCGGGACGTAGGCGAGGTCTGTCTGCGTTTGACTGCATCGTCGGCGTTCTCGATGTCAATATCGCGGTTGGCGCTCATGGCATAGTTAACTAATGTGGTTCAGCAGCGTTGCCAGATGATCGATACTTAGGCCAGGGAAAAATGTTCTTCTGTTCTTCTGTTATACACGTTCGTAGCTAGCTACGAACCGAACGTAATCTGATGACACCAGCAAGGAACACAAAAGGACTGTAGCGTTGATGTCTATAATTACCGCACTACAGCGTGCTGGTCGCAGTTGTTACCGCCGCTCTGGCCGCAGTGTGTTTATTAGAAAAAGTTAAAGAGCGACATTTACAGCCCATTATGAGGCGGTTTTCCTCGTGTTCGAGCCTTATCATATCAATAAAGCACCGACGTTTTAATTTACTGCTCTCTGCACTCCAACGCAGTCAAGCGACTGCGGTACCTCGGCTCGGCTGTTTTTCGAATACGTCGGCCGAACTGAAATGCGCAAACATACCTTTCTCGCTTTCATTAACATTTTTAATAATATTTATTTCTTATCGCGCATAGGTGGGAATGATATTAATGGCTAGAGCAGGGTCCTATTAGGTCCGGTTTTTCAATTATTGAAGGTTAACTGCGACTTACAGCTAAGCTCCTAAAATGTGTTTTTCAATGTCAGATTTGTCCAGTTGTATATCAAGGCGTCATAAGTACCGAGCCAATATACTTAAGAACATAGTCAGGGTGCGTTTAAGGATCATAAAATTCAGAAGAATATATGTATAGATATAAAAACAGTTACGTTATCATTTACAAAAACATCGCAGGACGTTTAAGTGACAGGTGCTTCTAATATCCAAATATTGCTGAAATATATAAATATTTTCTTGTAGCGGTGTGTCGGTGACGACACCACCGCAGACCTATTGGAGTTTGTTACCCATTGCACAGTCGACGGCGATGCAGAATCGCGCCGTGCACGCAACGCCAACGATTGCTATTTCCACTTTATAAACTGCACTTTTATCATTTAATTTTCTCAATGTTACCTGAATCAGAATCTACTTATTCATAGAACTGAGATATTCTGCATGAAACTGCTTCATAGGCCGTGGTATTTTCTTATTATTGTTACTACTTTGTTTAAACATCAAGTGAGTTTCTAGAGGAAGAATCTTTACCTTTTATTATTTCAACGACAGGTGTATCCCGCGACTATATTTTATGCTAACCAGTACATAAACTATGGTGCCTTTTCCTAAAATGATCCTCGCCTTATCTAAAGGAATTTCTAAAGATGTTGTGCCTGCAAGCCATTATTTATTTCGAACCTGGACCAAGTCGGACGTTTGTTGGTCTGTTCTCCCAAATGTAAATACCTGACAAGCGCATTTTATCTCTTGCCACAAAAAAACAAAACTACCCGCGCTCATTTAGATAACCGAACCACGACCCTTCTTACGAAAATTTACAATTTTTAGCATATTTCTTAGATAAGATACACGCTTATCTTTTTAAGGAACATGTTCGGCTTCGTTACGATTCAGACATTGGCGTGCCTAGGGATACCTGGATCTTTAATTTTATGCAGTTAGATAAACATCCATTGTTTGATATGCAGTTAAGTAGCGTAAATAAAAATTTTTATGATCTTATAGGATGTTGTTAAAACACTTAACTATGCTCCAGAATTGAAAATTGAATTAAGTTTTCAAATGTTGTACCAAACATTGTATGTATCCTTTTTATTGTCAAATAGGTTGCCATTATTTTCTAAACGTAAATATGATCTTTTAACATCGCGTAACATTTCCGGTGTAATCGCACTAAATGCTTCCATTAGGTACACATTCTCGTCAACAGTATGCTGATGAACTGGGTTCTTAATAGAATCCCAAACAAGTCCAGAGGAGATAAATCCGGAGCACGCGCTGGCCACGACACTTCAGTGATAGGTCCAAATCTACCTTCCGGGAAATCGCCGAGAAAGATACTCTTGAACTTGAATAAAGTCATGTGCAGGAGCACCATCTTTTTGAAACCAACTGCTATTAACCTGTGCAAAAACTCAAAACGTTCTTGATGTCCGGATACTTTTTCAGCCCTCAAATTTTCTTGAGCCCTGTTGTATCGTTGACGATAATTAAGCAATATTAACAATGCACAATAATAACAATAATCGTCGACAGGTATTTATAAGTCAAGCATTTATTTCAACGCCTATTTGAAAAAAAAATATCCGAAAAAACGCATTTTTCCTTATACCCGTAACCAAGAAAAGCAATGTAACATGAACATGGGTACGGAGAGCAGGAGTACGGCTAGCACTGTGGCTAAATTTCAAACCGCACTTAGTCATATCTGTATATGTATGTATACGGTGTAAATATCATGATGAGAGTAATCTTAATGTTATCATATCAGTTTGAACATTGTTCGTACGCTCATGCGCCGGTCCGGTTTAAACGATACCGGTGTAAACGAGGCCTCTTAAATAAACATAAAATTTTATTGCCGGGCGTGTTTTTTTGTGAGTCGCTCGGTGTGTCCGGTTCGTGGGCCCATTGTCGAGGTGTTATAATTGGTCCTAACATGGACCCTGGCGTCACCATGACCAGACCGGACCGCCGAACCAAGGACCGTCTCGTCTCCAACGCACCAGATTGCATCTAAAGCCTTGTTTTTCTCAAGCGCCTCAAAAAAAGAACGGTCTTGTTCCCGTATTACAGTCAGAGGCAGAATAGTATTTTTTCTATGTTTATGTGTGTTTTTGGCGTCCACCGAGAAAAGTAGCTTATTTTGATTCCACATTTATTATCACAAGCCTACGTGATTGAGGGTGTTTTCTCCTATATAAAAGTTGCATAATAAAAGATTTTGAAAATAGAGCTTCTTAATATTCACAAATTTGTAATAATAATAGAACAATTAAAATTAAACTCACAAAGTTTGTTTATAATTATTTTCTGTTAATCCATGATGGACTCAAGTTACTGCATTTAATAAGGGACTTTCTGCAGAATTAACTGTTTGGATTCCTTGTTACATTCCTCAATCTATTTTTTCTTATTCTATTCTGGAATGTAAAAATCAATCTTTACTAATAATCCCCGTGGGTACGATCAGCCGTCGTCCTCCTGATGCCTCTATCGTCATCTCGTCTATAACCGTGTCGATCGGGTTACATCTCAACTCCTAGCCGTCCAATATTGACTTGCTCGAAAATCTTGCTTTCTCTGTATTCGGCACGTCCCGTTGTGGTCGAGCGTGCTGGTGTCAACCCGATCGGGACTTATCGATGGGAATGGGTCCATGGGAGACGGCAGACGGAATACGGGATGGATGGTGATTGATGGACGTCGACCGGTCCCTTAATTGCCTTGGCTTGTTTACATGGCGGACACCACGGCGGAACGGTACGCCAGATTGAACGATTCTGGTGGTGGTGGCGATCTGCATACGATTTTTTACTTACACAGATACCGGCGAGCAAGTATTGTAATCGTGGAAAATTCACTAACTTTTCCACGACTTTGTATATGAATGTTATAGGGGGCAATATGAAGTCAGAATAATATACTTAGGGCCGATTTCACAATCTAACACACCATTATTTTGCACCAATAGGGTACGCGTACCAAACAGTTCGTCAAATATACCTAATCAGCCTCAAGATCTCTCCGTCAAATTTTTAGCAGCAAATAGCATCAAAGGATTCTAAACAAAACACTGCAAAATATGAAGTGACAGCTTGCCATTGAAATGTTTTCAGTTTATTAAATATTAAGAAAATTATATAAACCTGAGCCAAAATTAAAAAAAAATGCTTGATGTCTGAGTACAATCCATTTTTTTCAGTTTAGCTAAAGGTTTATCCATGTTTATTGCAACTTTTGTAATCCATATGCGATTATATTAACTCAACATCACCTACTGTGTGTTAATAGTTTATCCTACATTTGCAAACTTGCACTTCCAAACCCTTACATGAAAAAGCCTTTTCACTAAAATTTTTGTTAGGTGTTGCGTTTCAACACATTCATACACTTCTTTCTAATTCCTCAACGACATTTTGGTACCACTGATCCGGAACTGGTTAAGATTTCAAGATTCATACATACAATTGCAGTTGCAGTTTTTTGTTTTGTTTTCACCATCGGTGATGGAACAACATAACCACGTATTTGGGGGTTAGTGCAGATTTAACGTGCACACGTCAGTGTAATATGTAATTCTGCACAAGAAAGATCTCGGAGGGAGCACTTTTTATACGGAAAATTCATTTTTCACAAATAACACAAGCTTAAAACAACAAATGACCGCAAAACATAGACTAAAGTAACGTTGGAGAAAGAGAATAGACCAAAGAAGAATTGAGATTTTCAATTAGTGCCTCACAATGTTAGTGATGGGAGAATACTGACAGACTGGAATATCTACTCTAATTCTGTACATATATTTTTTGTGGTATTATTGCATAAAGGAGTTTGTTTACGAACCAGTTCCTAGAACTGAACGCAACTTAATGAAACGAACTAGAAAGCACATCACTATTTCATGAAATCCAATGAGGGACAAATTGTCACACTAGTGATGGGAGAATCGAAAGCCTGAGATTCGCTTTGCTTTTGTGGCTCAGAAATATAGGGTTTTCTTCTGATAAAACTAGCGCAGATTTTGTGTTTAAAATATTTAATCTTAGTTAATCCTAAATTTGTTTCCAAAACAACATTAGACAACTCTCATGTCGTGTCGCGTGCAGTAATGTCAATGAAGCATATTTTTCGTTTATTTGTCCTTTTCCGGGTTACTATGATGAATCTTCGAAAAAAAATAATAGTAAACCACGAGCAAACAGCACGGCTCCATTCAAAGATGGAAATCAAAGCAGAAGACAACACCAGCACGAGTTGCTTCAAGTTCTGTATGTTTCTGCAATGAGTGAAAAAAAATGTGCATAAATTGGTTATAAGAATTTGGAATATGCAGTCCAACACTGGTTTCACTGAAAGAAAACGCCATTGAATAGCTTGGTAATATTTAACAGTTTAGACCATACAAGGCTGATTTCAGTAGTTTCAAGTTGTCCAACATGTCAGATATTTCCTACTATCCCCGCGCCCTTGCAGCCTGTGGTTCTCGATATGTACTTCCTTCGGAAAGGTTTTTCACTCGCTTGACTGTTGGTTATGTTTATATATTTTATTGGGGATCTTCAAATTTTTCAAAGATTTTTCGGACCTGTGGATGTTCTAGAAATTCATCGATATCAATAAAAAATTTCCATAAAACACTTAAACCTGATTTCGACACATGTTCCATGCGTGTCAGCTGGAATTCTTATTTGACCGTTCCTTTTGGTACCTGAGAAAAATCACATTCCCCACGTGCAGTGCGGTAAGTCATCCAGTTATTTTCAAACAATAAACATTATTAGTGTTTATAATGTTTGGACTTAAAAGACATTATTTGTGAGAAATTTTTCATATTTTTTTGTCTGTGTCCATAGTAATTGCATTATGCATCACGGAGATGTAGGGATTGACACGTCTTACACATATTATCTGATACTGACACTGATTGTATACAACTGAATAAAATAATTGTAAAAACATCGTTCCAAATTCTTTCGCTTTTTTGTTTCCGATGCGATAAACACGAGCACATAATATTGTTATTGAGACAGGGCGGTACTCAAACTCCAAAGGGCTATAACTTTGTTACTTTAATTTTACCAGAAAAATGGTAAAGGAAAAAAACATTTCTTTTGATCAGATCTACTCACTGTTAAAATAAATGACTCAACTTCGAAGTCACCCTGTATATATTATATATGGTTTTCATTTAAAGTTTCTGTATCATTTATTTACTTATGTGTATCCGAGTTCGACCCTCAAGGGCCTCACATTCACGCTATAAGAAATGACGTCAAGTAGGCTGACTCTGCATTTACTAAGCAACGCCCTCATCAGTTTGTAAATGATTAAGCTCAGCGCTATTTAAATCCTCTGCGAAAAAAAGGCATCAAATAGATTGTCTCTATTCTTCCTAGGCCTTCGTTGGAAGCCAAGGACGGGAAATCTTTTTAATTTTTCAAAATCAGTCTAGTTTTGGCAAAAACACGAAAATAATTAAAATCGCGCAAACTTCGTTTTTTGATCCTTCCGAGGCTCCTAATTACACTCGGAATTTTTTTCGTTGGGGTTCAAACTCGGGGGTTGAGGGTTGTGTAAATGAGGAGCAACAGATAACTTGCGAACTAAAGTTCGAATATTGTCATTTAGGTAGTCGTAGTTTTTGATACTTAATTGATTTAGAGGAAATAAGATCGCTGAAACTTTGTTTTACAACGTTTCGGAGATTCCTGCTGATTTTCAGACATTGGAGGAGATGAAAATTGTAGGTTGGTATAGAGTCAATCTGCTTGACGCCGTTTTTTTCTTTATGTTAAAATGACGTGTAAGCAATTTTGTATATTACAATACCGAATTTCCATTTCATTATTTCATTCATAAAAAACCTCTACACAGAAAAATAAAGATTACAGGTGCTTTGAGACAAGCCTCACACCCCAAAGGTTTCTAGGCAATTCCATACGAGCCAAAACTCCTTAAATGCATTTCGCCCTGTTTCAAGTTCTGCGGTCCACTGTTAACCGAATAGCGCACACCTCCTTGTAAAACGATATTAAAAAGTCATTTTTCTTGTCGAGCACCGCCGAAAATCCGTTTTAATAGCGAGCGGGAGTATTTTAAAAAAGCACAAGCGCAGCAGCAGAGCATGGATAGCGTAGGGAAGCGGGTAATTCCGACCCGGCCCTTAAATACTCCATTAAAGGGAGAATAGGGAATTAGGTGTCGCGCTACCCAAGGAAAGCCATATTAAAAAACTTGGGAAAGTAATCATAATGGAGTCGCTTATACAGAGTGGATCTACGTACTCGTTTTTTACCACCAAATCGAAATTGATCGTGGAGCGTTGTTAAAGAAATTAGATCACTTTGGATTCACAGCAAGTACTATAAATCTCTTAAGATCTTATTTACCATGGCGGAAGTCTACTCAGCTCCATCCGTTGTTCCCCAGGGGTCAAACTTGGGACCACTTTCATCTGTATTGTTTATTAATGACCTGTGTGAAAATTTGAAATGTATGTCAATAATGCCAGGCGTCAATAGTAACGTAGGTATTTACCATGTCGCACCTAACGTCACGTGGTATTTGTTTGTACATGATTAGATGTTTTGCTAGTGGAAAAAGGTTTTTACTTATACCAACTGTTTCAGATTCGGTCCTCACCATTGGGATTTCGGGAAAGGTGAGAGATGCAGAGTCGATTAAATGGGGGCAGTTGCATTTTGAGGTAACTAACAAAATGCCGCTAAAGGAATTCGTTTAGATTTGATCGTTTTATTGATTTAAGAACTTTGGTTTTAGTCGCCCAAACAGAATTTTTTTTAGAATAAGTCTACTATCTATTGAAGTCCTTTTTTAAATTCGAAAAGGATACCGGGAAAACTAATAGAAGGAGATGGTCGAAGACCAGTGATGCATTTCAGAATAAAATGATGGGTTGAAAAAAGCATTTATAATAGCGTGAAATAAATGATACTTAACATCACAAAGTAAATGTCATCCGCTTTTGAAACAAGCCTTTACCTACTTTTAACATACAAGCAATGAAGTTCTTTTCTGACTGTGGAAAGCTTTTATAGCCACTCTCAGGCAGTAAAGCTCGACAGTAAAGCACCGCCGGCCTTTCCTGCCCAAAGTGTGAGATTCTCCAGAAATGTGATACGTGGCAAAATTGTCAGCAGTGAGCCTCTCGCGGAGCGTCAATTCCAGCTGTGTCTGTTAGTCCACCCATCTAGCTAGCAGCTTTTTGTAAAGTTTCGACGATTTTCTGCCATTGTGCCGTGAGAAAGGCATTCTTAACGTCAAAAGCAACTTCTTACTACCATAGCTGCCGCTATGCGCTAATTTCGCTAGCTATGCCACAATACTAAGTGCATCTATGGCAGACTTTCACTTTCTGAAACCAAATTGTGAGGGCACAGCCCGTTTTTTTCCTCGAAGTATTCTCCTAGTTTACCTGGGGCCGTAAAAAATATCTCCAAGTTGGGACACCTTGTATATTGATGGAAGACGGGAGCGAAGTATAGGGAGTTTGTAAGATTGTTAACGAATCTTAAAAGGAGGGTGTAACTTTATGAAGTCTCCTTAAGGATTGAGCGATCGCTGTAAAAATTGAGTTGCTCGGCCCGTGTTATGACCGTAAAAAGTATGGTTGGGGGTAGATTTTTCACGAAACAGGGTTGGCCTGAGGAGAAGGTCAAAATATTTCTGATTATATGTAAGATACACCTGTCAGGTCTTGTTCAGCATAGTTTCGTTTGTCTAGAAGATGAAAGAACGTATGTCTGTGTATACATATTCAAAATAGAACCCAGCATTTTTTCTACAGCATATTTCATGTAAAGTTGTTTGAATAAAGTTAGTGACGTAGAAAGTATATGCTTCTATAAGGGTCAGGATATTTGAATTGCTACTCCACTTCAACAGTGTGATCCATAAACATTTTGTGTATTTTTATAATAAAATTGTTCCTCCGAGATTCGAAAACTACAAAACCTTCTATTTTGGTAATGGATTATTCAAGTACCGAAGCTAATAAGAATTTTTTACTTCCTTACTCATTTTCTGTTCTATTTAGAATTATTACAATTGTTTTTTGAATCACGTACGATCATCTATAGTTAATTTGTATTTATGGCTACTTTCTCGTTCAGATCCTTAAACTATTGTAGCGTTTTTCTGGGTTCTTTTGGGTGTGTATTAAAAAACTGGATATCACAAAAGAAATGCACTAATTTATTTAACTTGATATTACATTTATATACAGCACTATTTATGTCTGACTAATTCTTATGTCGCCATTGACTGCACTATACTCCACTCCGATCTGCTTCCTGCCTCCATCTCCCGGCCGCCGAGTTATATATAGTCCCAATTGCTGCTTCGAGAAAGGCCAGGTGAGCCACAAAGCGACATCTAGAATATTGGAGGTCACTTCGCGTCGATCTAGAAGGCGACCCACTGTCGCGGTCCTCACGGACGCCGCCAGGCGGCTCGTGCGGTCGTGGTTCGCGTAAAAGCAGAGATCGGCCATGAAGCTCTGGCGAGTAGGAGACTCGCCCAACAGATGGCGCCACAGAACTATTTGTCATCTAACTTTATTCGCTTTGATCATTGAACTTGTGATTTTGATTGGTTAAGGCTGCTTTATACAACTTTTGGTGAGGATAAACATAGTCGTAATCATGAGAATCTTATGAACTTTAAGGTTAAACTTGTTATGCTTACAGCAAGTTGTATGAACACATTCATAAGAAACTGTAATGCTTACGTCTTTGGTTATGACTATGGTTTTTAAACTACCTCAGTTTAGTGACATAGCACAATAAAATAATAGCCTTTAACACTTTACTACTGTGTGACATGTGACAGTCGACGTACCGATCCAATTTTGCTCATGCCTTATTGCCTAAGAGGACTCGTAGTGAAATCGTGAGTGCCGGAGCTGCTTTGTTTTCCTCGGTTTCCATTATACGACGCTTTCTTGGGGCTGTTAATCTTCGAAAGTAAAACTTATGCAAATAAAGCTGAAGCTCCGTCAGCGTTTGCGAGCCCCATCCGACCAACGATGGCGCCCATCGCGTGGTTTTACAAGCCTCCAAGTAATTTCTTCGATCATCTCCGGTGAATCCGGGTAACCGCCTACGCCTCCTCCGGTTTACAACACAGTTAAATTGTATTTTTGCAAGGTTATGGCTGTTTGGTTAATTTGATGTCTGGATTAGGCTAACGGTGATAAAATAGGCTTACTAAAAAATGACGAAAGTAAAGGCAAGGAGTTGACTTTACGCTTTACGATTCAAAAATGTACTTACCATACATACAGGATGATAAAAAAATTAAATTTGAATTGAATTCCCAAAATTAAAAGTTTTCTACCAACGATTTGACACACTTCGTAATATACCATGTCAACCATTTCCGTTGCAACGAAATCAGTTCGAAAATTACAATGTAACAGTCGATAAAATTTAACAACTGAAAGATACGGTCATATAAAATCAGCGATCAGTTCAGGCGGTGGGACATGGCCGGCGACCCGCTCCAAACACATGCTTAAAATCGTCAATTTCCCTGGTATAGCACAGCTATAGCGCCGTTTACATTTACACGCGGACAGTTTCAATGCAGGAATTGTTAAAATTATACGCTTTTAAAACGGGAATCGGTACTGTTAAGTTGTAAAGTGAACAATAGCTTTACCATAAGTGATGCCCTTATCGCTGGTTTTATTGAGACATTTGATATAGTTATGTTGTTCGATACTCTGTTGAAAATCCTTACTAGCTTTGATTCAGAATATACAGAGTGTCTCAACGTTCTGTGGAAATAGGAATACCATATGTTTTTAGGCTCAAAAAAAAAACTCGAAAGGGATCGAGAATGGTGGAAAGTACCCTCTACAAAAATTATAGCAAAATTTTTTGTCAATCTTACCGACGAGTCTGATTTTTTTTTATTTAGCAGATCTAGAATCTGAGAAACTTCATGTTTTGTCTTGAAAATCTCGAAGGGGTTCTTCAAGTGTAATTACCGAAAATAAACAAGTTTGATATTACTTATAACAATTTTATTTAATCCAGGCAATAGTGCGAATCTTTTATAAAAGATATTCAATATGACCACCATTTTAATTCCTAGAATACGACGTAAAAAATTATAGGTAACTTTATCTAATATGTCATTATTCTACGATGTATTTGCAGCATTTTGACCCTGTCTCATAGTTGACTGACATTGTCCACAGCTCAAATAAATTATAATAAAGTATGTTCTCTGCAAATTCATTCTATATGAAGCATATATTAAACAAATTTATTGTTTTTTAAATTTTATTTTAGGAAAAAGTGTAAAAAATGCCGTACAAGATATGGTACACTAGGCACATAGGCGAACATTCAGGTTTAGAATGGAAGGACAAAAAAATTTTTACATGCATCCCTACATTGCACTTAGGCCCGTATCGTCAGTTCTCCCTATAATTGTAGGGCGCCTTTATGGCCCCTTGATTGTCATAGTTTTCTACTTCTCTGAGTCAGCGCTCTATTTTGAGGTTATATATATATCATGTTTTATCAGGCTGAAATTTCCTACAATTTAAAAAGAAAACATATCTTCACAAAAGGAGAAAGCTGACGCTGACACGGGACCAGTGTAATCTAGAAATTTTTGAAGGAGAGAAAGCAGTATGACAATCAAGGAGGCCATATCTGGGTTAATGCTCTCCATATAAAAAAAATCACAAGGATTAAAATCCGGGGAACGAGGTGGCCATTGATCGGAGGCTTCTTGACCTGTCCCTCAACCATAGAAGTTCGCTGTTACGCAAAAAAAAGATTTCTTATACCCAGAACTAGACTAAGCAATCAAACAAAAATCTGATATTTTCCGCCATCGCTACTTCGTAAACTACGAATCCAATCGAAATATCGGAGCAGGAAAACCCGAGCGACTCGATTTTCCTCGGATATAAGAGCGGTGCCAGGGCAATAAATTGAACGTTCTAGAAAATTTTATAACCTCTCGTTGCAACATTTGTCGAGATCGTTCTTGCAGGAGCGAAGCGTAGGTTCACTTTCCTGCTAGCCGGAGCCAGACATGTGTTACCGCAGCCGTAAAACGGAGGTAGCAGGAATTGGAATATAGCGGGAAGGCAGCCGCATGAATTTTACATCCGCCAGCGTCATAAGTGTGAGTTACTCTGTTGTTTAAGCGAATCCACGGTATGTATTTATGCCGCGTGTTCTTTAGGTGCGGCGTTCGGACATCCAGGTAACTATCGCAGTACTTGAAACGTTGACGCTTGACTTGACTTGAATTTTCTATTGTTCTACTTGACTTGAAGTCAAGCAAAAAACTACTTGATACTTGATGGCAAATTGTGTATTTGTTCTGCTAAAGGCCTTCAGTGAAACTTATTTGTAACGGGTGTTTTTTTTTTCAGGTATTGAACTTTAAGTTGGCATTACTTTTGAAGATGACGACCGATTTGACAGCTGTCAAGTGATATATTCTCAGCTTGGTTTGGCAATTCATCATGAATAGACTCGCGCTTGCAAATTGTGCAGTTTTATTTCGAAAACAATGTTTCTGTGCGGAATACGTATCGCGCACTACGTCCATTTTATTTTAAAATGTAATGCCACAAGATTATCTTTCAAATAAAAAAATGTCACTCGAATAATCCATCGTTGTTATATTGCAATTTAAAGTTCTTTACCTCTAAAAAAATCACCCTTTATAACCGATGAGCGGTATTTTGAAAATGCATGAAAATGTATTCCTAAATCTAGTTTTAATGGTAAGAGGTTTCTCATC
The DNA here is from genome assembly GCA_963669975.1 of Acanthoscelides obtectus. Classification (NCBI taxonomy): domain Eukaryota; kingdom Metazoa; phylum Arthropoda; class Insecta; order Coleoptera; family Chrysomelidae; genus Acanthoscelides; species Acanthoscelides obtectus. The sequence continues at coordinate 2,495,867 of CAVLJG010000006.1, forward strand.
GATACTTGCAACGTCAGCGTCCATTGAAAAGTAATTTTCTAGCGCTGCACTGATCACTACGGAACCCCCCAATAGATTGGGCGATAAATGCGTTAGCACCATCATGCGTTTTAACTCGTGTTTAGTTTTGACCATAGAACATTCCATTTTTAAAGTTTTTCACACATTTAGGGTAAATTTCACCAATCAAGCCGTCATTTTCCACCGTCAAATACAGCGAATGAGCGTTAAAATCCATTCGACAAATATTAGCAACCAATAGCTGTGAGATTTTGACAATAAAATATTGTCAAAGTTATGAGATATATTGTTTTTTATGTAACAAGAGATGAATAACCAGCTGGAATACGTTTTATACCCTTTATTTTTCAAAAAAGGGATCGGTACACTTTTACAGGTACGTATTAAGTGCAACACCCTGTATGCGATATAGAGATATTATTTCCTGAATTTTCATTGGTGGATTGATTAGATCCTCCGTCATTTGTAAATTCATAAAAAATAGCAAAATACAAAAGCATCATGTTGGATTCAAAAAGGGCTATTGTTTGTAATATAACCACTTTTCCACGATTTTATTCGATATTTCAATAAAAATCATTGATATTCAGAGAGCTTTGACAGCTTTCGTCAAATTGCGTTTCGAGAAGATACGAATATTTTCCCATTAGTTCAAATAATCGTGAAATATTAATGTTGGTGAAATCCACTCCTAAGATTCTCTTCGAGGTTTTAACTTTTACTTAGGTACTCGACGACCTCAAAAATTATAATTTTTAACTGTATCTTTAAGCGTAGAATGTTCCCATTTTTTGATTTTTCAGACACTAAATAAGTTTTAACTCGAAAACGGTCAACTTTAGAAAAAAGTTATTATCGGCCTTTTTGTACCGAATGATAAAAAACTCGGACGATCAATACCATTTTTTTGTTTTTTTAGGTTTTTTAAGATATATGATGAATAGAATGAAATTGGCAAATATCTTAACCATCTTCCAGGATGACTTTTACCTCAATTTATGCATAAATTTTTCGTATTTTGTTTTAAACAGACAAAACAACAGTCACAAAAGGCTGTTTGTTTCAAGGAAAATCATAGGTTTTTTAAATAGAGTGAGGCTTGGAGATGCCTAGGCCATAAAACGTTTTCCTAACGTGTCCAATCATTTTTCCCATTGGGGGCCATCCCTTCTTCGACTATCTTTCTGGACTTTTTTGGACCGCCTCTGGACTGTTTTTGACCTTCTTTACGAAGTCCTTTCCTTTGGCCCTCACTGAAACGCTTTGCTCACATCTGCGATTGGTTCTGACCGTTTAAGATCTGCGATCCCTCCATCGTTAAGAAAGTTTCAAAGTTAAGCTGCAATTTTATTGCATTATAACTGTCCGGATTTTTAATCTCGAAATAACATAATTATAACTTAAAATATGTGTTTAATTCATATTGTGATGGAAATGTTTTTGGATGATAAAACTTGTCACAGTTTAACGGGTTCTGTTCTGTTCTCTCCTTTGCCATCTCATCAACTTTTGTCACACTTTGAGCCTCGTACCTCCAACTGAGCTAACTTTAGCCTCCTTTCTGTGTGACACATTGAAAATGTTCTGGAGGAGCACATAAAGGACGTTTACAACATCAGTGTTTCTACCTCGTCGATCCCACGCACCATAAAACACTGAAATATCGTCTCTAAAGCTACTGATAATGCGTAGATACCGATACATCCAACGCATCTTTGTTTATCTATTAACAAAACCGTCTTACAACTTAACAACGCCAATGAAAATTCTATGGTGGCAGTAAAAGTGCATTTTTAACGACACCCCGATATCTCCTGCGGCAATTGTCTGGACATAAAACCGTTCATTAAGTTGGTACTACTTTTCTCAAAAACCTGTTATTTACAGCTTGTCTCTTTCTTGTCTATAGGTCCTCGTACGCGATTTACAATGTTTTTGATCGCAACAAGGCTCCCCCTACAATAAAAGGTATGATGATATTTGCTATATACTACTGCTTACAACACATGCTGTCTCGTACTGCCTCGCTATTTTTATAGTTAGGCATTTCATACCTTAGTCATCAAACTACTCATATTTGAAATAGCACAAAAACCCCAGTGGATGTTACATGAAAGGAACTCTGTCATGGACGTTTATACTTATAGAGTTCAATATTTTAGTATTGTATTGGTTTAAGTCGATCTGATAACATTGTGACTATTTTTTACACCGAGGCTGGTAGAATTGGGAAAAGTACTATTAAAAAGAAAGCTTATCACTCTTTGGATGGATAATTGTCAGATAACCTCATAAATGGTGAATATGTGTAATTCTGATAATATGGGTTATGATAGCCACCACTGTGATATCCCATGTCTCAATTTCAACAGTTACCTTTCTTATTCATTTTTATTTTCTAGGTTTTTTGATCTCATCTATTTTATTTATATACTTTAAACACAGCATTTTTTTAATCTGTGTCTACCACGTTTTTTCAGTGTTTGTCCAATTTATGTTATATTTCAACGTTTGTCTATACTTATTTACTTATTTATTTTCTGTATGTCTTTTCACTCTATCGCGTTTTTCAACATATGATGTAGCATACCAATGATGATCTTGATGAGACCCCGAGAACGGGATTGGAGTTTCACCGTTTCTCCACAATTTCGGTATGCAATTTGACGAATTGGCTCGGTAATAATTGAGCTTTGGAAGCCATTGCGGTTCTTTCGTACTCAGACAGAAAGCCATTTAGGGCCATCAATATTGAGTATATTTTGCAGGCCATTTGAATATTGCACTATCGCACAGCTAATCAGGAAGGCAGTAAGCAAACACTAAATATTCATCGAGGAGGGTGGGGGGTAGGACGTTAGGATGAGGAGTGAGTGAGAGTCAGTGGTGGAACGTAAACCTCCTACAAAGGGTACTGGAAAGTAAAGAAAAAACTTGTGAATATTATAAATTATTTTGGCAACCAACCATATTTCGAGAAAAAGTTGAAACGAGACAGTGCTAACACACCTCACGTTTTTCTTTTAATCGAGAATTTATTTTGGAAGTCTAATACTTCATCATTTTGATTTATGTTGAATTGTAAGACATATAGTGGTATAAAAGATGTAATAACAACAGATTCTCACGAAAAAATTAATCATTGCAACTCCAATTTAAACTCACCATTGCAAATTGTTTTCAAAAACTGAGAAAATATGTGCATAAAATCGCTGAGACACATAGATTTGCATACAGAAATCGTGTTGATTGATTTCAAATGCAACTATTATGCATTCAAACTTCTGCGTTAAAACAAATATGAGCACTCGCTCGCTTGTCGATGCCACATCCAGGCATTTATGGTCCGCTGAGTTACGATACGGTGACCCTGACCAAGCGAAAAGTTCAAAATGTGAAATTCATTTGGACCAAAAAAAAAAAAATAGGAAAAACCAGGAAACCTTAATCATGACCATAACCACAAAAGTCAAAATGCTAATAGCGTCTTTTTTTTAAACTGGTGCATTTTCCGCTCTGAATTAGCTTATCCTAAATTGCACCCGAAAAACATAAAACATCTGTCACTTCGTGGCTTGTGCTGTCATAGATGTTTTCATTTCTTTGTTCTTTTCCGTGGTGTGTCTATCGATTTTCGAAGAAGATAAGAAAAAACCCTTGAACAAGATGGTTGCAAAAAGCTATTGCATGCAAAGAGAAACATCAAAGCTGTAAAATACGACACTTTTGACAATTGACAAGAGCAGCACAAGCTCATGGTGGCGCGTGTGGGAGAATGGGAAAAAAAGCGGTGTTGCCGGAGCACATTTTGACAACAATATAGCATCCACAAAACATGACGGCTTTGACAAATATGACGGTTTATTGCTGTCATCTTTTAAATTCCCGCCGAAAATAGAAATTAACGTCTTTTTCGTGCGGTAAGTTTTCCGTAACCACAAATTTTATTTATTATTATAATAATCAAAATCGTTCTTATTTAAAACACATTTTTTTTTGTTGGTTGATGAATTTTGGAATCTGGAGTATAACAGCCAGTATGTTGATGAAATTTTATAAGAGTGCAAACAACTCATTTTTTTCTAGGGGACCGTAGTCAACAAACGGAGCATCCTGTTACCTTTGAAAAAACAGTTGAGTAGCTTTGGAAAGTAAGTAATTCAGCTAAAGAATGAATATTCAACAAGGACAAGAACGTCCATTCCAAACCAAACCCTTATTCTACCCCTAAGGCACCGTTCCACGGTATACACATCTCCCAAATGTAACTACACCGACCGTAGCTCAGTCCTTATGCATATATGCAAGTAATTCTGATGATGCTAAACGGTCCAGTTAGTAATGAGTAATAGCGTTGGTTGAAATGTAGATCTGCCTTACTCCTGGGCTTTCGTCATCACTGAAAGGTGGAGCGTAAGCCTAGGGCGGTATGCTGCCCCAAACATCACTCGGTTAGCAAATTGAGTCACAGGTATTGAGGACCAATAGCGTACTGAGTTACAGAATAAATAAATTTCTGAAATTATACGACAAGTTATAGTTGTGTTCGGTACCTTCATCATTGCCATGTTCGTTACTTATTTAGTGTTGTAAACTTAGTCATTTTGTTGAAGCATACATGAGTTAGTCTAGACTATGGATATAAGTAGTCGAATATATCTGTAGGGCTATTTTGCAATTCAATAACATAGCAAATGCATGTATATTTTCGTCAAAAATGAGATTGAAAGCTAGATATGTTCATTAGATACAAAATGTGTGAAAATAAACTTATATTTATTAAGAGATAAGGTAGATTCACTTTTTTCTCTTCATCCCACGAATCAACGCGGGTGTGCCCCAAGGATCGACATTGTTACCTTCATTCCGGCTGGTTGGCATCCAGATCACCGAGAAAAGCCAAGTTTTTTTCAAGACGTAAAAAGGTAGGTTTTGTCAGAACAAGCAATACACTATTTGAACTTTTCATTAAAAGAAACCCTCAGCAGTAGGCGTGTCCGTACACGGTAGGCTCATTTCTTTGCAGCTCTGCTTGTCTACAATGTTTGTTAATCGATCTTGATACATGCTTCTATACTACGCTATATAATATTACGTCACGAAATCAATTAATTACACTCCAAGCATGGCTATGGTTGTGTTTGTTTTCGGATTTCCGTTTGCGTTCGCGTTCGTGTTCGTGATTGTGGTTGTGCTTGTATTTGTGTCTGTGTTTCTGGTTGTGGTTGAGGTTGTGATTGTGGTTGTGTTTATATTTGCGTTTGTGTTTCTATTTGTGTTTGTGCTTGTGTTTTTGTTTGTGATTGTGTTTGTATTTATGTTTGTGGTTGTTGTTGTGGTTGTCTTTGTGCTAATGGTTGTGGCTGTGTTTGTATTTGTTGTTGTGTTTGTGGTTGTGTTTGTGTTTATGTTTGCATTTGCATTTGCGTTTGTGTTTCCATTTGTGCTGGTGTTTGTGTTTATGTATGTATTTGTGGTTGTTGTTATGGTTGTGCTTGTGATTGTGGCTGTGTTTATGTTCGTTGTTGTGTTTTTCATTTATGAGTCCTTCAATAAGAGAAACACCGCTAGAGCAACTTTTTTTACCTCTTCACCGTGTTTCTCATGTTGTACTGGTGGAAAAACTGCCCAGACTTGTTTCTGACAATAACAATCTTCAACTAAATGATAGATCACAGTATGTAGCACGAGACAAAGGGAAGTCAAACATTCAGGCGGTTAGGTTAGGGGTACCCCAGGGTTCCATTCTGGGCCTCACTTTGTTCGTAATTTTCATTAATGACATCTTCAAATACAACACTCAACGTGCTATATGCTCATGACACTACGTCTAACTGCAGTGGAAGAAAACTTGAAAACCTTAGCCAAGAAACTGCTTATATCCAAATAGACTAGCTTTAAACAAAGGCAAAATACAAACAAAGCATTTTCACTTGACTTTAATCTGGGCAGATGCGTGAACTAGGAAGAGCACGTCAATAGCTCGATCACCAAAGTTAGTAAAAGTTTATTCACAATCTATCCGATTTTATGGAGAACGATTTTAGTGATATGTTTTGTGTTTGTTACTAATGTTTCTTTATCCTCATATTTTATATGTATTTTAAGTCTAACTACTTTTCTCTTTTTGACTTGTGTAAATGCTGGTGCATATACAACGCCAATAAATATTACTATTAATAACAATCGGGTACCAGTAGATGACTTTTGGAGTGTAGTACGGGGTATGCAAAATGGATAAAAGATGGCCACTGAATCTATCCTCCGCTTATAATACCAAATCTCCAGCTGGTAATATGGCATCGAGACGCCGCAAAACCGCAGTCCTAACGCCCTGTTGCGAACACTAATTATTATTCATAAAGCCGCTGGACCTTGTCCAAATTAATATCCGCCACTTTACAGAGACCTTCTCTGGGATTACCACTATGGCTGGACGCTGAAGGGGGCTTTTTGGGGGGTAGGAAGGAGTAAAAGGGGCGCAAGGAAATGGATGGGGATTTCGATGTTGAGGTGGTGGGATTTCAGCGTGTTCATCAGCTCACGGAGGTGGTAATCCTTTCTATAGACGGACAATGGCTTGGTTAAAGTCATGAATGACCTTCTCCTTTCTTATTAGGAAAACACAAAACAACGTTTCTGCCAGGATATGGTATGACATATTGAATAGGCTGATCGACACTTATTTTGAGGTCTTGGTATTTCTTCTACTAGACCAAAAAAAGTGATACAATATTTTTTGCAGACCGTAAAAGTTTTACTCAAAAAAATATATATCCCTTAGACAGGTCTTCTACCTTACATAACAAATATAGTAATTATAGTTAATCGATCTTGTTTACCCAATCCCGATTGAAAATATACAATCTATTTTTTTTTCAATTATTTAAGGTCCATACATTTTTTGTTGGAATTTCATTAATAACTATGCAAAACAACAAGTTGTTGAAGTTTCAAACAGCCTTTCCTTTTGTCTGCGCTCATGTAACTCATCAAAATGATGACGATACGTCATTTAAAGTCCGCACATCTCTATATTTGCCTATGCAACATCTCTAGCTTTGTCATATGGTCAATCTAGCAAGATTTACTTTTCACTTTTCTCTGGGAAAAAGTACTGTATATATAGTTTTTATCGTCTTCTTTCCTGTGCGTTTGGTAGTATTAGATATTTGAAAAAAGTGTTATCTATTTTAAAGGGAGTATATAGGGCTTGTCTTTGTCTCCTTTGCAGATGACACAAGTATAACATTATCAGCAACGTCGCTCGAGGATCAAGAAAGTAAGACTAACGTCATAGTGCAAAGTTTTCAAAAGTAGGTGGTATTAAATAAAACGAAGCCCGCAGAACAGCATCCCAGTTTCAATAAACAATAAGTTACTGGAAAGACCACCAAACATAAAATGTTTAAGCCTAATAGTGGATAGACATTTGAGCTGAAAAAATCATATGTCTTAAGCTAAAAAAAATTAATTCAGCATTTTTTTTGCTGAGATACTTAAAATACAGACTTGTACCCAAAGTGTTTTTAATAATTACATAAGTGTTTATCAATTTTATTGATTATTTTACTTATACATTTATGCTGCATACCTTTTATATTCTTTTGATTAACTATTTATAATTCTAAACAAACACACTGTTTTTACTACTTATTTTATAAATCATCATCAATTTTATTCTAATTTTGACATGTAAGTATTTTTCTTTTGCTTATGTAAATCTGACCTATTAATGTTGACGTTTGATAACCGCAAAGTAGTTTGAATAAAAATTATTATTATTATTGAACGTAAATCAATTTGAACAAAAGATATATATGCATATGTATCTACAAATTTTTTACTGTTTTGAATATGCTTTCCATCGTTGGCTATCTTTGGATGGACGTATGGAAGAAATGTAACGTACTTAAAAATATTAATTGGTTTTCAACAATATTAATAAGCGCCTTAGTGACAAATAACTTCATCCACTTCGTGAAGTGGCCCGGATTGCATGAGGCAGGAAAAACGTAGGATCGGCTGATGTTAACCCGCTCAAGTCCCATAACGTGTAGTTACGCCGTGTTGCTGTAAGTTGTATTTCTCCATTATCCCGTGTACACCTTCACTGCAGGCAAAATGAAAATATGGAACAGAAACTCGTGTACCTTAAAACCCTACAAAACGCAGCATATATTCAACATTACCATGAACAACGGTAACCCTTTGCCGCCTGAAGGGGTTGAGAAGTCAGTGGTGTAACATTCAGGTGATTAAAACAGGAAAAATTACACTGGACAACAAATTTTAGTTTTTTAATTGTATCTTGTGGGAAAAGTGCACTTCTTTGTTAATTTTGGGGCGCTGAATCCAAAAATGACAATGAAATAAAAAAATAGTTGCGGTTTAGAAAAAAAACTTTTTATTTTTAAGGATATATTAAAAAAGTAACAAGATTCATATACTTATAAGAATCCATTATATGCGCTGTATTTTTGCTGTTCTTTTATGGATCGTTTCTGGAGCATCCCTACCAAGAGTCCAACAGTAGTCTGCAAGCATGGAAGGATTCCACTTTCCCTGGTACCTTTCTTCCATTGTTGAAATATCCTGATGAACACGTTCGCCGTGCTCATCACCTACGGCTCTGCAATTGTCATGAAAAAAGTCCAGGTGTGAGTGTAGGAAATGTATCTTAAGAGACATATTACAGCCCATCTTTTGATACGATGACAGCATATTTTTGACAAGGGTTTTATAGTTGTCAGCTTTTCTATTTCCCAAGAAATTAGTGACCACCAGACGGAAATCATTCCAAGCAGTTTTTTCAATACCTGTTAAAGTGTTTCCAAACTGTGTATTTTTCAAAATATTTCGAATCTGTGGCCCAACAAAAATACCTTCTTTAACCTTTGTCTCACTCAGTCTTGGAAATTTCTGACGCAGGTATTGAAAAGCTGACCCATCTCTATCTAATGCCTTGACAAAGTTTTTCATTAGGCCCAACTTGATATGCAGTGGTGGTATTAAAATTTTTTTCGAATCTACTAATGGCATATGCTGTACATTTTTTTGACCTGGCTCTAGGAATTGACGAACAGGCCAGTTTTGTCTGGTGTAATGAAGTGCCTTTGCGCGACTGTCCCATTCACACAAAAAACAGCAAAACTTTGTGTAGCCTAGCTGCAGCCCAAGTAAAAGTGCAACAACTTTCAAATCGCCACAAATATGCCATTGGTGCTCATCGTATTTTATGCATATCAATAGGTACTTCATATTGTCATATGATTCTTTCATGTGAACTGCATACCCTACAGGAAGAGATGGTAAAATATTTCCAATATGCAATAACACTGCCTTTAAACTCAATGTTGAACTGTCTATAAACAATCTCCATTCTTCTGGGTTATAGTTTATATTTAAAGCCGCCAGTAAGCCGTTAATGTTACTGCAGAAAACCAAGTTATTCTCCATATTGAAAAAGGCTAAGTCTTTGTGGCGTTTACGAAAAACACATACCGAAACATCGTCTTCTAACAAGTTCCACTGCTGCAGTCTTGATCCAAGTAACTCTGCCTTACATTTTGGAAGTTCTAAATCTCTTACAAGATCATTTAATTCTGACTGTGTTATTTTGTGCGGTTGGTGGCATGACGTGCTCGGTATAAAATCAGGATCTCTTGACGTTGATGGCATATCTTCTTCCTGACGAATCACTCGACCGCCATGATCTGATTCGTTTTCTGATTCGCAAGTGTAGGATTCTGGGGGTTTTGGAATAGGATTTTCGTCACTGTGAGGCACAGGTCTCATCGCAGATGGTATGTTTGGGTAGTTAATAATCCATTTTTTTTTCTTGGACATACCTGTGGCTTGTCCAACACGAGGTACCATGCAAAAGTAACAATCATTAATATGATTTGTAGGCTCTCTCCAAACCATTGGGACAGCAAAGCGCATAGACCGTTTATTGCCATTTAACCAGCTCGTCAGACTTGAAGCACATGTATTACAGCAGATGTGGGGTGACCACTGTTTGTCTTGATCACCTAGTTTACAACCGAAATAAAGCTGATATGCCTTTGTTATTAGTAGAGTAATAGACCGTCTCTGAGACGCAAAAGTCACATCACCACACACGCAACAAAACTGATCTGGATTGTTTACACACTTTCGAGTCATCTTGCATGAACGCTGTCAGCCAAATGAGGAAAAAATGGCTAATATAAAACAATATAATGTACACGTATGTATAACGTAACACAATCATGCCGATTACATCATCTTTCCTTGCCGAATATAAAAATGTAGCACGTGCATTCTTATGAATTACAGTATATTAACACTGTCACAGCAGGAACACATATAATTACCGTATCTCTAAAACTTGAACTAATATTGAAAAAATAAGTTTCATTCCGGTTTTAGCACATTAAAAATAGTAATATTTTGTTGATTTTATTTAGGATATTTTTTTTCTGTTGATCAGGCATGAGACCGTAAGACGGGTGCCCTTGTCGTTCGATATCAGCATAGCCGTTTGAGTCTGGAGTCAAGGGTCATACCTAAGTACTTAGCATTTGACTTCATTGGTACGATGGTGCAATTAACTCTAATTTTACAAGAACTTGTCAATCTTTGCGTAGATCTAGTTCAATTCGTTCAGTTTCATTTTCCACAACCAAGTCCATTTCATTAAATTTTTGGTAGCAGTTTCTGCTTAACTAACATAACTCTTAATAGACCTTTGTTTCCAAAAAAATGGAATTAAGACCAACTCTTACAACTATGCTTTCCAGGGTCTTGTATTCGACTCAGTATCATGTCTTTGACGCCAAACCACGACCGTTGATGAATAATTTTCTATGAAGCGGACGAAGTTATTTCGAAATCAAACATGAACTGGACGCACAGCGAATTCATTAAGCAGCAAATAAGCAAGCTTTAACTCAACTTTGTAGAGCGAAATGTGTCACGCCGTCTGGCAGCGGCCGGTTTCTTGTTTCGTGCTCGACTCCTTAATTAATTTACTGTTTTCAGCCGAAGATATAACGTGATAAATTTTAAAAGGCACTAAACTCCGTAATTTTTATAACTTAATTATGTTTGGCGTTGAAACGGGTAACATGGAAAGGGAAACGCTAAGTGCTTATGCCTGCTCCTTCGAGAATTTGCCAGATTTTTCCAGGGGTAATGGGCTATGGAAGAGCTACTTTGTTACGTGATATAAAGCGGTAATAGCTCAGAAAGGTGAACGCTTCAGGTTTGTGAAAATGCCGTAATTGCCAGGAGGGTAAGATTCAGAAACCACACTTCGCCATTATACCGACTTGAATACCTTCCGTATTTGGTTTTTAGTTTTATTAATTCACAATAAGTGTATCTGAGAGCATAAGATTCTATCGATAGGGAGGTAGTGAGTGTAATGAAAGTTGGAACTTTACTTGGCAGAGTAAACTACGTTTACAATACCAACTGAATAGTGTCACATGTTTTGTTTGTAAACTTTATCTCTTCCTAAATTTGCAGTATTTGGTGCTGTCTAAGTTGTCAACCAGTCGGCGTTTGTACCACATAAACCAACATATGCGGCTGTGATGGAATGAAACATCGAGGACGACAGCAACGTTCTTGATACACTCGCTGAGTATCAATAGGATCTTGAAGATGCTCATATAAAATCTATAACTATCTTGTTGCTCCAAGCATGGCCAATTTCGGTTTTTCAGATCCGTTTTGTTTATAGGAAAATTAAAATTTTCCATTTTCGTTTTTTTGTCATGCAGTTAACACATCGCTTTCCTTATGAAGATAATCTTCAATAAATAAAGCTACTAAGTGTACTTTCAAGTCACATTATACAATTCGACTTTACTGGCAATAATAAGATACATTTCAAGAGTTACTTTAAACATTTATATTACACCCTTTAATACACATCTGTATACGAAAAATCTATTCAGGATACGACGACATGTTCGACGTGAAAATATTTTAATGAAAAACTTTTTCCGCGGCTACAACGCAACGGACAGAAATGAAAACATTTTTCCGCCGCGTGTATTTTTGCAGTATTGCAAAAGAGTTTTCTCTCTGTGGTGATTTTTTCGTCGGAAAAACCGGTGTTTTCAGCCAACAAGTTTGGGATTAAGCCCTGAGGGTCAGCGTCGACGAGGGATACATTTGTAAGTCTCTGGGGTAGAAATCCAGTGCCGTAGATTCCAGGGTTGCATTTAGCAAGCAATTCTAATCAATAAAACCTATTGTCTGATGGAATTATTTACGTTTGTTAAGAAAATGCCGCTCAAAAAGTTTCAAAAGAGAGAGAGAAACCCAAATTCGTTTTAACTTTCCCCTGACTTTGCTTGTTGCTGAGGTTTTAAAGTAAATTGCACATTAACATTGCCACTTTTTCGTCTATTATCCTCCAGCATCAAATTTATTTTTCATATTGACGCCATATTGGATTTTTGCACAGGTAAATGAAGTTTTAAATTCTGATTCCAAAATTATATAACATGAAATACGTTTGTTATTGCCAAGCCTTAGTTATTTAAAAAAAATAGGCCTTGCAATTATCACTTGTTGTCATCCCCAAAATCATTCTTATCTCTTCCTAACTCAATTTAAGGTAAGATTTGTGTTTCCATACACTGCTTTCATTCGCGTATGAATTTGCAATGGTTGCAAACCTTCACCATACAAAAGTTGAATGACCGCTCTCTGGTTATATTTGAACGGAAAGTTAACAACAAACATCATTTTAGGTCACAATACTTAAAATCGCAGTTAAATACAAATGACCGGAAGCGATCAGTGTGACAAACACAACCAACATTGCAAAACGTCAGTTAAGTGATTAGAATTGTATTCAAGGCTAACCTGACCAAAGATAGGTTCCAATTGAACAAGCCTCGTATTTATCTGCAAACGCTCGCACTTTTTAAAAGTAGTACTAAATAAACGAATTTAATGGCAGAACTGGTCAAATAATTAACTTACTTTGATCCTCACTACAGACTATGAGAATCAGGGAACAAACAAACCCTTGACTGGGGGGGGGGGGGCTATGGGCATCAAGTAAGAGTGTCTACAATCTACAAAAAGGTACGTCTCTGGCTTGTCGTCAGCCTCGCGGCGACTTCTTGGCATCGTCGGTTTCTCCATTTTCTCGGCAGCTGAATAATGGATGACCTGCCGGACAGTGTCCCTCTTGTCCCCCAATGTCCAGGCACTCACCGCCCATTCGGGATTCAGCACCACGTTGGAGCTCCGTGCTCGCTGTGGACCAGCGTTCTTCGAAAAATCCCCGCGTCAAATAAGGTTGAATTGGATGCGTGATCACCGGATGACAAGGGATACATTAGCCTTCTTCTCGTTGCTTCTTCCAACGTCATGGTTTATTCAGGATGTGTGGAGTAAGGAGGCTCGTTTTTCGTACAGGATGTTGCAAATGCTGCGATCAAGGCTTACCAACGAATTCAAGGTAGGCTAGGTCTCCTAATTTTGACAGCCAGTAAAGAGAATCAAAGTAGGTACACAGAAGAGTATGAGTTTCTAAAAAATTATCATATTGATTGGAGTGCACTTCAAGTGAGGTAATTTCGTTATTTTAAAGAAATGTGGCATCTTACAATTGAGAAATTGATCTTAATTCAAAGATATATGTCTTAGGAAGATACTGAAGTCACGGTCCTCGATTGAAGATATACTAAGTGACATATAAATCCGAACACCCAGTTTAAATGGTTTTATTTTAATAAAAGTTGGTGAATGTATTTATCTTACTGTAAATAACAAGTGAAAAAATGTTCAGCCTTATCAGTTGGACATTCCGGTTTTTATACTGCTTTTTTTAATTCACTAACGCTCTAAAATGAATATTTCAGCCGCAGTAAAGAATCAACGTTGGCGGATTTTGGTTCTTGACATCCTTTGCGATCGGTTACGATGCCTAGAGTACGGAGACCTGTACGATTTCGTCAACTTAGTGAGTTTGATAGGGGCCGTATAGTGGGACTTCGGGAAGCTGGACATTCTTTTCGGGCAACTGCAGTTAGAGTGCAAAGAAGTGTAGACACTGTGGTTAGGTGTTGTCAGGCATGGCTTCGAGAAGGCCTTACGCAAAGACCAAGGGGCACTGGACGCCGCCGTAGAACAACAGACCGTGAAGATCGCCGCCTAAGATTATTGGCCTTAAGGGACCGTTTCTCCACTACCAGGTCCATTGCAAATGAATGGTTTGCAGAACACGGAAGACCTATTGGCATGCCAAGTGTTTACCGACGAATGAGAAGTTTTGGCTTGTTTTCATACCGGCCACACTGGGTCCTCCCTTTAACTCGAGAACACCGACGTAATCGCCTTGAGTGGTGCAGACAACGGTCACTCTGGGATCAGGAATGGAACAGTATTGTCTTTAGTGACGAGTCTCGATTTTGTTTAGGCATGCACGATGGTCGTGCCAGGGTTAGAAGGCGACGTGGTGAAAGGAGGAATCCACAGTTTTTTGTTGAAAAACATGTTCATCACACTGTTGGAGTTATGGTTTGTGGTGCTATAGCTTATGGTTCCAGGTCACCTTTAATCTTCATCAGAGGTAACATGAACGCGCAGCGTTATATCCACGAAGTTCTAGAACCCCATCTTTTACCCTATCTTGACACCCTGGCAAATCCATCTTTCCAACAAGATAATGCCCAAACACATGTTGCAAGAGTCACAATAGACTTCTTTCAACATAATGATGTCACATTGTTACCATGGCCACCAAGATCTCCCGACTTATCCCCAATTGAGCACGTGTGGGATATGATGGGTAGGAGATTGCTCCATTTGCAACGTCCTCCTCAGACTCTAGAAGCACTTCGAGAGGAGTTGGTGGTTGCCTGGAATGAGATACCACAGGAGGACATTAACCACCTGATCAGAAGCATGCCTAGGCGCGTTGGAGATTGCGTAGCACATCAGGGTGCATCCACACATTGTTAAAGGTCAAAGGGCTTTAAAGCAGTGCAATCATTTTGAAATTTTTATCATTTACTTATTATGCTTCATTAAGTACTTATACAAAATTTAATTAAAATAAAAACATTTAAACTGGGTGTTCGGATTTATATGTCACTTAGTATAGGTGTTCTTGAACCAAGATCACTCTTTTGTGTGTACGCTGGACACAAGTGGATTTTTTGACAGTTCTGTCGTTAGATTGTTACGGTTTTTTTGTGGTCGACTGAAAATTAACTATAACTTGATAAAGTAAATTATTACAACCTTTTTTTTCATTTTGAATAATGATTTTATAATAGTTCTTAAAAATATTGAATTTTAGTTTTATCGCAAAACACTCTTCTCTTGTTCTGGAGGTTCCGTGCTGGAGGATCGCACTCTACTCTCTATCTCTTTAAATGTCATTTTCAGGATGTGGTTGATGTGCCTATTCGACAATAGAGTGCGTGCGGTATGGTCAAAGCAGGGGTTTATTTCCTTATAGATTGATCGTTGTGAAGTTCCCCAAATTATAACTAGAAATACTCGTATATACAGGATAAGACAGTTTACGTGGGATAACAAGATTCGAAGTTTTAGTGTTATTTTTTGAGCAAGTTTTTACACTAAATTGAAAAGGGTAGCACAAGCCTAGCGTAGGTAGACGTTTCCACCGGTAAGTATTATTATTGTCATGATACAATGCTTGTCACTTTGGTAGGCATTGGCAGACAAATGAGTCAAAAGTTTGCACTAAAACTCCCCAATTTTGGCAATACACAATGCAATGTAAACATAGGCTAAAGGATAAACGGATAAAATATTCCGATAGATTGTTTTAAGAATCTTCGATCAAAAATTGTTACCAATATTTTCAAAAATATTTCGAAATTTTTTTTTGGCCCTTATAAAATTTTTTGTCATTCTGAACAATCTCACATCTCATTTTCGAAAATTTTCGTGATTTATTTTTCACATATATACAAATGCATTTAATTTTGTTAGTATATGTATGAATATTACTCACAAACTTTATTAACATTAACATTTTTTTTTCATATGTGTTTTCAGAGTCGAAAATAGCACATTTTGTACTTCTCAAATATACTAAGTGACATATAAATACGATCACCCAGTTTAAATGGGTTTATTTTAATAAAATTTTGTATAAGTACTTAATGAAGCATAATAAATAAATGATAAAAATTTAAAAATGATTGCACTGCTTTAAAGCCCTTTGACCTTTAATAATGTGTGGATGCACCCTGATGTGCTACGCATTCTCCAACGCGCCTAGGCATGCTTCTGATCAGGTGGTCAATGTCCTCCTGTGGTATCTCATTCCAGGCAACCATCAACTCCTCTCGAAGTGCTTCTAGAGTCTGAGGAGGACGTTGCAAATTGAGCAATCTCCTACCCATCATATCCCACACGTGCTCAATTGGGGATAAGTCGGGAGATCTTGGTGGCCATGGTAACAATGTGACATCATTATGTTGAAAGAAGTCTATTGTGACTCTTGCAACATGTGGTCGGGCATTATCTTGTTGGAAAGTTGGATCTGCCAGGGTGTAAAGATAGGGTAAAAGATGGGGTTCTAGAACTTCGTGGATATAACGCTGCGCGTTCATGTTACCTCTGATGAAGATTAAAGGTGACCTGGAACCATAAGCTATAGCACCCCAAACCATAACTCCAACAGTGTGATGAACATGTCTTTCAACAAAAAACTGTGGATTCCTCCTTTCACCACGTCGCCTTCTAACCCTGGCACGACCATCGTGCATGCCTAAACAAAATCGAGACTCGTCACTAAAGACAATACTGTTCCATTCCTGATCCCAGAGTGACCGTTGTCTGCACCACTCAAGGCGATTACGTCGGTGTTCTCGAGTTAAAGGGAGGACCCAGTGTGGCCGGTATGAAAACAAGCCAAAACTTCTCATTCGTCGGTAAACACTTCGCATGCCAATAGGTCTTCAGTGTTCTGCAAACCATTACTTTGCAATGGACCTGGTAGTGGAGAAACGGTCCCTTAAGGCCAATAATCTTAGGCGGCGATCTTCACTGTCTGTTGTTCTACGGCGGCGTTCAGTGCCCCTTGCTCTTTGCGTACGGCCTTCTCGAAGCCATTCCTGACAACACCTGACCTCAGTGTCTACACTTCTTTGCACTCTAACTGCAATTGCCCGAAAAGAAAGTCCAGCTTCCCGAAGTCCCACTATACGGCCCCTATCAAACTCACTAAGTTGACGAAATCGTACAGGTCTCCGTACTCTAGGCATCGTAACCGATCATAAAGGATGTCAAGAACCAAAATCCGTCAACGTTGATTCTTTACTGCGGCTGAAATATTCATTTTTAGAGCGTTAGTGAATTAAAAAAAAGCAGTATAAAAATCGGAATGTCCAACTGATAAGGCTGAAAATTTTTTCACTTGTTATTTACAGTAAGATAAATACATTCACCAACTTTTATTAAAATAAAACCATTCAAACTGGGTGTTCGCATTTATATGTCACTTGGTATATTATTATTGTGATGATACAATGCCTGTCACTTTGGTAGGCATTGGCAGACAAATGAGTCAAAAGTTTGCACTAAAACTCGCCAGTTTTGGCAATAAAGAATGCAATGTAAACATAGGCTAAAGGATAAACTGATAAAATATTCCGATAGATTGTTTTAAGAATCTTCGATCAAAAATTTTTCAAAGATATTTCGAAGTTTTTTTTGGCCCGTATACAATTTTTTGTCACTCTGAACAATCTCACATCTCATTTTCGAAAATTTTCGTGATTTATTTTTCCCATATATACCCTAAAATGCATTTAATTTTGTTAGTATATGTATGAATGTTACTCAAAAACTTTATTAACATTAACATTTTTTTTTCATATGTGTTTTCAGAGTCGAAAATAGCACATTTTGTACTTCTCAAATATTACATCGCTTTTGCCTCGAAAACAATCAACTTCGTAGGAATATTTTTTTCTTATGATGAAAAAAAAAACTCGCCCGATGAGAAAAGTAAATAAAACAAGCCTAAAAATTGCTTAAATAAGCTTCGACGCAAGACTTGATATCATGTGTATCCGTTGTCATTTACAGCGGACGTAAAGATACTTCCTAGAGTAACAGAGTAATGGCATGAAGGTTAGTTTAAAAAATAGTGGCCATACTTTCACGTAAACTTATAGTTTCTGGTGCATAGGGAAGCATGTTGTTCGACCTAGCAGTCTGACATGTTCTCCTGGCACGCTCAAAAGCACGGTGGCTCTATGGACAGGAAGCATACTGTTAATCGTAATTGCAATCGATAGAGTTGCACCTCTCTCCGCATCTCCATTAGAAATAAGCCGATTCAGTAACGTCCATAAAGCGCAGCCGTGATCTGAATGCGGCATTAGTTAGTATAATTGTTTTGGCAACAACTGTAAACGTTGCTCTATCCGGGATATAGATAAATTCCACCGGCAGGACACTAATTGGAAGCATTTATTATATGGCACCGCCGAACTGATAAATCTGCTTGGCACCACCGTGCAACTATATTTATTCACACAATCATCCAACAATTTTATTCTCTATTCTTCATTTATTCATTACTACCTGTTATCCGCGATTTCAAGCCAAATTTTTACGACAAAGGGTAACACAGATGCCTGTCTCCAAGGTCTACAGACATTGCTAGGATAAAAGTGCATCCAAACATAACAAAAAGAGTTCCTATAAATATATCGGTGATTTAATAGAAAAATATATATTTATATATCTACGGACCGGGTCAAAATACTTAACTCTATGTCATATAAGAAGTAAACATCGTCAAGGTCATTAAACACTCTGGGATGCGAGTCTACTACGCGTAATCTACAAATTAAAAATGTAATAAGTGAAATACATTATTGACGAAACTAGATAAAAGTATATCTTATATGAACATCTCAACTGCGTCTTTCGCTTTTCCTGCTACTCCACGTAGGCGTCTAATCTTATTCATAAATCATTGATGTCGAACGTACAGAAAACAGAAAAAGGACCCTCGTTTTTTACGAGGGCCATCACGCGAAGTCGCAGACAATCGAGAAAAGATCAAACATAAATATCGTGAAAAGATCAAATCCAAATAAAATAGCAAGCAATGCAACGGAATCGGGAATGATATCATGGCAAACAGAGATGAGAGGACTGAATAGGGTCATAATATCAACATGAGGAAATTGAAGGGAAAGTCGATACGGACAGGGCCGAATCAAGGTTCGTTTTGTCGCCTGCTTATTCACTTTTTGTGGAACATTCATAATTAAGTTTTATCGTAGAGCAGGTATGAAAGCCTGCCAAAAATCGGGTACTGTGACACGTTTTAACCATAACATATAAGAGTATACCAAGCAATAAATACTTGTAGATATGTATGTCTTTTAGAGTTATTTTTCTCAAGAGATCATCAGGAATAAGTGCTGTTTGTAGAAAGCACATTTTTTTAGAAAATCATAAAACCACCTGGTAGGGTTTTAAGATTTGGTCATAGGGGCCGTTCAAGTATTACGTGAGCACTATGGGGGGGGGGGGCGGTGGGTCTTTGCTTTGCTTATTTTGGACAACATGGGGGGTAGGGGAGTCTAGATGATGATTACGTCATCGGTAGTTATTTACTTTTTTACACGAACCCTCACATTGTCTTTGCTTGAACACGAAACGCAGTTTCGGGGATTCCCGCAAATAATGCATACGTTTAGTGAACAGCGCGCGGTAATTCCCCTACTCGCTTTAGAGCCGAGTAAGGGAATTACCGCGCGGTATTCACTTGTCTAAATTTCCTCTATCAGTGTATTGTTTCGTTTAGATACCTTAGCGAGTAGACGTATTGTAAGCATAGTAAAGCAAGTTAACATTTGTGTTACCATTGATTCCATTAGCCAAAGTTTAATGTTTAAATAAGATGTCGTTTCACATAGACAAATCCAAGTTATACCAAAAATTGTTTGAAAGTGTTAAAAAATCTCATACAAGTACTAAAGTACAAAATGTACAAAAGTTAGTTAACGAAGTGTGGCGAAATTACAAATTACAAGCAAAATCCGACAAGGAACTAGATATTATTGTATCTAAGAGAATCGAAGAAGAATTGCAAGCGGCGACTAAGAATAAATCCAATTTACTAATTTTTTTTTCTAAGGTGAGTGACGAAATCATTTTAGGAAATATTAGAAATCGCCAAAAAGTTTCTCTTTACTGATTAGAAAATATTATGGCCTATCTCAAAGTATAGAGGTAATTTTCATTATATTATAGATTTATTTCTTATGATTGATTCCGTCAATTGGTCACAAAGTACAGGATGTTAGTTTTATACATATATACAGAAAACTAACACCCTGTATTTTGTGACCGGAAGGAATTGCTTGTTTAAACATATTAGATTTACAGCCATAGGGTTTTGCATTTACCATATATATTGCCATACTTTGTATTTATGTAGTTTAATAGGAGAATCTTTATCAGAAGCCATAGAAAGTTTTTATTTTTAGGCAACCTGTAAACCTGCAGAAAAAACACAAATTATACAGTCAGCTTCGAATATTAAAAAAGAGGAAGAAGATAAAATAAAACCCGGTAATGAATTGTAATAAATCTGCTTACGTAATACTTGAACGGCCCCATACCAGGAAGAATTTCCCTCATCTTGTTTTTCAAAGAGTTAAGGAGTATTGAGAATTCTGGGAGTACATTCGTATGCCTTATATGTAAATACATGCAATCACAGCTTGCATTCCTCCATAGGTGGTGTTGTTGATGACGTTTACAGTGCTTATAACGAGCAAGAGGACAACTAGTAGCTACCTAATCAGCAAGTTCACATTTTGTTGTTTTTTTGGCATGTTTATGGCTAGTTTTTTACGTGATAACCCTACAGACGGAATATCACTAGACTTTTGGATCATGCAACAAACAAATGTCACAATGAAACAATATTGAGCTTGGGGACCGACGAAAACATTTCGGAGATGGCGGCGTCTCTACCACAACAGGAGTGATTAAACGGAAAATTCTTTGCAAGCCACAGAGGAAAACTTCAGGGGAATCTTTAAGATTTGTCTAATGTTTACAATCTTTCCACTGTCATAACAAATACTAGTACTGCAAGATTTATGGATGAAGTTTAGAGCTGATTCTACAGACTATGGTGTTACCTAAAACTAAGGAACATCCCAAAGAGCATAGAACATCTTGAGACGTCCATTTTATGTACTAATAATGTCTGAACAACGGTCAAGGAATATTCAAGTGTACCAATTCGTACGATTTTGTCAAGAGAGTTTTAACTTCCATTATAACAAATTCAATAGCACTTACATATGAACGTATTATACAGACGTCTTCAAGACGTACGACTCTGATATCTCTAAATGATAACTTTATAACATCTTTAAGATATAGTTATGCTATTTGGAATTAACCTCGATTCCAGACCCCGCTTTCCCAACTCCCCTACAACTGAGCCTTCGCGCTCTGTCAAAAAACAGTCATCCTCTGTGAGCATCTCCGTGGACATCAAAACAGAACTTTTCTCATCACCGGTTCTCTCCCTTGCAGGCTTATCGCGCGCTATCCGCCCAGGACGCAAAGCCAAGTGGCCCTTGCAACCCTGCTGTGTTTACAATAAGGGCCGCTACTCTGCCTCCACGCCGTGCTTTGCCCTGTCGAACACTTTTTAATTACAACGCGGCCAAGTGTACCGTAAACACACTCTTGCCTCTCTTGCGACGAGATATTAGATTAATTAGTGCTCGTACTTCCTCTTTGTACTTCGTAGCACCCGGAGAGGAACGTGTGTAGAGTTGTTGCCGGGTTCTTTGCTTGATTAGTTTGAACGTAAGTGTTTATATAGGTATATAGTGGACATCGAGATTGTCGTAACTAGCTAGGAGATAGCATCCTTGATATTTCTATGCGGACTCGAAAAAATTGCAGTCTACTCTTTTAACTTAAAACTCGAGCTTTCGATAGTTTATGCTGCCATCATCAGGAGCTAAAAAAAATAGCAACCGCAAACAATTAAGTCATATTCCATTACTCGCTAAGTCGGTGGGATTGTTGCTGAATTGTTCCTAGAAGAATGTGTATGAGACCACATGGTAAAACGATAAAAAAACTGGATGTTTGAGTGAAATGCGAAAGGCTTTCGCGGCCATCATCAGCATCAGCTACAGTAGCTCACAGGACTCCGAACTATGAATACCTTCTGACGATGCCAACCACTCGTGATGGCGAAACGTCAAATAAAAATATTTTACGACGGCTTAACTACCCAAAAAAAACCAAATACACGTAGCTATGTTTTTTCAAAAGCTACTAACAGATTTAGCTTGTAGCTATGTATATTCATATAGCTGTATATATAGCTTCAAGATATTGACGTCAGTTTCAGCATCGAAGGCCGAAGGTACAGGAATGAATCTTTTTAAATACAATCGGCGGCCTAGGTAGGTTCTGTAATATCGACTTAAATTCGGTGTTCATATACTGCAAACTTAAAAAACCTTCAAACCGACTCTTTCTTAACTATTTTGAAGCGCTTTTTCCGAAACTGCTTTGGGACATTTCCAATTTTGGCTCTAAATTGATGAAGTTGTAAACTAGTATATTATTGTTGATTATTTGTTTATATATTGTTATTCTTATCTATACATTTCTTTATTGTGTTTAATTGATATTTCCTGCAATTGGGTTTGTCTGCGTGTTGGAAATAAACTTATTTCCTCTGGTCCATATCATCCTTTGCTAATGTCCCTTTCATCAGCTTCGATATGTTCATTGATCATACTGCCAGCAACAAAGCCGTTCTGGTTATAGAACGATTGTCCGTTAGCTTCAGTCGTAACATGAAAACAAAAGCCCTTTTGTTGAAACAACGTCGGTCCGCTTAGAAAAAAGACCATCATATACTCGCGCGGCGCCCTAATTGGCTGAAAGCTGAACGTGTTACTTTAACCCTTCTCCCACGAAAACGATCCATCAATACATTGGTTCCAGGCAGACCAATTAATTACCCCCACCTCACCCCCGCACCCCCTCCCGACCCCGAAGCGAACAAAACCTGCACATCATTCTGCACTAACATACGATCAGACTCAGCCATTTACCTCCTGGTAGGGTTTTATCTTGGTTGTACGGGGCTCCGTCGAAAAATGAAGTCAAGTTCGTTGATTCTGCGTTCATCAGTTCATGAGGCACAACTTAAAATGAAGATATGTAATAAATGTATTAACAAAACGTCGCGCAATAAATGTATAATAAGATGGGACAGGTACTGACTTTTTAGCCCAGGAAGGTCTGGTCCCACGAGTGATCCTAGGCCAGAAATCCCCCCAACGGCGGAGAAAAAATACTTCTCAGCGGGTTTAAGGTATCTATCCACCTACATGGCGCCTATGTTTTGCGTGCAAAGCGTTACATGGTGGTCACTTGTGCTACTATTATCGATAATTTTGAGCTTGTTTTTTAAGAATTGCTTCAAGTTTTATAAATTTAGAGTCGCATTTATAATCGTTTTTTGATTTCTAATGAAGGAAGGAAGGATTTTGCATTGGTTTCGCAGCAGGCTACAACAGTTGTCATCACAGGCTGTCGTCGATTTCAGAAAGATTTTTCAAGGGACATGTTTTGTACGGTTTGTTCTTTGTACTAAAAAAATATTTAATAACGCAAAATATACAGGGTGTTTTCGAAGTGGGGTAATTCATTTTAACTGCTTGTAGGATTCGTCAAAAGTAGTTGATATATCAAAAATCAACTACATAAAAAATGCATAATAAAAGAAATGTAAAATATTAAAAAGCTTAAGAATTGAGAATGTTATTACACAGATTTTTTGATACTCTCGACCACTGCCGTATAAAATCTTGGCGTTTTTGTTTACTACTCTTACCTTTTATCTAAATTTGGCAAATTTTTTGTGTTATTAGCTGCTGAGGTAATATAATTTAGTTGCGTATCAAGAGTTATTATAATCAGTCATCATTATTGACAGTGTTACACGAGAGAAATGAGGTTACAGCTCTTGCTTGCAATCTAAGGGATTTTTTTTAACCAAAAGCCCAAATCGTACACTAATGGTCCTGACAAAATCTACGTCTTTTTGATGTCATTGCCCTACATTGAAAATAGTACCTAGTACAGTGTCAATCGACTTAAAGCTATTTTTTTTTAAATCTCCACGGGGAGTTCATTCCTCAAGCGACACTCAATCCTCCGGTAAGATCCATGAATATGACCCTAATTTACTACTTTAACCTATCTGTTCTATTTTTTCCACACTTCTTGACCTCGCCCGGTATCCGTCGACATCCGAGCAAAATCCACATACACACACACGCTTCCTTCTTTGCACTGACCGTTTTCACCCCTGACATTCGTCGGCGGAGGCGACTTTCCGCAGGGGCAGCAATTAGCCCTTTTCGGCCGTACGCGGCGAGGCACAAGGCTAAGTAGAAAACCATGTTTCGACCGCGTGCTCGCGTGAGTGATGCCTGACGGCTGCTGACAGCAATCGGCCAGTAGAAGTCCACCGCCAGATGCCGAGGACTGCTTGATGATGGCCAAGGTGCACGGATTTGCTAATACATGAGGTACCAGTGTCTCGGGAGCCTGTACAGAGCTTTTTAAAAGCGTTTCAATCTACTTATCTTTTTTCCACTGTAACTATCGCGACGGCCTTTGTACGGTATAAACATACCTACGCGGCTCTGGATAAAAACATCCAGGAAAACGATCTGAATACGCTCGCGAAGTATCAATAGCATTTTCAAGGCAGCCAGCGTAAGCTAACATCACATTGACAACTCCTTTATAGCTATAGGAAGGTGCTAATTTATTTCTTTCAAATCCGATCTATAAATAAACTAAACCTACACACGTCACTATGCCTAATTTGAATACAGACACTCTGCTAGCCCTTAAACAACTAGAGACGAACTCTGGACCATACTGATGAATATTTATCTGTTGGAAGGATGTATTTACGACATAATATGAAACATTCCTCAATTTAATTTATAAAAAATTAGTGATTTACAGAACGTTTAGAACTCGGAGAGAGAGAAGCTAAAATGTATTCCCATCAAGCAAGTAGCAGCAACAAAGCCTTCGGCAGGATACGAAGGACGAGAACGACATTGTCTGTTCGATCAGAAGCCACCCTTCCTTTCTTTGTTCTTTGCGACTGAATTAATTACTCCTCTTGATAATTGATATTAATTGTCCCTCCTTATTTTCGAGGCAGATAGCGCTTGTTAGCGATCCTCGACGTGGAAGTTATGCTCTCTGCCAGCAACGATAATAGTCTAAGGAGATAGATTGAGATTTGGGCAAACAATGTCTCGCTCATCATAGGAAGTGAACATTTAATACGGCGGATCCTAAATGCCCAAGTACCGTCACTGCTACAAATAAAGAGATGATGGGATGATCTCACCTTTATTATCATAATATTTTTTCTCCTAAACAAACAAAGTTTGTATAAGAATCGTCAATAGAGCAGCTACATGCAGATACCATGCGTAATAACCAAGGGTGTCCACAAGAACTTTTCAAAAACACGTTCGTCTAGGAAGGACTAAATCCTAAAAATCCCGAAAATTGTACACAAAGTCATGATAAATATGCAATTTTTAAGATCGAATGAGATTCCCAGTGGATGGGGGGGGGGATCACACTGAAAACTAACCTGTATATTTCGTGTTCGTAGTGAAAAAAAAAGTTTATATCTACATACCACGGTTTGAGAGTGCCATTATTGATAATCGCTTGCTTCTCAACTTAGGCATGTAATATACTATTCTTTCATAGGGAAGCCTAATTTTTCAGGAGTCTACCACAAATTACACTTTCTGAAACATGAGTGAAACAAGCCGAGCATCAAAATACGTCTGTATAGACCGAATGGTGATATAAGAGTGTGTGTTGGGAGGGTGTATGTCGCCGTGGGGTGCGATAATGGGTGCCATTTCCCGTGGGATTGAGCATTACCCAACACGTCGCCCCCTGGGGGCGAACCGTAATACTGCCGAGAAGTGTCTCTGAGAGTAGGCTCATTTTTAAGAAGTGCCTCTCCCCTGCTACGTGAGATACGTACCGATGTGAGAGACTGTGTTTTGTCGGAGTAATGGGTGCGTGATGAAGGGAAATCAACAAGAAAGATAAAGGAATTCTGAGACTAATGCATAAACTTGTTCAATTTCAGGTTTCAGTTGTAAGAGAACGATGATTCCAGCAATTTTATTTCCGTCCCCTCTGAATCAACTTTCAAGATCTACGACTACCTAAAGGGTGTATTCTTTATCTGAAGTCACTTGAAACACTGTGAAATACCGGGTGCGTTTTATATATCTATATTTAACACGCTCTGTTGCTGCAAAAATCGCCAAATTTCGCAGCAAATATCCCCCGTATAAGATCAAAGGCAGTTTCACTGGTCCACGTGGAGTAAAGCACGCCTATGCGAGGACATAGCCAATGAGAAAGCGTGTATTTCAGAGCTCCGAACAAGTGCAGGTGGCTACTGAAAATTGAAACAGTTTAGCCAGTGCCGTGTAGCGGTGAATAAACGTGTTTTCTTTAGTCTGTCCGTGTTTTTTCATAGATTTTATTAGTTTGTGTGTTTTTGACTTTTGAATACTCAGTTTACTTGTTGATTTAATTGTTGTGTTGATTGTTCTTGTGTGTCCTAAATATGGCTCTTTGGAGACCTTGGGAAAATGCTCCAAGCCACGAGGAGACGGTTGATGAACCTGTGCAGGCAGAATTCTTTCATAAAGATTTAGAGGAACAGACCCAAAGAGTAATCCTAAATATGTATGATTGTCTGAAAAACGAAAATCCAGATTCCTCGCAAAATCGAATTTTAAACAGAATTTGTATCCTGACAAAAATCAGTCGGTCTACCATTTATCGGGTTATAAAAAGGGGAGATGTAGTCAACCATTCCTTCCACAGAAAGCGCATAGGGCAAAAATTAAAAAGAATAGACATGGGTTTTCAGGAAGATATTCGTCGTATAATATACGGATTTTATAAAGAAAATTTGGTGCCCACGTTGGAAATGATACGGGATAAATTAAAAGATTATTATACAAATGCTTAGACTCACTGCACTGTATTGTAAAACTGTGTGGTTTTCAATACAAAAAATTAGATAAAAGAATGGTGATTATGGAGTCGTCTCGAATCGTTGAATTGCGCCAAGAATTTTTGTACAAAGTTAAAATCTATAGAGAGCAGAAAAGAAATCTGATTTACCTGGATGAAACGTGGTATGATACCCATGATGTTGTGCAGTACGGCTGGGTTGACGACAGCAACAAGTGCATTTTAAATGCACCATGCAACCGTGGAAAACGAATCATTATTCTCCATGCTGGCAGTGAAAATGGATTTATACCTAATGCCTTGCTGTTAGCTGCCAAAAATATCAAAGAATCATGTGCCGACTATCATGAGGACATGACCTTCGACTTATTTGAAAAGTAGATAGAGCAGCAGTTAATACCAAACATTTCCCCAAATTCAGTGATTATTATGGACAATGCGCCATACCATTCCCGACAGAAAAACAAAATTCCGAATACAGACACAAAAAAACAAGACATTATTGATTTTATGAAGGATAAGGGAATGGAAATACCACAAAAATCAACCAAAGCCATATTATTGGATCTTGCCTATGTCAAACGTTGGAATTCTGTAATTTTTCCATTTCTTAACTTTCAGTCAACATAAATTAAACTCCCAATATAAGTATTTTTTATCCAAAGTCAAAAAAATAAGAAGATAGTAAAATCCATTTATTCTGTTATAAAAAAATTATTATTATCGTTCTAAATAAATGACCGCACGCCTATGATACGTCATGAAATTACAAAGGACGCGCCGACCAAAGGTGTTTATGCTATTTCGAGTGACTTCAGATAAAGTATACCTATCAAGCTCGCAATAATATTCGAACTTCGATTCACAAGTTTTCTGTTGCATCACACAAGTCCGTGGTTCTCATTTATGTCGATTTTTCAGTCCGTGTCTGCTGTATAAGAGCGCGTCATAAATACATAAGTTTACGCAAAATGGGTGTTACATTTAAGAATCAGAAAAATCATAAAAATATACCTATGTGTATATTGCTAAAACATATAAATATTTCTTCTGTAGCGGTGTGTCAGTGACGTCACCACCACAGGCCAGGAGCTTCTTTGTTATTGATATCAATCTCTGAAATATTGACCATTCACCCTTTAAACACCCAAAACATTTACTATTTAATTTCGGATGCTGCCACCAGATGTCACATTTCCCCTAAGGGCTCTCAAATCGGTGTTGCGGTGTTTCTACCGAAATGAAATCTTATTTACCGAAACACCGAAAACGTCTATACAGATATTTCGTGATTTTTTTTACAAAAAAGAGCTGATTCCAAAAATAAAGCTACAAAAATAAATTCTATGCTGTCCATGTGGTTTTATGCCCCATCCCAACCACACATATGTATAGGCAACCGGGCTCGCCAGGATTGTTTGTAATTATGTTATACCCGTTTTACATCAACAATCTATTCAGACAGATTTTGGTGCGGCAACGCTGTCTCTAACGCCGTAAAGCCAAACGGTTCCTGCTCGCATCTCCGAACTTATCGCTTCGACCGAGTTCGAGACGTACAGCAGCAAACGACTACGAACAAGAAAAGTGGAGGAAAGAAAGCAGAGCGACGAGCAACAAAGATCGACGTAGTGAACTCGAGTCGGTGGAGCGTTCATACAGATCGGCTACAATGTTCGAACACGGGTGTCTCTTTTCTAGACTCTGCTCGGAACATGGAGGTCGAACGAGAGGGGGGCGGGTCGAGGCTCCGCCCAGAAAGAGGGGTATACGCCCCCCCTCCCGCACAAACACACCGAGAAATTGTGGATGCGGACGACATCTGGCGGTCACGCGGCGAGGTGAAAAGTTATAGTCCGGACTTTAGGGATACAGTGTTGCTTCTAGGAACAACGCGTCATATAAGTGTCTGTTTTATTTTTAGTCAAGATGGATGTTTCAATTTTAAGTACTACCCCACATAAACTCTCGCTCACTCAATAGATGTAGCGCTGACATGCCCTTTTTACGGCAACTTGATAATAACAATAAATTCCAGAAGAATTAGTTAAAAAAAAATTTAAGGGAAATCTTTGGCCTGAATTTTAGGTTAGGAACAAGATATCGAGATGCGGTCTTAGCGAGCTTGTTTAGACATGATTTAGCTACTTTTTCATAAAAAAAAACATACCAATGCATTACATTCTTTTAAGAAAATTAAGCATTTCTATTGGAGTGTCGAAAAAAGTCCTCTAACGGCCACATGTGAAACTAACAAAACTTAAAATATCATACTATTTGTAGCCTAAGAATAGCTCTTTTCAACTAGCAGAAGTTTTTTACGGAAATCTTCGAATACGCCCCACCACTTTATTTTTAGAGGTGCAGAAGTTCACATTATCCTCTTTAAAGGTCAGTTTTTTTTTGTTAGGTCAATATAGCGGAATTCACGCAGTACACCCCTGGCGGCTGTTTCAGAAACTTGAGAATATTTTCCAGGTTTTTCTCTTCACGGTTTTATAATAACTTTTTCTTCTTAGTTGGCCACCCTGGACATGTGTTCTAAAAATCTCAAATACTGTAGTTACTCTTTTTTTCACCAGGTCAGTAGGTCTTTATTAAATGACCCATACCTCTAATTGGGGCTGCCAGATGTCCTCCTTTCGGGAGAATGGTCTTCTTCTTACATCCTATGCTAAACCTTCAAGGAAGTATTATAGTCTCGATTCGATTTTTCAACGAAGGCGTAGGATGAATAGAGTCAATCTACTTGACGCGTCAATAGATATCCAAAAAGGGAATTCCACATAACACATTTTTATAAATAAAATTTCCTTTTTCTTTTTTTTTCCAGGTAAATCCTCCAAAACCAATGTGTGGAGTCATTTTACCTCTACGAATTTTGTCCTAGCCCGGCACTGTCTGCTAGACGGCCACCGCCACATTTTTATGTCGTTCTCGGGGTGTACGGTGACTAGAGTGTCGTTTCATTATTTTCAAACGCTGCTACTCCTGCAGATAAGATTGGATTGCGAAACGAGTCCAGGATAAGGCGGCACAGATTGTTTTTTGTTCGTCTTTTGTTTCCGTGGCAGGCTCCGTTTCTTTCGATCATTAGGTTTATAGGAGGCGGTGCGCAGTGTTTTGTTTCGGACGAGGATGTCGTCGCCTACTGCTACGACGATTTTATTTATAGGTGTCTTTTTTCCAGTTTACAAAGGGTGCTGCGGTTCGAGAAAAAAGGGAAAGGGAATAAATGGATAGCGATAGTGCTTGAAGAAAACCTTTTATCGGTAGGTAGAGGCAGCATTTCTAGAGTGGAAAGTGCAAAGAAAAATAGTACAAAAACTATATATAACATGAAAACCACAGGATAAGTGGAGTGTTGTATCATTTTTTGTCATCTACAATGTCAAAAAATCGTGATATGTTATAATTTCTTGAAGGGCAGTTCTTGTGAAATCAAATATCTCATTAAAAAATGAGAATATCAAAATATTTTAAATGCTCCAAAGATACAATTTACAAAAAAATTGTAAAAAATATGTACCTAATATGCGTGCTCAAACTGGAATAAATTATAACATCAAGCAATGACACGAATACAAAAGACTCTTTGCCAATATAGCCAGTAAAGGATATCTTTTTAATATTTTGTCACCCTGAATTTTTCATCTATTTTCACAGTTGACTATTCCGGCCATATTTCAATGGGTGGTAACATTTTTGCTTGCACGAATTTCGCACCTGATGGTATATGCAAAAACTTGTTTATCCGTAAAAACAGAAGAAAACTTATAATATTTCACACTTAGGCCAACTGTTTCCTTTCACATTTCTAATTCTTAAAACCCCCTTTCAAACGTGGTATAAAAGCATGAAGGAAACGCGGCGTGTACCTAAGTTAACAGAACATTTCTAAGTGATGTATACATGGGATTATCGACACCGGTATAAACACCATTTGGCCCTTTTGTTTGGCCATTTGCCGCCAGATAGAACACTCTGTTTGCCAACACTCTGTATATGTTTGTTTAGATGCGCTTAATGTGCGAGGCCCTTTTGTTGTAGGCCGATGATGATGCCCATTTATTTTCATACCTGATACCAACTGAAAATATGCCGTCTTTACAGCTGCGAAATTTCTTGTGCTTTATTTTTTCACTACAAATCAGAGAAATTACCAGCTTCGTGATTTTGACGTTTGCAGAGGCTATTGCTCGTTTTTGGGTTTTTTTGACTGGCAAATATTGTTGGTAGGGGAGAATGTATCTAATTTATTTCGCGGTGTGCTTCTACAGAGTGTCCCAACAAAAATGGAATTTTTTGTATGAGCACACTGGAAAACGTATCAAAAATATGATCAAATTCTCTATTTTGGAGGTTAAATAATTTGCTAAACTTTTTATGATCTTTCGGGAATGCTTGGAAAGCGCAGTCGACCTACTGGACACCATCTTTCATACTATATTTTAGTACGTGCTAACAGGTCTGATCCCCGCCTATGCGCATCTTAAAAATTCTCCAAAGCAGAGAGAATCCTCGTTCTCGGAATTCGACCGGTTATAGCCCGAATCCGTCGTCCACCAAAGAAAAGAAAAAAAAAGGCCAGAACGATAACGAAAGGACGGCAATGCGAGACAAGTCCGAGTTTTCGCTTGTATCCGCCGTCCCATCGGTCTTCACTTGTCCACATAAAAGAACATCGACCCGCGAAACCGGAAAAAATATTCCACTGTCTTCCATATTAGAAGTGCACGGTGTTGATGAAGCGTGTGGTAGGGCTCTGTGGAATTGTGAATCAGTTCAATTTTTCAACTATTCTCTAGGCGCTGAAGAAAGAAACTAAACCCAAACAAATACACGCATATTGCTCGTGAGTGAGTGTTTAGGCGCAGGAGACATTACAGGACCGCATCAAGATATTATGGGTAGTCATCAAAAATTTCATACAAGATAATAATTATTATCTTTTACAGTAAATTTCAGTTAGAGATTCACAAATGAGTTAACTACACTTTTTAGTTATTAGTAAGTAAGCTGCGCGCACTCATTCAGAAGAGGAACTTGAATCTTCTGAATCGTTTAAATGAATTATTAGAGGTTCAATTTGGGTATCGATGACATTGTCCAAATCCCACATTTTGACCTCAACCTTCTCCCGAACGTGGCGGATACAGTTTTTCCATTCCTCTGCCGTAACTCTATTGACTGCGATGTGAAAGAGATTTTTAACATCAGAAAATTTATAAGTATTATTATTCGACGCCACGTATTGCTTTATGTTGGCCCAAATCAGCTCAATAGGGTTCAGCTCACAATGATAGGGTGGCAGTCTCAAGACAGTTTTATTTTGTTTTTTGGCCATTTCGTCGATCATTTTAAAATCGTATTTGTATTTATGTCTATTGACTATACTTATCAATTCACCCTTGACCATTGTTTCATCAAAATCGATCTGTTTTGAGGCCAGCCATTGTTGTATGTTTGCTTTTTTAGTTGCCATTGTGGGAATTTTTTCTATTTTTCTAGAATGGTACGGGGCATTATCCAGTACAATAACAGCGTTATTCTCCAGCTTTAGTAACATTTTGGAGAACCAATTTTCAAAGGAATTGCCGTCCATCTCCTCATGATAGTCCCCTGTCTTTTTTGATTCAAAGGCCCACAGTGCTTCGGGAACAAAGCCGTCTTCACTACCTACGTGACAAATGATCAGCCGTTTGCCTTTTCCTGGAAATAAATTATTCCTTACACTATGGATTGATTAAATTTGAAGGAATGAGGCAATTGAGTTCATTTAGCTGAATTTAAGAGTCACGGAATGCTGATCAAAAACTGAAAAACGTAGAAAATTGAAGTTTGCAACTTCTCAAAACCCATTCAAAGCAAATTGACTGCAACTAAAAATGATAATAAATTTCAAAATAACGCTTAAAAGAGGGTCGAAGTTTTTTTCCTAATGACTACACTGCGAATGCACCATTTTTGGAGAATATCACACATTATCTGCTATCACAGCATATTATTTGCCCGAATTTATCAAAATTAAATTGCCGGATAGATGAAGGAGCTTACCTGCAGGATTTTTCAATCCAGCCGAAAGACCGTCTAGAAAAGCCTGCCTTGATGATGTTACTGATTTGTCGACCCAAACTTTCGCTTGAGTATGTCCAGCATTCACCCACGTTTCGTCCAAATAGTAAATTTTTCTTTTTTCATCGCGAAACTTCCGAATCTTCCTAAGGTATTCCCTTCTCCACACAACAATTTCTTATTTCTCTATTAACATACTGTTTCTTCCCCGTTTCAAGAATCGAAAATTAAGTTCCTTCAAAAGTTTTCGGAATGTGGTTCTTTTAAATGATGGAAGATCCTCATCAGCATTAACTAATCTTAATATCTTATCTAGTGTAGGTATCTCATTTCGGAAGAAAAAATTATGCACTTTCCTCCTGATGGCAGTTCTGTCAAAGTCATCTACTCCGTCCGTTATCCTTTTTCTTGCAGGATACGGTTTTGGCTCAGAAAGTGAGTGAGTGCTCCTATATTCCTTAATGATCCTATAAACACTGGACCGACATACTCCAGAAATATGTGCTACCTTACATATAACTTCGTCCACGACCAAATCGGGTTTTTCTTGAATTTGGTTTTTGTATATATTTAATAATATTTGTTTTTCATTTGCACTTAAATGTAGCTTCTTAGCCCTTTTTTTGGGTGGGGTTGCGCTGATGTCAACCACTTCGTCGGGTGTATCTGTGTCAGACATCGTATCTTAGGCAATATATAAACAAAACGTTCCACTCGCGAAAAACGAGTATACGCTACTGAATGCGTAATGCGTATGCAATGCAATCCTGTGCGTGAATTAACTGTTAGATGCCTGTCGTGTCATCTACAATCACGTTTACAAGTCCAAACCTGTGCAGATTCGTAGAGCGCCGACGACTGCTAGTGACCTTGAATTTGTCTGTAGATCGATGTTACTCCAGTCAATTTAGGTTCAAAGTGGATGTTTTCTAAACCAATTTGTTGTTCCTACATCAAAAATATATCGATGATGTTTTGTACTGGGAGCTCATGAAAGATCAAGGTAACTTATTTTAACAGTCATCCTTTTTCTAGTCTCAAGATGACACGAAAAAGGGTCTGTGGATTCACTAGAAATACACTGCCGAGGATGTTTAGACCTAAAGTGACTGGAGTATATCCGTGGATGCTTTCGAGGGATCTGTTCACGTACTGATCACTGTTTACGTTTAATGTCTTTCTTCAGCGCCCAGAGTATACTGTGGTTTCATCTGGCGTTCCGCAGGGGTCAGTTCCGGGACCTCTGCTATATTTACTTTATACCATTGATTTGATTTTTTCCAATACAAATGTATGCTGATGACACACAATTATTATTTCACCTTAAATATTCTCAGTTAAATCGAGCGTCGGTTAAAATTAATATTGATTTAATTAATATTACAGATTATTGAAAAAAGCACCGTCTCAAGATTAATCCTGAAAAGAGTTCAAGTATGCTATTTTCTGCTAAACGCATGCATGATAACATAAAGGACGCAACTTTATTGGTGGAACATGCTAAAAACCTTCTTATACTCTTCTTAACTGGAAATTTGATCATTTACCTGTCTCAAAAAACCTATAGCAAATTGAAAATCTTTTATTCCAACATGATCATTTTAGTCATTAAGGCCAGGAAAAAATTAGTTGAAAGCTTGATCCTGTCATGTTTAAATTATTATTTAATTTTGTTCTATTCTTATTTAGATTTGTCAGATCTTCAAATTATTCAAAGAATCACCCTGTATATATGCCCTTAGTCCTGTTATGATATAATAATAATAACCCCATCGAACTTAGTCCGGTCGTAAAATTAGTTCTCTGCTGACACGTCTTGCGCATAAAATACCTTTCTGCCTAATTTCATATTCATAGGTCAAATAAGTTTCTATAAACTTAAAAATAAGGTTCTTCATAGAAATAATAAACCTCCTCCTAATCCATCTTTAGGATATATTGTCTTAAGCCCTATGTTAATAATAATTATTTTTAAGATATCGTAAGTGTTTGATATCAGTGATAAAACCACATAGAGCAAACTAGCTACTAAGCTTATCAGCCACGATATAGCTCGCAAGCTGTATAAGTCTGTATATCCGCCTTATAGTTCATTCACTGAATCAAAGCAATTACATCACAATGTCAAATAATGACAGTAACGCACATGGTTGCCACATTAATAAAAACTACTAGATACTAGGACGTTTCGCAAAATTTACTTTACGGGTTCGATGCCTTACCGCAACCAACATTACGGAGCGTATGTTTTGTAAGCTGTAGAGCTAGTATAAATTCTATTTAACACCTCTCTTACGGACTGTATGGGCAATAATGGAGCTCCATGAGCTCGTTTGATCTCAAAATATTTCGTCAACGAAATGAGGAATTCTTTTACTTGTCAACCCGGAGGTTTCAGCATTCTAGCAACATGCTTGAAAGGACACCTCAAGTTTTGAAAAAAACTGTTTTTATAAAATAACAATGCAAATATTGATGAAAAAAGAACGGGAAACAACAGCCGTTGGCGTAATTACCTGATAAACTGTAATCATTATAAATGTACCCGGAAAATTCAAACTATACGTACCAAATAAGGATTTATTTTGCATTAAGGTAGGCACTTAAATTTACTAAATATGACGTAACTGCTTTGTTTCAGTGAATCAATAATTAATTCAGATGGATTTCTTCAACGCCATCCTATGTTTTGGACAAATTCATGGATTTTCTGGCAGTGGACAGTGCTGCCAACCGCACAATAAATGCTTGCTACAAGCGTTTTGGGTTTTTATTTTATTTTTCAATCTCATAAACAGAAACCGTATTGTTGGAAGATGAGGTTCTATCAAAGTTCTATTCTTGAATTGAAAAGTTGTTCAATACAATGGAAAGGAAAACAAGGTCGACACCTCGACGAATTTCATGGATTTATTTGACGTCAAATTCCTGTTTTACGCCATGAACTCAATTCATGGAGAAATCAGAAATTCATTGTCAATGTAAAACGGGTATAACAAGTAAGAAAAAAATCAAAAGGATCAATTTATTTTAGTCACAATATCGTTATATCGTTTGCGCGACTCATCACGTGGAAATTGATACATCCTTGTGATTTATTCCATTCAGCAATTGCGGGCTTGGTTGCAATAAGGACCGCGTGTCGGCGGCGAATTTACTTTGAAAACAGAGTTGACGGTGCAAGTCTGACTCCGCTAAAATCGGCACGTTCTGGTATCGATAAAGGATGGAGACCGTCGGAAAATCAAAACAGAAATGTTTACATACGGTAGCGGAACGCCCGTTTGATCTCCGGAACGCCAGACGATAACTAGCACTGGTCTCATCGTTGATATAAATGCGATTTAAAAATTATTTTTCAGTCAATGCAGAAAAGTGAGTCATTTGTATAATAAGACAGCTGAATATAAGACTAGCATGTACCTGATGGCCCTTTCTGATTGGATAAAAAAAAGTACCGAATACTTGTGTAACAATGTGGTCACTGGTTGCTATCTGGTCTCTTAGAATAATTATTAAAGGTTGTTATTGTCTAAAAAATAATGAAATATAACAAAAACGATACTATGTTGCCGTTCTCTGGGCTCGATCTCCAACTAAGAAGTGACAATCCACACGTCAGTTACCCGTGCCGCGCCTAACAGCGTTGCCAGAAGGATCAAACAGAATTCCCCCATAACCACCACAAAAATTCCCCAGATGCGTAACTTTAAATAAATCTCCCTAATCATATTTCAGTAGTCGCAGGCAGGAAGGGGTGTAGAGGTTGGAAGATCATTGGGTCAAATAATATATATTTTTTCTGACAAATCGAGACTATTTTTCAAGCCCGCCAAAACGACCCATATTTTAAGACGTGAACTTAGAACGATACGTGCATCAGTTCACAACTTATTATTCAGTTTGTCTGTGTTCTGTGACTATTGATGCATGTCTACTAACCTACAATTGGCATAAAGGTGTAGAGTTGGGTAAGCGTAGATGTTTTGTGGAGATGGGTACATAAAGATAAGAATCCCTCAAATTTTCGGAAAAATTCCCCAATATGGCAACCCTGGCTCCCAATGCGTCACCGGTCAGATTTTGAAGTAAGCGATGTTGCCGGATCGTAGATCTTGCGGTTTTTACTCGCCAACTAAGGCTTTACTTGCAAGTCTTTATTAAAAACGATTTAATCGGAGAAACTTAAACTAGATGCAGAAAACAACTTTCGACTATGACTTAGAAGCGATTTGGAGACGCTAAGCATTAGGATTCATGAAGTACGACTAAGCCTTTCCAAAGTTCTTAAGCCTCAAACCTTCTATTCGACAATGTCCTAAAGATGTTACTGAATTGAAAAAGACTGATCAATAACGTCTTCAAATAAAATTTTTTCACGTTAATACTAGTCTTTAAGCTACTTACAATTTATTACAATCAACAGAATTTTGTGCACAATAAGGACGAATTTGAACTATTACTATAGAGCAGCGTCTTTTACTTGATGATAGCCAAAATTAAAGTGCAAAGAGTAAAAAAATATATCTGAAGCATACCAGCGCCATCTATGAGACAATAGCAGAATATACATATATATTTCGAAATCTACTTTAAAAAGAGCCAAACTAAACAATCGATTACCCAACTGACTCGTTTATAGTAATAATAACCTTGATTTCAATGGAATCAAAATTACTTGCATCCAAAGCTAACGGAAGTACTCTAATCTTACAGACAGGCAAGCGACTGTTTACCAACATGAGAGAAATATGTAATTTTCAAGGATATCACGTACTTAAAAACAACATTTTTACCAAAAACCAATTTTGCGTAAACCACAGCCTTCATGAAATTAAACGTAATAGAAATATATACCAGGGCACTTTGTAAACTTCTAGATATATAAGAACACAGAGTGGCTTAAATGGACATACTGAAAAAATGTTAGAGAGAATTGCACTTACAGCACCCACTACTTAAGAAGTCTACATTCGTTGCTCCACCAAACCTGAAAAAGAATTAGATAAAAGATTCAAATATGACAAACAAACACTATAACGTATGTGTATACAAAGTGTCTGAAGCCTACGATAATTTCTGAACTAATAATGGTATAAAAATCTAAACCCTACGACTAATAAGAGTGTAGCTCAGCTATTCATTATCAAGAAATTAAAGTGACCTTGTATTTGACCCTGACGGCCAAGTCCAAGGTCAAGTTCCAAAAATGATCAGCGATATATTCGACCATGAATTTTCTCTTTTCTCCATTTTCGCGGTCAAAAACATAGGGTCCCATTGAAAAAGAG
The DNA here is from genome assembly GCA_963669975.1 of Acanthoscelides obtectus. Classification (NCBI taxonomy): domain Eukaryota; kingdom Metazoa; phylum Arthropoda; class Insecta; order Coleoptera; family Chrysomelidae; genus Acanthoscelides; species Acanthoscelides obtectus. The sequence continues at coordinate 2,534,380 of CAVLJG010000006.1, forward strand.
TTCACCTTCAAATGATCTTGAAAGTTATAGCCAAGGTCAGGTCCAAGGTCAACATTAGATATCAGTAGTAAATAATGAAATCAATGTCTCGGTAGTTCCCTCATTCGACTACTGGCATTCGAATCACCGTACCTGAGTTTGACCTTAAGGTCAAAATTCGACAGTATTTGAACGTAAAAATTTCCGGTCTTTTTATTTGTGGGGCCACAAATGAAGGGCTGTATTCAAGGAAATCATCGTGACCTTCATATGACGTTGAAGGTCATAGTCAAGGTCAACTTCGATAGCTGTGACAAACTCCTATCAATTCAATGGCGACGTTTTTTCCTATCATTATTCATTCACAAATTATCGTGTATACACTACAATAAAAGCGAAAATAATGAAATCAATGTCTCGGTAGTTCCCTCATTCGACTACTGGCATTCGAATCACTGTACCTGAGTTTGACCTTAAGGTCAAAATTCGACAGTATTTGAACGTAAAAATTTCCGGTCTTTTTATTTGTGGGGCCACAAATGAGGGGCTGTATTCAAGGAAATCATCGTGACCTTCGTATGACGTTGAAGGTCATAGTCAAGGTCAAATTCGATAGCTGTGACAAACTCCTATCAATTCAATGGCGACGTTTTTTTCTATCATTATTAATTCACAAATTATCGTGTATACACTACAATAAAAGCGAAAATCATGAAATCAATGTCTCGGTAGTTCCCTCTTTCGACTACTGGCATTCGAATCACTGTACCTGAGTTTGACCTTAAGGTCAAAATTCGACAGTATTTGAACGTAAAAATTTCCGGTCTTTAATTTGTGGGATCATAAATGAAGGGCTGTATTCAAGGAAATCATCGTGACCTTCAAATGTCGTTTAAGGTCATAGTCAAGGTCAAATTCGATAGCCGTGACAAACTCCTATCAATTCAATGGCGACGTTTTTTCCTATCATTATTCATTCACAAATTATCGTGTATACACTACAATAAAAGCGAAAATCATGAAATCAATGTCTCGGTAGTTCCCTCATTCGACTACTGGCATTCGAATCACTGTACCTGAGTTTGACCTTAAGGTCAAAATTCGACAGTATTTGAACGTAAAAATGTTCGGTCTTTTTATTCGTGGGGTCACAAATGAAGGGCTGTATTCAAGGAAATCATCGTGACCTTCAAATGTCGTTTAAGGTCATAGTCAAGGTCAAATTCGATAGCTGTGACAGACTCCTATCAATTCAATGGCGACGTTTTTTCCTATCATTATTCATTCACAATTTATCGTGTATACACTACAATAAAAGCGAAAATCATGAAATCAATGTCTCAGTAGTTCCCTCATTCGACTACTGGCCTTCGAATCACCGTACCTGAGTTTGACCTTAAGGTCAAAATTCGACAGTATTTGAACGTAAAATTTTCCGATCTTTTTATTTGTGGGGTCACAAATGAAGGGCTGTATTCAAGGAAATCATCGTGACCTTCAAATGACGTTGAAGGTCATAGTCAAGGTCAAATTCGATAGCTGTGACAAACTCCTATCAATTCAATGGCGACGTTTTTTCCTATCATTATTAATTCACAAATTATCGTGCATACACTACAATAAAAGCGAAAATCATGAAATCAATGTCTCGGTAGTTCCCTCATTCGACTACTGGCATTCGAATCACTGTACCTGAGTTTGACCTTAAGGTCAAAATTCGATAGTATTTGGAAGTAAAAATTTCCGGTATTTTTATTTGTGGGGTCACAAATGAAGGGCTGTATTCAAGGAAATCATCGTGATCTTCAAATGTCGTTTAAGGTCATAGTCAAGGTCAAATTCGATAACTGTGACAAACTCCTATCAATTCAATGGCGACGTTTTTTCCTATCATTATTCATTCACAAATTATCGTGTATACACTACAATAAAAGCGAAAATCATGAAATCAATGTCTCGGTAGTTCCCTCATTCGACTACTGGCATTCGAATCACTGTACCTGAGTTTGACCTTAAGGTCAAAATTCGACAGTATTTGAACGTAAAAATTTCCGGTCTTTTTATTTGTGGGGCCACAAATGAAGGGCTGTATCCAAGGAAATCATCGTGACCTTCAAATGTCGTTTAAGGTCATAGTCAAGGTCAAATTCGATAGCTGTGACAAATTCCTATCAATTCAATGGCGACGTTTTTTCCTATCATTATTCATTCACAAATTATCGTGTATACACTACAATAAAAGCGAAAATCTGAAATCAATATCTCGGTAGTTCTCTCATTCGACTACTGGCATTCGAATCACTGTACCTGAGTTTGACCTTAAGGTCAAAATTCGACAGTATTTGAACGTAAAAATTTCCGGTCTTTTTATTTGTGGGGTCACAAATGAAGCGCTGTATTCAAGGAAATCATCGTGATCTTCAAATGACGTTTAAGGTCATAGTCAAGGTCAAATTCGATAGCTGTGACAAACTCCTATCAATTCAATGGCGACGTTTTTTCCTATCATTATTCATTCACAAATTATCGTGTATACACTACAATAAAAGCGAAAATCATGAAATCAATGTCTCGGTAGTTCCCTCATTCGACTACTGGCATTCGAATCACTGTACCTGAGTTTGACCTTAAGGTCAAAATTCGACAGTATTTGAACGTAAAAATTTTCGGTCTTTTTATTTGTGGGGTCACAAATGAAGGGCTGTATTCAAGGAAATCATCGTGACCTTCAAATGTCGTTTAAGGTCATAGTCAAGGTCAAATCCGATAGCTGTGACAAACTCCTATCAATTCAATGGCGACGTTTTTTCCTATCATTATTCATTCACAAATTATCGTGTATACACTACAATAAAAGCGAAAATCATGAAATCAATGTCTCGGTAGTTCCCTCATTCGACTACTGGCATTCGAATCACCGTACCTGAGTTTGACCTTAAGGTCAAAATTCGACAGTATTTGAACGTAAAATTTTCCGATCTTTTTATTTGTGGGGTCACAAATGAAGGGCTGTATTCAAGGAAATCATCGTGACCTTCAAATGACGTTGAAGGTCATAGTCAAGGTCAAATTCGATAGCCGTGACAAACTCCTATCAATTCAATGGCGACGTTTTTCCTATCATTATTAATTCACAAATTATCGTGAATACACTACAATAAAAGCAGTTGTAAAACGGTAGACCAGGTATTTTTGACTCTTATTCTCGATCTACTTACATCCTGTTGAATTTGCGACAGAAAACAATGTCAATTAATTTACATTATGACGTTACTTTTGCCCAATGGTTAAAAGAATAATGTAGGAATATTCCGATGTTCCCTCGTACGAAAAATGGGGCAACATCTTATTAAATTAATTTTCACCCATGTAAAACGAGCACCGGGTAATGGCCGGTTGTTATCCGCATAAACTGTGGGTAATTTCTGGAAAAATAAATAAACTTACATTATAATAAAGCTATAAAATTAGATCGATCCGAATATCATTATCGCAATTACCCCAACTATACGATGTTTATCTTGGAAACAATTTTATCGAGGTTTTTTCGGGGGGTATAATTACGGAATGAAAGCGGACAGGATATTTTGCGATTAACAGCAAACAGAAAACTGGAAATCGTATGTACTCTATACGATGTTTAAAAAGAAAGAAGCAGTAAAATATCATTTGTGTAACATCTGAAACTTATCCCCTGACAATCTGACAATCGAAGTCACATGTGATGTACAATGTCAAAGTACAAATGTTTTTCGATTTAGTCTTCACGAAATCTTTGTTCCTCATTCAATATAATTATTTTCAGGAGACGAATCCGGAATAGCTTAATTGTTTTTTGCGATTTCGGAGAATTAAATTCCTTGCAACCCCGCTTGTTCTACCACTGATCCTCGTTGAGGCTGTCAAACGCATGATTTAGGTCCAGAATTAGTTCTGTCCAGGTGTGTTTATCCAATATCGGTACGGTAAACACGCCGGGGATAAGCTGGCGGCACTTTTGAAGAGATCAGCATGAGTGAAACACACCGTTTAAGTGGCCTCCGTCTGACCATGGAAGACAGGGTTCACTCAGAACGCGAAAAATAATATTTGCGTTTGGTATAGAATCCATTCAGCTAAATTTTAGAGGCACCGCTCGCGATTTACTTTGAAAATATATTCAGATACTTTCCGTGGCGAGATAGGCACGTTTTGAGAATAAGGAAAGTGCGAATGGCAAAAACGCCTTCATTTCACAGCGGCCAGTGGCGCAGTTTGAGAGTACGTAAGGTTCTTTTCGAGGAGAAAGTTGAAATGCTGAAAAAAACCTCAAAACACAACTCGGAGGAAAAAATGTATGTCATGTCAATTGTTTTTTACGGTTCTTCTTTTTCTAATTCATACTTTTTGTAATTTCATTGCAATAAAAATATTATAAACAATGACTGCAAAACTATTTCTAGATGCCAAACATAACCGTTTGTGAGCTCCAAATCTATACGATTCTCTTGTTTTAATACCGATGAAACTGGAGACGTTATTTTCAACGAAGAACTATTGAATTTTTTTAGCTAGCGCTATTTACGTGTATATCACGCTTAAAGTATCTTTTTATAGTTTTCCACCTCTCTGGCCACACATTTTCCTCCGGTACCTATAAAGGGTGACTTTGAAGTTGAGTCATTAATTTTCAGATAATGATTGTAGAAGGAAGATAAACCAAAATATGTGTGTAAAAATAAAAAAAAATTAAAAAAAAATTTCACCTTGTTTTATAAAGTATCCTCCCGACAAGTATTTCAGTGCGGACTTGTATTTGATCGTGAGGTCTTGAAGCACCGGCATGCCGTACATATGTGAGGTCTTAAGTCAAATGATTCACGAACCCGTTGTACTACATTAACAAAGGCACGAGGGGTTGGTTGCACTCGATTGGGAAACCGATCCGCATAAACATGTGCCATTTTTTATTTCGTTTGAGCCACGCAACACACACCACTATCCACTACCGACTGACACTGACTGTATACAAGTGGATGAAATAATTGTAAAAACATCGTTCCAAAATCTTTCGCTTTTTTGTTTCCGATGCGATGAACCGATAAGGCGAATTATATCCGTTGTCGCCAAACACGAGCACATAATATTATTATTGAGACAGGGCGGTACTCAAACTTCTAAAGGGCTATAACTTTGTATAGGCTATGAAAATCCATCTGACCTTGTCAAATATGACATATGAAAACAATATAAGCTGTTTCTTTCAAGTTGACAACGAAAACCCTTATAACATAGTAGTGGTCAGGTTTTCAAACATATCCCTAAATTAGTTTCTGACGAAAATTGGGAAAATATGGTTAAATGTCGTTCTCATCAAAGAGACCGCCCGCGTTAATTGTTCAACAATAATCGAGACCCGCTTGGAGGCACCTGCTGCCATCTAGAAACTCGGGGAAACGCTGGAATATTTCTCGGCGCGTCGACAGGGACATAAATATCCGAGCACGTGGCGGAACGAGACAGTCATAATCGAGATACAGTCGAGCCAGTGGACAGCGAGCGTGGAGTTTAGATGGAATAACAATCTATAAATTTTTTACAAAATACTTGCGACTTTTATACAGGGTGACTTTGAAGTTGAGTCATTAATTTTCAGATAATGACTGTAGAAGGAAGATAAACCAAAATATGCGTGTAAAAATAAAAAAAACATTAAAAAAATGTTTACCTTGTTTTATAAAGTATCCTCCCGACAAGTATTTCAGTGCGGACCTGTATTTGATCGTGAGGTCTTGGAGCACCGGCATGCCGTCCATATGTGAGGTCTTAAGTCAAATGATTCACGAACCCGTTGTACTACATTAACAAAGGCACGAGGGGTTGGTTGCACTGGATTGGGAAACCGATCCGCATAAACATGTGCCATTTTTTATTTCGTTTGAGCCACGCAACAGACACCACTATTCACTACCGACTGACACTGACTGTATTGTATACAACTGAATGAAATAATTGTAAAAACATCGTTCCAAATCCTTTCGCTTTTTTGTTTCCGATGCGATGAACCGATACGGCGGATTATATCCGTTGTCGCCAAACATGAGCACATAATATTATTATTGAGACAGGGCGGTACTCAAACTTCCAAAGGGCTGTAACTTTGTTACTTTAATTTTACCAGAAAAATGGTAAAGGAAAAAAACATTTCTTTTGATCAGATCTACTCACTGTTAAAATAAATGACTCAACTTCGAAGTCACCCTGTATATTATAACTTTGTTTTCGTTACAGTAACAGAACACTGAAGATGTGGGAGCTGGATGTTATACGATGGCAACACCGTTGACGTTTGTCAGGTGGTTGCGTCGCCTACTTGCCTGGGGATCTGGAGTAACTATCGAAGGATGTCCGAGAATGCGGCTAAAATAAGTAATGCCAGGAATGCGCCGGCGATTGCGTTTGTTCTTAACTTGAAATCTGCTGAAAATGATATTGCCGATATTGAGGGATCGTATATTCGTAAAATGTCCCTGATAAGGGTAGTATCTCTTAGCAGCAGTTTTTCTGGTAAAAAATTTCAGAATAATAAAATGTAATGTACAAAATACATTTATTTTCAACAAATAATCACATGTGAATTAATTGTATTACAAGAAAATATAGCAATATTGCCAATACAGGCGTCTCACTTCGTTGAATCGCTTCTTGAATTCTGAAACGATACAGAAAAGGCCAATGTAATTTATACAATCTTTGTAAATCATCTTGGCGTTTCCAGTTCACCTATCAGACGTTTCATCCTACCGATTACAGTAGTTTATCTCAGGAACTTTGCGGTATTCTTTGTTCAAACTCCACAGAAACTTGCGTCGATGCCTTTACACTACTTTGGATGTATAAGAATTCCAGACATTTTTATAAATTGTAACCAAACGCAAGTAACACCATCGAGATTTTCAAAAAAGCAGCTCAATGTAAAATGGCAAACTATATTATTAGTACTAAAGATAAACGTTATACCAATTTACAAAATGCAAAATTACCACCCGACCACAGACCCCAAATCATCGAGATTGGTTACGTAACAACAAAATGCCCAGTGCCATGATCTCGTGATCACGATGATATTGATGATTATAATGACGGCTATACCCGGGACAAGACCCATATTGGTAATTTTCAATTATCAGGCACGTTTTCATCGGAAATTTCATAAATTTCCAGCGAAACGAGGCTCTCGTATTTGCGCAAGAAACGGTGACGGTCGATCGGTGGCAGGACGATGCTAATGATTGCGGACAGTGTTGCCAAATATCTTCATTTAGCACGAGATTTCATACTTTCACGTCAAATCCCGAACCAACGTATTTTAGAATTTTCTAAAAATTAGGAGAAAATATCTTCATTCAGCATGAGATTTCACACTTTCACGTCAAATCCCGAATCACCGTATTTAAGATTTTTTTTGAAATCATATACAAATATCGACAATCCTCATAGAACGTAGAGGACGGTGGCAATATTAGTAACTGGAAAACAAACTTTTCTTTATAACCATTGAGGACAGTATTCTCATTTGATGGATCAAAAAATACTGGTATAAAAAATAATTGGCATTTTCAATTCGACAAGGATGACATTTCCCGCATCTTCATAAAAATATAATATTCTGTTGCACGAAGTGGATATTGTGCAATATTGCTGTGATTAAACATTTATCCAAAATTTCATTTGATCAGAACATGGAAATAGAAATACATCTCCTGGTTACTATTTTTTTATTTGGTTTTGGTCCGATTTTTGAACTGTAGAACTAGGAAATGACTTCCCATTTAGATTGTTTCACAATCCCGATACCCTAGGGGCAAACGAGCGATCGTATCGGCCAGTTCTGGCTGTACGGTTAGGATTTCCAATCTTGGTCCGAGGGTTTGGCAACGCCGCGTGTTCGGTGAAAAAATGATATACATCGCGGGTATACAATAATGACATAATAGGGTATAATTGAGATGATTTTCTTTAATGACAACGGCCGAGTTGTGTCGTATTTACATGGTTATCGTATATTGCTCAGTATGTATATCGTTGTAGTCTGGTCGCGGAACAAGAGAGGGGAGGGCAGCTATTAAGTGAGATAATGGCTAAAAATGAGATTTTTAGATAGCTGATGTTCTCATGATTTTAAGTGAATACGTGCCAGGATCATCTTCTCCAGACATTTCTGAAGCTACTCATTATAAAATCTATAGCATACGCGCTATACTATACGTTGTATCTGTTTAAGGGTTGGTGCTATTTATCATTTTTTCTTTGAGAAAAAGAATAATGCTTTTTGACTGTATAAGAGATTTTTTAAGCAGCAAACGTTCCCAGCTAACGTGCTTCTATAGCTCTCCAGAGTGACCAAAACTATGATTCTAGTCCCATTAAAAAATGTGTATGATTGTTGAGTGACCCTTGACAAGTATCAAAAAGTCAGTAACCCAGATAAGATTTACAATTTTTTTTAGACTAAAGGGATTTTTTTCGCTCCGTCCATTAGCAGAAGAGTGCAACTATGCAACAACAACGATGGTAAACAGCTGGAGCACTTGACCATACATCAGTAAGTTGGAATCGCTCGAAAATCAAATAGGTTCTTCTTAGGACCGCACACCTCTTTTCAGAAAAAGAAGTCTGAGAATTTCAAAGCTGACTTTGAAGAATGTTTATGACATGGCATGCTAGATTTTATTATTATGCTTTTTTGAACAAAATAAAGAAAGATCTAAATAGGACTAGTGGGTAAAAAGTATTTCCCAAATTCTTTATATTCCAAAACCAACTGAGTTAAATAATAATGGGTTATACTAATTGAATTAAGTCTTCTTTCAAATATCAGGTCACACTTACGACTCCTATAGGTTATAAAAAGCGTAAAAATAAATTTACAAGTAAAATATCTTGGAATAGTGTTATATTGATACATTTTACATAACGATTTATAGCTTTAATTTTTTTTATCTAGTAGTACGTGAACATTGTAATTAAAGCATATATTTTATTATATCTTCATTTTCGAATACAGCCATTGATCTGCGATTTCTGTCATTCTGTAGGATTGCGTATGGTGTTTACAAGAAATGTTAAAAAAAGTATACGGCAGTAAAATTTTCCAAAAAAATCAAAAAGTTAGTGACACATCCATAAAACGCTATCTAGTGGCCACAAAGTGAACTAATTTGACAAGATTGTGCCGTGAATCGGAGCGCAGGTGCAAGTTCTTTCGAATGGAACCCAGATCGTGAAAATAGGTGCAGCCAATCAGAAGTTATATTCTTTTTTCTGAAATGACATTAAACCTTCCTCCACCATAAACGAAACAAAATATGGAAACATGCCATTGATAAAAAAATTCGAAAATTGAGCGTAATGGTTTTATTAAATCAGTACATTAGTGGCACATTTTTGCAAAATAATGGCGTTTGAAATTTTTAAATCAAAAATACGTCCATTTTAGGAAGCCGAAAACAATTTCCAGCAATTTCCATTGTTCACTTTTTTATGAAGTTTTTTAACGTTGCCGAGATACATCCGGCGTTCTCAAGCAACTTCTACAAGCCTCATATAAGCATTAGGTACCCCTTTTATATATATTTTTTTCAAAATGAAATCGGTACATTTAAACCAATAAAGTTGGGTCAACTTTTTATAACTCTGTGTACGGCATGACGCGCTGTTTCGCGCCTAGCCAGTGCCTCGAGATTAAATTAAAATATTTAACAGCAGCATCTGTACTCGTATGAAGCAGTTGTAACCTGTGCCTCACGGCTGACAAAGTTCCTCGTTGCCATTTACAACAAAACCAAAACGAAGACTTCGAATGGGGATGCTGCAGCGTTTTGTGCACGGTTCGCATCACATACACAATGGCGTAACAAACAGCTCTAATGTAGGAAATAGCAACCAGAGAAACTTCGAAAACGGTAACATTATTCGTGGGGCATAATTTCAAGAGAAATATTTGTTATTTATTCGATAATTCCTCTAAACCAATCGATCCGGCACTCACACTTCAGCCGTTATGGAAGCTCCGATTATTTAATTGCAAAGTGTATGGTTGTCATTCGTTCATTTAGATGAAATTATAGTGATGTCACATCACATTTTCAACGGGACACTCCTGAGGGTCTATTTGGATAACCTAAATCTCATCAACTTCATCGACAAACTATATAGATGCAATCAAGATGCTTTAATCGTTCCTAAGTATAGAAAACCTATTGGAAGTTCACTATGCAATAGTTCAATCAGTGATATCTTATGGTATCTATGTGAAAAGAATCAGAATCATTTAAAGTCTTCAGTATTTGGAATCATGCCGGGGAACCTTCAGGAAAGAAAAACTACTGACTGTAACTTCATTCTACCTTTTGAAACTGTAACTTACATACACTCTTATCACCTATAAAGACGACACACGGCAAAAAGGTAAAAATGTATCTCATGCCTCATATAAAAAATCACCTGAATATGCTGCTTGCTACCATCAGACATAAAAAGGTATCGACAACTAAAAAATGTATGCAACGTTAAAACAGCTTCTGCTCACAAACTACTTCAGCATAAAAGAATGCAGAACCCTGGATCATCCTAAACATTATATTCATTTTAAGGTGTTCTCTGTGTTTTTTCCAATGTAAGAGTAAATGTGAGATATTTTTATTACTGTTTTCAATGTAACAGAATTATCTCTTATTATGAAAGATGTTAGTTTTGTGATATATTGTGATTTACGAGGACATAATGTCAAAGTTTTATATTTGTCTTTGTTTACCCTTGTCTTATCTTTTGTGAAGAAAGCAGTCTCTGAGAGCTGATATGTCAAAAATGAGAATTTGAAACTTTTCAAAGTTCCGCCGCTGTCGTCGCGTGTTCCCGGTATCGTCCATCGCTGTGCAGCTCTTGTATCCGAATAATTAAAACAAAATTTACTACGCAAATTTCATCGAAACGCGAATTATTGGTAGTCGAACGAAAGTGTAACCTTTTGTTATCAATATTTCATGTCGAACGTGCTAGCTGCGTTTGCTACCCACCCCCCGCCCTCACCCTTCGGCTGTCAGCGGCGAATATGAATTATGACGGGCGGTTAGTTTGTAACTAACCGGAAATTTATTCGTCAACATTCCGGAAAACGTCGAGTAGCGATTTGCATAGAATATTGTCAATAGAGGACCGACTGTTTTTAAAAATGAAAACTTCGCTGTGGATTTTCTTGAACTCCTGTAGCTGCGAAAGCGAAGTCGTAACACATAAACACACGTCCGATCTTGCTGCGAACTGTCTATCCATTACGGTAAAATACGACCTGATTATCTAGTAGTATTCCAAAATTCCCCATATCGATAAGTGACACACAATTCAGACTGATCGGTCAACGCCAAGTAGACAGAGCTGTATCTTGTTGTTTTTTTACGCCTCGGATTGTACTTTTTTTTATACTCCAACCATCACGAAGGCCTAAGGCCTAAACACCCATGGGGTACCGTGGGGCTATAAGGGACTACAGGGGAAAGGGGGAACGCCACACCTGATAAGAACCTTTATTTATATTGTGACACCACTGTTGGACGTTAGTTTGTTTACATAGTGCTCTGTGGTTCAACCAAATTTTCTATTATTTCTTGTTCGAAAAATATGTAGAAGTGTTAATAAGCAGACAAGGCGAGTCCTGAATTAGTTTCTGTTCTGCTGATTTTTGAGATTAAGCAAATTTGAACTCAATTTCTTTGGCGCGCTCCTCGTTGGACTTTAAACCTTATTCAACCACAGAATTTGACCTTCGACTGTACGGATGTTGCCAAGATGCGAGTTGTTTTGAAATTGTCGAATTAACCAGCTCAAAAATTCCTGAAACCATCAGTAACTCAGGCGATATAAGAAGAGGTATCACCTCCTCCACTAGCATACCTGTAAGATTCATAGTGGTCTTCCTAGCAGCACACATTTGACCTCCATTTGACCTTTGGTGGTTAGTGTAATCTTAAGTTCGTATTTGAAGGTAGAATTTTCCGCTCCTTCGAAGGGCACCACGAAAAATAGCGATTTACATCAAAAAAATGAAGATGACCTTGAAGGTGAGGATCAAGGGCAAATCCAAGATCATCGTTCACTCGCTAATTAAAATTTACCAAAGACCTGACCTTAATAGTTGTTTTCATTACTAATCCTATGAGATTTATAGAGGTTTTCCTAGCAGCACACATTTGACCTTTAGATGGCACCCTGACCTTCAATACTTATTTGAACGAAACACTTCCCGCTCCTTCGATTGCCGGCATTAAAAATAAGGATTTACATGAAAAAAAATATAAGTAGTTGACTTTGAAATAACCTTGAATGTGGAAGTCAAGGTCAAATCAAAGGTCAGTGTTCACTCGATCGTTAAAATTTACCAAAGACCTGGCTTTGATAGTCATTTTCATCGCTCATCTTTTGAGATTTTTCCTAGCACCACACATTTGATCTTCATTTGACCTTTATTAGTTATCCTGACCTTGGTCCTTAACCGTGTTTAGACGCAGAATTTTCTGATCTTTCGATTACAGGCTTCAAAAATAGGAGTTCCTATTTGAAAAAATTAAGTTGAGCAAGAATTAACCTCGAAGGTGAAGGTCAAGGTCATCGTTGAATTCCTTACTGAAAGTTAGTGAAGACCTGACCTTGATGTTTTCCAAAAATACCTTATCCGTGAAAATACATAGCCATTCCGGGACTTTTATGTAACGCTGTATTATTTTTACAAATAAAATTACACCTACTGGAAAGGACAACACTATTGACTTACCTCGTAATCAATAAATCCCAGATGTACTATAATAATTTTTATTAAGCATTTTTATGTGTACTTCGTATATTTTATTGTCAAAATTCCCAGTCACTAAAAGTATCCAGGTATGTGATGTGCCTGTGATTGACAATTGAAAAGACGGCAACTTGCTCGGTTTTGAAAATTGAAGAGCGGGGTAGCGTCAAATAATTCCATTCTTGTGTTTCGTTTTATCAGTAGGTAATATACTATTTCAGAATTCGAGAAACTTTTCGGAAGAGGTCGCCTTAAAATCATTAGTTCGGTAGATTAGGACTGAAGCCTACCGAAAAACTGGTAGACCGGGCAACACTGTATGGCACCTGCCCTTTGAAACTCCTGAAATTAAAGCATCACTTCTGACAGTCACCTTGTTCAGCAACTTCTATGGGTTGTAATTAAACGTGTAATTGCCACTCGCAGTCAGATTTCGTTAGTGTCTAGTCTTAATCCAGGAGCTGAATCTCAAACGGCGACAAGCGCAAATATAAATTGAAAATTCAGAACAACCTACGTTCTTCTGTAAGATTGAGTCGAGCCAGTTAAGGAAAGCATGTAAATGTGTACAGATATTTACTAAAAAACTCGTTGAATAAGTAATTATCTATTATGTCATTAAGTTGTTCAACGGATATTTTTGTTTCGAGAAAGCCATCATAAAAACTCCCGTTTCGAGCTGCTGAACCAAAATTGTGATGGATAACCCTAGTAAAAATGTCATCTTACGCTTTATACTTTATTAGCGCAATAATCTGGTACAATTTAATACTTCCGAAGCGTTCTACTGCAAAAAGCGCCCCAACGTTCATCCGGTTTCGATGGATGGCCGAGTTCTGCCAAAAAGCCGTCATTTCGGCTGGTCGGAGTCCAGATTGGCAAACTTCTTATACCGAGAGCTGGTCTGTACGACCGCTCCTTTAATCCCAGGATGTCGACATTGTGGAACAGACTTCCTAAGAAGGTTTTTCCCAGTTCTGCTTTTTAAGTTCTTCATAGGAGTCGCAGTGCATCGATATTTATAATTCGACCTACGATGGATGGATTTAGAACTCCAAAAATACATACATACTTTTCAGTCTAATCAAGCCGTGACGTTTGAGGTAGTCCAGAAACTCGACATTACCCTGTGCCTAACTATTGCATTGTGCTGGTTTTTGGCATTGCGAACCGTGAATCAGTTTCTCTTTTGCCAACCAACTCCCATTTTCTAAAGACTCTTCTAAAACCCAGCTCTCTAGCTACGCCTGGTTAAGTAAGGAAACCCAATACCGGCAATTATAGTCCCGCTGATTTACATCACACAAAAGATCAATGGCAAACAACAACGGAACCAGAATGCGAACTCAATTACACACTAGCCGATGTTTAAACGTGAAAACGACACCAGCGGTGTGTTGCTACGTTGTAAACCTTCACTTTTTTGCACGATGTTGCCACACCATCGAACAAAATATTGCTGTCTTTAAGAAACTATTAATAATAGAAAATGATAATAGATGGGTCAAGCTGATTTGCATTTAAATTACTAGATAGGAAAGCTCAGATAAATTAAGACATCTAAAGCAAACTGTAACTCTTCTACTACTTAGAATAATATGCTATGCTTTAATAGGAGATATCTGACTTACTGCACAACAGTGTGGGGTTCGGCTAATAACTTGAAAGAATACAAAAACAAATATTGCAAACAATACGCAACCTAATAAAAACATATCCATCTAAATAACTATTCAGGAAGTTTTTTTCACTATCGGTTGAATATCAACCCATGCAACGACCTTATTTACCTTGTCAGTGGTGCGCCTTATATGTTCAATCATTTTCAGATCTTTGTCAAGCCACACGCCCAGATCCCTAATTGCATTTTGACTCCGAATATTTTCCATTGTGCTTTGTTAAGGCATTCTTGATTAAGAAAGTGTAGGCTTTTTTTACATAATAAAACGCTGTTTCTGTCGCCTTGCAATAGATGCGACACAGAAACAGAAAATCATTGAGATATGCTACTTACTATATACTTGCCTTGCATTCTCTCCCTGGCAGAGTCTGTCAGACAAACAAACGAGTCGCCCTACCACTAGGTTTTTTCCAAATATAGAAATATGCAATTTGAGTTTGTAATATTTGCGTAAATGTGGCAACGTTGTTTTGCATGGCTAGATGACGGACAGCAGCAAAGGGGCTTCTAATCGTTCGCGTTGCGCCGTTGGAACTGGAACCTGTCATTATTCGCCAAGTAGACCGATAATTACCAGAATGCATGTTTGATTCGATAACACGGCACGTTACCAGTTACATCTGCATTTGCTATGTGCTTCGATATCCCACACTTGCCGCAGAATTATGTCATTATTTCCACGGCTCAGAATACTCTGTTCAACATTTGTTTCATGGATGCCGAGACAAATCCTTGGGGCGAACCTCATTTTCTTTTAAAACTTTTAGAGGGTAGTCTGATAGATTATTTAGAAACAAAAAAGTGTGGATGAAGCACGCTTTTCATCAAAAAAAAAAAAACTTCCCAAAACATTGTATTTTTAGCTGTTTCCATCATTATTTCCACCGCCATATATCTGCCATATGACGTAGACGTCTATGCATATGTCATATATGAGAGGCGCTTGCCTGCGGTGTTGCCGGATTGGGCTCCGCATTTACGGAAAAATATGAAAAGTTGAAAATTTATATACATACATATGTATATTAATTAATGTTTCACAAAAACGAAAAACTGAAAGAAACAACAGTAGCAAAATAAAAGGCGATTCCTAATAAGTATAAATCAAAAGATAACAGTAGTAAGCTGAAAAATGATAAATTATAAATAATTATAAAAAATACTATACTATACTACTAATACTAATCAAAAAATAACAAACAGCAGTAAAATAAAAAGTGATTATAAAAAACAAAAAATAAAAACAGTAGTAAAACAAAAAAAAATTCCATGTTGAATAAAAAGCAATTCTAAGTGACAACACAAAACAAAAAGTAAAAACAGTAGTAAAACGAAGAACAATTTCATTCCATCCAAATTGTTTTTTAATTTACTGTTTGTTATTTTTTCTTTTTTTTTTAAATAAATTGAATTGTTTTCTGTTTTACTACTGTTTTAATTTTTATCTTTTATAATCGCTTTTTATTTTGCTGCTGTTTGT
Source organism: Acanthoscelides obtectus (assembly GCA_963669975.1). Lineage (NCBI taxonomy): Eukaryota > Metazoa > Arthropoda > Insecta > Coleoptera > Chrysomelidae > Acanthoscelides > Acanthoscelides obtectus. The sequence goes on from CAVLJG010000006.1 coordinate 2,550,346, forward strand.
CTTTTGTTTTATACTTAGTAAGAATCACTTTTAATTTTACTACTGTTGCTTGTTTTAGCTTTTTGTTTTTGTATTTCATTAATATAAATGTATATAAATTTTCCACTTTTCACATTTTCTCCTAAATACGGAGCCCAATCCGGCAACGCCGCAGGTTAGCGCCTCTCATATATGACACATCCACAGACGTCAGCGTCATATGGTAGATGGCGGTGGAAATAATGAGGGAAATAACTGCTAAATGTTTTGGAAAACAATTGCATGAAAAGCGTGCTTCATCCACACTTTTTATGATGTAAAATAATTTATCAGACAACCCTATATAAGTTTCAAGTGGAAAAACAGTTCTACAAGACGCAACAGTACCCATTTTCGGAATGCTCGACTCTGGTAATAGATGGCATTTGTATTTCCTGTGCTGATGATTGTCAATAAGGATGTAACAGTTGTACATAGTAGATTGCATAGAAAAAAGCAGTTACATTGCGCACCTCCGAGTGTCAAATTGACGTTTCTATTCCGCCGCCGACTACCCAATATGTATGCTAAACAGAAAGGGTGTATCACTGCAACGCAAAGTGTCAATTGGAATCGAAACAAACCCCTTTACGTCGCGTCATCAACACATGCGGCAGACGGCAGCGGTGATGCCGCACGCAGCGACAATTTATACTTTTTATTAGGGTCGCTTTAAAAAGTGTAAAATTTTAAAATTGATCCCGAGCCGAGGGATAGTTTCAATATAGTGAGGGGTCGTGTGAAATATGTCGACCGGAGTCCGTTGGAGAAGACAGTTGTTTTGAGATATGTCCACGGATTTATTTCAATATCGTTTCAGAGCGCCGCGAGGAGGATGGAACGATATGAATGGCTCGGGGCAATAAGGCACCTAAGTCACATTGAGTTTATTTCGAGAAATCTAAAGTTATACGTTTTATATAAATCCTGAAATAAGGTTTCTTGCTCAGGTTCCATTGAAATGCTACATAAATCTTGAGAAACCGAAATTTGGTGATTTGGTGATACGCCCCCGCGGATTAAAAATGGCCCTTTTCAGGGCTCTTGAGAGAAAAAAGATTTTTTATAGTTTAGCAACTTTTTATCTTAATAAATACAACTGCAACGCGGTTGTAAGTTGATGCTTTTAAAAGTAATTCTAGTAGTCTTCGTCTGCGATTTCGTATTGATAAGCAAGAGGCAATGGTAGCCGTCAATGCGACGTCAAAATCGATTTTTTATGGGTATAAGTATGTATTTGCCCCTTTTATACTTTCAATCGTTTTCTGTACCATTAAATGATCCGACTTGGTCTTGAGCCCCCAAAATTACAAAGTTACAATGAGCCGACTATGACGGAGTCTAACCGGATATTGAACTTATGACGATTCGTACATTATGACCGTGTATTGAACAATGTACAGGTTATACTCTAGGTTTTGCCTTACAAGGCATCTAGGCTTACGCACACGTGGCCTTCCGCTGACGATGCATTGTGGGCTTACAATAGACAATAGACTGACTTGAATCAAAGAGTATAATTTTTAGCATGCCTTCCGCATCTATAAGATTAATTATCATCCCAACTAAAATTATCATATCCTTCCTATTCGCCTGCCGTTGATTATTATTTATGCCCCGCTTTGTTAGTAATGGGGAGGGGGGAGGATCTGGCGCACACACACCGCACCAACATCCAGTGTTGATGTTTTTAATGTCGTGTGATTTTGACACATGTACTCGTCCTTTCGGGGTCGTATTTTATGACAAGAGGGCCACTTAAGATTCTCTAGCGGTGCTCTTGCGACTGTTGTTTACACTGTTGACTCATTTGCTATGAAGATGATGACTATTTATGAGAGGTTCACACGAGAAAAAACAGGCGTTCGTCGAGTACCTTTTGAAAACTGGGTGATGTTGTTTTATGATCGATGAACGCTTTATATGAAAGAAGAAATGTTGACAGTTTCAACATAGAGTGTGAAAAAGATCGGGAAAGTTTACGGTAGTACTACAGGGTGTCCTAATATTTTCTGGACAAAGAAGTGCCACGTATTTTAGGACTCGATACTTTGACGACTCTAATTTTTTTTAATCAGCAGACCTTTTAATTTACTTAATTTGTTGTCTCTTATAAAATAAGATTTTAGGGTTGGTGACACCCCCGCCCAGGGGGCTGCACGTGTTAACGTGATTTTTTGCCAAACTTGTGTCCCCCTCGAAAACAAAATCGATGGGTCTGAACGTTTTTCCAAAAAAAAAAATGAGCTGCCAATAAATGCGTCTGTTTCGTTTTCGATGCGCCACCCTGTATAAATAACCTGGAGCAATGTTTCCCTGAAGCACATTTCACGTTACATGCAGACGATGTTTCCATCATTATATCAAAGACGAGGCTGATTTAATAAATAAATGTAACACCTTAGTGTACAACATCAATAGCTGGTTTGAAGAAAATCAGTTACTTCTTAATAGCGAGAAGACCACATTTATAAGGTTCCATAACGTTCAGAAGTCGATACCAGCAATTCAACTTGTTCTAAACGATTCAGCACTGCAGAGTGATAAAAGCACTAAGTTTTTAGGGTTCCAATTAGACCAATGTCTCAACTTTAAAGGACATTGCAATTATCTGTCATCAAAACTGAATTCACAAGCGTATTTATTCAAGTACCTGAGATCTGTTTTCAGCTGTTGATGTTGTATCATGGTCAGGTTGAGTCTCGCATGTTGTATGCTTTGGGCTTCTGGGGTTCACCGGTGAACGCTTCCAAGGTGTTCTTAAGTCAAAAACGGCTGGTGCGGTGTATAGTGAGAGTAAGCAGCCCTTATAGTTGCAGAGAATATGGCTATCTATACTTTTTTAAATACAGATGATTTCACCTTGAATAGTCATATACGCAGACAAAACCACATCCATATACCTTTTGCGCGTTATAAGTTAGGCAGCAGATCACCATGTATGTTAGGACCTAAAATCTTTAACAACCTGCCTGACTCCATAAAAATGATCACCTCAATAGGCCAATTCAAATCTGAGCTGAAAAGCTACTATTATTATAACATCGTCATCCGCATCCGCATTTGCATCCGCAACCGCATGCGCAACCGCGTCTGCATTCGAAACCGCTCCGCATCCGCATTTACATCCGCGACCGCAACCGCATTTGCAACCCCATCTGATACCGCAACCGCATTTGCTACCGCATCCGCTACCGCATTTGCATCCGCAACCGCATTTGAATCCGTAACCGCATCCGGAACCGCATTTTCCGCAATCGCATATTTCCTAACGGGTCAGTTCATTCTTCATTTTTAAATTACTTTGCTGAAAAATGTATTGATCTTCACTAATGATGATGTATTAGTTTTATTTAAGCTTTAAGTCAATAAATCTTCAAAATTACTGAACTGAAGTACATTAATTTTATATCATTATAAAGGGAATTGAAAGACCTTTAAAATAAGGAACCACAATTTTCCATAGCCATTCAGATCGCCAGATTTTACTCAAATTTTTTCCTGTATCCAGAACAACAGACACTCTAGTTAAACTCTTTACGAATACTCAGAAAGCTCTCTCAGTCTACTCTCTTTCAACCATCAATCAAATCCAGCGTCCAGCACCACTTTGGATGCGGTTTAGCCGGAATGACACCTCACCGATCCAGGATCAGCCTGAAAATCATATTTATTAGATCGATGTCATATTTAATGGCGCTAACGCGTGGCCACACTAACACCCCTCCTCCTTCCCTCCCGCTCCCTCAGGACTCCAGCATGTATTGTCGTGGGAACAGTAAACACAGCCCACTACTGTCGCTGATTATTATTTATGTCCTTCCATTGTCCTGGAGGGTGTTTTACTTTCTCCTGGACGGACGAGGGTTGAGAAGTGTGTTTATGTTTTTAATGTGTCGTATGATTCGGACATGTGTAAGGACGACTGTCCTCGACCATGCCGAATTAGAATGAATTGCTGCTTTAATTAATCTCGATTGCCAGCTATGTTCAGCAAAACAAATGTACTTACTATTTTCATAGATTGAAGAAAACGTAAATAACTTATAAAATGAAATTCTCTACTATGTCAAGTTTCAGATAATCTCGAAGAAATTGTAGCAAGGAGCCTAATTATATACTGAGCGACTCTTATCGAACCGGCAATCGATCGCAAATGGTCACAGTGGGTAGTTATTGTTCGCGTACGCCGTCGTGTTTATTTACAATGTTCTCGAATCAAGAGTTCGCCGACATGTTGTTAGTTAACGGTGAAGCTCGTTAGAATTCAAATCTTGCTGTTCAAATTTTTCGCGCCAGATTTTGCCAACGGGTACACCCAGACAGAAGGACATTTGTGCAAGTGTACCAAAGACTTCGAGGTACAGGAAGTGGTCAGCCCACTAATATTCGCAGGTCATTTCGAACAACGTTTTAAAATAAATATTTGGGCGGGTATTCTTGACGATAATAGGCCCTTTCGAGTTACCACCAAAGTCGTTAGGAGAAGCCTTCTAGCCAATAACCTACCAGAACTTTTGGAACAGACCTTAGACAACATGCCATTACAACGGAGACAGAATTTGTGGTTCCTTCATGACGGAGCATCACCACACATTTTTAAAGGCGTCATTCAGTATTTGAATGAACATTATCGACCGCGAAATGCTCCTGATCCTCGACAGTGGCCAGCAAGATCTCCGGACCTCAATCCGATGGATTTCTGGTATTGGGGTCAACTTAAAGGGATGGTTTATATTTTGTAAATCAAGTTGCTTTGTAGATCGAGTGACCTAGTCGTAACCTTCAAACCTTTAGAATTCATATTCCTACGAAATTGCTTTATTGCTAAGAAAACCGTATTGCAACAATCGAACGCAAAAATGTCACCTCGATGTTGATTTTTCCGCATTGTTCTAGAATTCGGCTTAACCTCCGTTGGTGATAATCACTAAGGGGTCGTTCCAAGTGGACGCTCGGCAGATGGCACGGTAGTATCGTCGTTTCCCTTCCCGCAAATTGAATAAACTTTATCTGTTCGACTGTTAGAGGATATAATGGCAACGCCATAGGGCGCCTGATCGTATCGACACCTTTCTAGGCCGATAAGCTTGACCACGATGTCTGACCGTACGGCCAGATGCACACTCGTTATGGCAAGTTAATCACTGTTTATTGCGATCGCCTGTTATGTGTCACACTGAGGTTTGCGGACGATAACAGCATGTGAGTGGGTGGATAATACAGATGATAGTCTTTCAGGCGAAAACTCGGAGATGGTGCCATTGATAAACTCCTTTTAATGCGTTCTCAGTGGCATGGCCGAAAAAGTGTCAGGCGTCATTTATATATAATGTGAGTAATACTGGGCCCAAAATTGAGCCCTGGGGAACGCCCATATCTATTTTAGCCGGTGCAGTTCATCAAGCTAGAGTTTCAATTCCATACCTTAATTCAATGACTGACATTGAAGATTTTCGAATACAAAAAGTAACAATAAGTAATTCCTGTTTAATTGCCAGCTTTCCTAAACGTCTGTTGAAATAAACACCGAACAACCTACGACCTAAAGTGACGAAAACGTAAAGCTAAGCTTGATTAACGAATGTTATTATTCCGAGCAAGTTTCACAGTCGTCTGCTAATCAAGTTTTTAATAACATTACCCTTTAACACATTCTACAATACTAAACTTTATTGTTGCCTATAAAAGTATCATAAACACTTGCTACCAATATTTCATTTCATTATGCACTAAGCTGCTTCGTCCCTTTGGGGGTGCTATGATTCGCAAGATGTACAGGGTGGTGAATAGAGGGGGTGTTGTTTATACGTAAATCGATGGAGGAATGATTTCAGTTATCATAATGGACCTATCTATTCCAACTAGGAAGATTTTCTTACATTCTTATGGCAATTCAAAAAGACAAGCAGGTCTAAACATCGACAAATGCTTGTCGCACCCTTGAATCACTCCGTGAATATCAGCCCATAAAAATCCGACTAGTTATACGTCAGGCCGCATATCACGGGAAAAACGGGCCATTTTCCGGATTCATGAGAATTTCCCATTTTCGGGTGACTTGCAGGCCATTAGAAGCCGGCGGCACGCTGTGACAAATGCTGTACCGATCCACGGTCTTTTTTACAGCAAGGGACAAAAAGCTAATGTATGGATATGATCATGAGTCAAACGGCCCATACGTTCATTACGTCAACTTTTATGGGATGTTTAAATCACGACGGCTGCGGCTAGACGCGCATTTTTTACCTATCGCGCCTCTCGTTTGATTTGTCGGGCTCGTGCGTCGCAAAACATTAAAAGTCTTGTTTGAGGACGGAACTACAATATTTGAGCACTTTTCCGCATCTATAGGCACGCAGTGACATTAGAAGTGTCACAGCCAGAAAACATTGTTTCTCCAATTTGTTTTTTTTTGCAACATAATGACTAACTAAAGGGTTGTCCAATAGGGACGCAGGAAAGTAAACGTCAATTTGGCATAGACGCCATCTTTGTTTTCTGTCACCGACATGTCATTTTGTTAGTTGAATGTTTACCATTGATCGCTATGGAGTCGTATTCGATTGAAGACCGCATTAAAGTTATTCAAGAGCACTACAAAAATGGTGCAAAAATAAAAAACACGTTTCGCGTGCTTCGTGAACATTTCGGTCGCAACAACCGCCCAAACGAAACAACCATCGGTCGTCTGGTGCGTAAATTCGAGGCAACAGGTTCTGTGGCAAATCTGCCAGGCTCTGGTCGGCCAAGGAGCGTTCGCACACCGGAAAATATTGCTGTTGTGAAGGAGAGTGTGAGAGACGATCCGAAACAATCAACAACGCGTCGATCCCAAGAATTGGGCATTTCGAGAACCAGTTTGCTCCGCATTCTCCACAAGGATTTGAATGTACACGCCTACAAGATCCAATTGACGCAAGAGCTGCGTAGGGCCGACCATTTTTCGCGCCGAACGTTCTCAGATTGGCTCCTTGAACACCGCCAAATTGATGCCAATTTTTCATCAAAAATCATGTTCAGCGACGAAGCGCATTTCACTTTGAATGGGATGGTAAACAAGCAAAACTGCCGCATCTGGGCGAACGAAAATCCCCGTGAGTATCAAGAGCAGCCGATGCATCCTCAAAAAGTGACTGTGTGGTGTGCATTGTGGTCAAAAGGCATCATCGGACCTTACTTTTTCGAAAATGCGGCCGGGGACGCCGTTACCGTCAATTCTGAGCGGTATCACGTGATGATAGAGGACTATTTTTTGCCGTAACTTGAAGGAATGGATATGGACGATGTTTATTTCCAACAAGACGGTGCAACATGCCACACAACCAACGTCAATATCCATCGATTGCAGTCCTTCTTCGGTGATCGCGTGATTTCGCGCAGAGGAAATGTGCCATGGCCACCAAGATCGTGCGATTTGACTCCCTTGGACTTCTTTTTAAGGGGATATTTGAAAAGCAAAGTCTACGTCAACAAACCAGCCACCCTCCCAGAACTCAAAAACAACATCATTGCCGAGATAAATGCCATAGAACCGACCATGTTGCAAAATGTCATTGAAAATTTCGACCATCGCGTGGACCTCTGTAAATCCAGTCGTGGTGAACATTTGAGCGATATTATTTTTCATACATAAATGCACCTTCAAAATAAAGTACCCAACTTGATTTGAATGTACAAACAGTCGACCCTTCTCAGGGCCAACAATTATTTTTAGAAAAAATGATGGGATTATCATTTTTCAAAGCAAACGATTATTCACAAAAACAATACCCCTATACATGGTAATTGTACATTGAAATGCTTTAATTGCGGTTCAATGTCACGTATTTTGTGTCGCTAAAAACTAATCAGAAGTTGTTTGACACGTATATGATATCGTTTGCAAAAAAATCGTAATACATTTCACTATCGATTGCTAAATACAAAACATATTTTCGGTATAATGGAAGTATTCGTTGATAGAATGTTGAAGGCATTCAGAGCCTTGTCTCTGTTGGTTCCATTTCTTTCATTGTTGTTTCATTGCATTATCATGCCTAGAAGAAGACCGATATCGACAAGTTAGAGGTACTGGATGTCGAAGATAGACTGATAAACCTACATTTCATTCCATTCCATTTCTTCATCTGTACAAAAAACCCGTTAAATTATTCGCCACCCCTAGGCGTATTTTCGGTATCGCCCCAACTATCATCACCTTGTCCGCACAAAAATACAAAGTGTTCCATGCACGGTTCCGAACAAGTGTTGGAAATTCCAACATTATTTTTTATTAGTCATAAAAACGCTGCCACGGCCTGGTTGAACCGTATCGCTAACACAAAACCGACGGTTCCGATGTTATTTATAAAAGTGAAACAAGCTATTAGTTATAATTATATCGTTTGCATGCGAGCCGATCTTGATAAAGGGAGCTGCTTTGAAATTTCGTTGTTTAGTTAAGTTATTGCATCAGATTGCGCGGTGTTGTGCTGGTGAGGTTTGCATTCGACTTTATTCTTCTTTGGATCACGCAACTTCATACAACTATGATAAAACTTATGTATATGCATCTTTTGCTATACACGCCGTAACGGTAACCCGATACTTTATCGGGTACATTCGTGGGTATACGCTGTGCACTTTACTGAACTTTGGCTATTTCAAATTATCGAAGACTACTTTCAGTTCTTGCATGTGATTCGCGCACGCAATGGTAGAAATGATATTATTAGGAAATTTAGAAACGACAATCGTGAAAACAACAAACTCGCCTTGATTTTGGAAAACCACCACGTACCGTTTCATTTTATTACAAAGCTAGTACGTGAAGAATTAGATATGTATACTTTATCTGAAGTCACTTGAAACACTGTGAAATACCGGGTGCGTTTTATATATCTATATTTAACACGCTCTGTTGCTGCAAAAATCGCCAAATTTCGCAGCAAATATCAAATAAGATCAAAGGCAGTTTCACCGGTCCACGTGGAGTAAAGCACGCCTATGCGTGGACATAGCCAATGAGAAAGCGTGTATTTCAGAGCTCCGAACAAGTGCAGGTGGCTACTGAAAATTGAAACAGTTTAGCCAGTGCCGTGTAGCGGTGAATAAACGTGTTTTCTTTAGTCTGTCCGTGTTTTTTCATAGATTTTATTAGTTTGTGTGTTTTTGACTTTTGAATACTCAGTTTACTTGTTGATTTAATTGTTGTGTTGATTGTTCTTGTGTGTCCTAAATATGGCTCTTTGGAGACCTTGGGAAAATGCTCCAAGCCACGAGGAGATGGTTGATGAACCTGTGCAGGCAGAATTCTTTAATAAAGATTTAGAGGAACAGACCCAAAGAGTAATCCTAAATATGTATGATTGTCTGAAAAACGAAAATCCAGATTCCTCGCAAAATCAAATTTTAAACAGAATTTGTATCCTGACAAAAATCAGTCGGCCTACCATTTATCGGGTTATAAAAAGGGGAGATGTAGTCAACCATTCCTTCCATAGAAAGCGCATAGGGCAAAAATTAAAAAGAATAGACGTGGGTTTTCAGGAAGATATTCGTCGTATAATATACGGATTTTATAAAGAAAATTTGGTGTCCACGTTGGAAATGATACGGGATAAATTAAAAGATTATCCTGAAGATTTTTATAATTACAAATGCTTAGACTCACTGCACTGTATTGTAAAACTGTGTGGTTTTCAATACACAAAATTAGGTAAAAGAATGGTGATTATGGAGTCGTCTCGAATCGTTGAATTGCGCCAAGAATTTTTGCACAAAGTTAAAATCTATAGAGAGCAGAAAAGAAAACTGATTTACCTGGATGAAACGTGGTATGATACCCATGATGTTGTGCAGTACGGCTGGGTTGACGACAGCAACAAGTACATTTTTAATGCACCATGCAACCGTGAAAAACGAATCATTATTCTCCATGCTGGCAGTGAAAATGGATTTATACCTAATGCCTTGCTGTTATCTGCCAAAAATATCAAAGAATCATGTGCCGACTATCATGAGGACGTGACCTCCGACTTATTTGAAAAGTGGATAGAGCAGCAGTTAATACCAAATATTTCCCCAAATTCATTGATTATTATGGACGATGCGCCATACCATTCCCGACAGAAAAACAAAATTCCGAATACAGGCACAAAAAAACAAGACATTATTGATTTTATGAAGGATAAGGGAATGGAAATACCACAAAAATCAACGAAAGCCATATTATTGGATCTTATTAAAAGACAAAAATTTGAAAAAGAGTATGTTGTTGACAATCTGCTTCAGCAAAATGGCCATGAAGTATTACGTCTACCTCCCTATTACTGCATTTTTAACCCGATTGAGTTGGTCTGGGCTGCTTTAAAAAAAAGTAAGAAGACATAATCAGACCCCTCAATTAAGTGAATCGCTATTGGCTACAATAAGAGATGCAGTATCTCATATTGCTGCGACAGACCTATGGAAGCAGTGTTCTAGGCATATTATTGAAAAAGAAAATGAATATTGTGTTTTGCCTCCTGTAAATCCCGTTGTAATTCCTCTACAAGATGACTCTAGCGACAGCTCCGAAGGCGAGGATGATACATAAATACCTATAATGTAAGTCTTTATATACCTTTTTATATACCTACCTGCTATGTAAATATTTGCCTATGTCAAACGTTGGAATTCTGTAATTTTTCCATTTCTTAACTTTCAGTCAACATAAATTAAACTCCTAATATAAGTATTTTTTATCCCAAATCAAAAAAATAAGAAGATAGTAAAATCCATTTATTGTGATATAAAAACATTATTATTATCGTTCTAAATAAATGACCGCACGCCTATGATACGTCATGAAATTACAAAGGACGCGCCGACCAAAGGTTTTTATGCTATTTCAAGTGACTTCAGATAAAGTATACAACAATGTCAGGATGATACAACAGCCACTTACTTGGTGACGGAGCTAGGGGCAAAAAAATAATAAGAAAAATTTGGTTGAACTTCGTTTTTTTTACGTTTCAAAGGATTTTGAACGTTTTTGAAAAAAATTTGAGGGGTGCAAATTTTTTTGTGGGGGGGGGCGGTCAAGGGCATATCTCCCTCTATTTTTTTACAGTGGTTTACACTCGCACTGGATATATTGACATCACTGACAACCTATTGTTATTCAGACCGTTTTTTATTGACGGTCAGTTAAGAGACAACTTGCAAATAAAAATCTGTCTCTCAAAAAAATATTTTTTAATAATCCAGGCAACCTTGAATATATCAAATATTTATTGTCGTTGGAAAAACCGAACTTTCTGAATGAAGAAATGTCTATTGATTTCAATTCAAAATTCTGTTCCAAATTATCATCAAAATATGAAAATTATTTAATTCATTTTTAAACATCGTTGCTGTTCACCAGATGTTTATCGTTATCAAAAAAGCATTTTCGGTGGTCCTCTCGCAAACCCTGTCTGCATCTTTGTGTCATTCACGTCGTTGATTAAAACGCTGTTCCGAATATCGGAACGATTTGCATAGAACAAGGCACAAAAGCCCAACGAGCCGGATAACAGAGAGACAAAGAACGAGGAGAACCCTATCGGGTAAAAATTAGGAAGCATCCATCATCTCGGCTATCTGATCCTCCTTTTAGGATCACACATTATTATTCTCTTAGGACCATTATTAACACATTAATATAATATTTTTACAACTGGGCGTTCCAGTCGGACCTTCTGTCACTTACACTCCAAACGGGAAAGCAGTTTAGAGTCTCTTCGCCATGCAGCAACCACAGACGGTGTATGATCGGCTAGAGGTGTGCAAGTTATTCGAATCGTGAATGTACAAACAGCGAACGACTTTTTAGAAAAGCGACTTTATTTAACAGAAGACGAATGAGTACTGGTCACATTCTTTTACAAGTGCCTCCTATTTATAACCTAGGCTAGAACAAGGGAATTGAAAACCTAAGCATATAGTTATAAGTATAGCGAGAGCTCCTCGTATATCTTCCTAATTGGTGTACTTATATCTTATCTTTGTAAACAACCCCATAATATAAATTCTTGTTTGTACCCTTTAGGCATCAGTTTACATCAGCTATTACTTTAGGTTACATCTATTAGTCAATCGCTTGTAAGCTCACGTAGTCTTAGGTTTGGTAACAAAACCATTGTTGATACTTGTACTTTAAGTAAATAAAGTGTATCCAATCGCCTGTAAAACGTTTCTTAAAAACGCAAACTCGCGACGCGATACCTATATTATATCTATATATGAGATCTTCATAGCTGTGCCGTAATTCCTTCCTCGTCAAGAAGATTGAACCATCTGGTTCAAAGAGAAAATTTCATCAAGTCCAATGTCGTTTTTGACTGATTGGGTTTTGGGTTCTTTTGATTAAAAAGAGAGAGCATTGCTTTTTTAAACAAAGACGAAATACAATGAATGTCAAGATATATAATATAGATACAATGCTAAACGTGGAAATTTTGTGTTTTTATCATGCAATAAAACATTATTCAATATATATCTGAATAACCTTTTATATCAGTATCTTCAAACAATATATTCTTATTATCGTTCACTTCCTTGTTAGGTACATACAAAGGTTTCGAAATATCCGAAGTCTTCAAATACCCAATATGATCAATAAATGTTTTACATTTTAAACTGATAATAAAAAAGGAATGGATTTCTTCTCTTTTTTTGGTACAAGCTATATACTGGAATATTCTTGTTAGTGTTCACATAATCATCATGTTTTAACTTGAATGAGAATGTACAATTATCAATATTAAGTAAGTTACAGCTGGAAGGGATTTGTATAGTACAGTGAAAATAGTTATTACTCGACAATTACACAGAAATGTATAGTTTCATTTTCAATGATATTTTTATATTTTAATACCAGTATATTATTTTAGCGGAAAGATACTGGAATATATAGAGTTTCCAGTAACTATTGTTATGTGAAAAACAAATATGATTTCTGCTTCGAGAACTATAACACTTCGTCCACATAACGTTTGTGGTCGTCTAGTTGTCGGCGTCCCGTCTTTGGCGTTGGGGTTTTATAAAAATGTGTCTGGTATTCAATATTTCTCCCTCGGCTTACAAAGCAGTAGCAGAGCAGCATTAAAAGAGGTCGTTCGTATTCGCGCCTAATCGCGTATGCGAAATTAATGCGAGCGAAAATGTCCTGGACAGATTTTAAAATGATCCCGGCGCGGAGATACTGTCGCCACCTACGGCACTCGCAGATACTCATTTGTCATGTACTACACAATACCTGCGACTGTCTCTGCGGTTTTTTCGTTCCGCTCAAATATAAAATCCGGGTTTATACAGGAAAGGGGAATGTTGAATATACAGCGAAAAAATGGCGCTAAGTAGGTTGACCGTGAACTAACTTTCTACGTGAAGGTGAATTATCAAGGATTATATTCGCCAAAGTGTAAAACGATGATAGATCGTAAAAACAAGAAACCTGCCTTAGAAGATTTCGAAGTAACACCCTGTACAATTCAATATGGGCAATAATGTCAGGAAAACATTAAATCCTTGGATACTACTACACTACAACCAATTGCACTGTTATTGCTTACACAACGCACACTCCTTGATTTTAGAAGCAACCGTTATACCTGTTTGCGCGTAAATAACGTCATTGAAAGCTTACCCTGGGAACAAGTGCACAGAGGAATGGGTGACATTAATCAGACTTGTGAACGTTCTACAAATATATCTTGTGCTACAAACTTGAAATTGCATGCAAAATCTGTTTGAAATATTTCGTGTGCTTAAACAAGTCTTAGAAGAATGTTAGCTACGCATACGTTCAACAAGGGGCTGATACAATTAGTTCATAATCCCCACAGATTTGACAACATCGCGTTCTAGCCTACCATCCTACCAACCACCCAGCATTCGAAGGCGCGCGTATATTGAAAGTATGTCTCTATGATTCAAGTCAAATAAGTGCGTGGAATTACCGGAGTTGGAAACGGATACTAGCATTAAAAACATGGATATATACTCCCCAACTTTTGGTATATTCAAATTCAAATTATTTATTATCCATTAGGCAATGAAATACATGCACAGCATTCGTCAACTTGAAAGAGTAGAAATGATCAAATAAATAAAAATGTATAAAACAAACAACGCAACAAATATAAATAAACAAACAAATATCATTTAGTTACAACGAATTTCTTTAAATTAGTTTTAAATTAAATAATACTAATATCTCTTGGTAGCTTATTAAATATTCCAGTATATCGGACGATATTATACCAACATTGTTTCTGGCAAAAGCCACATTCAAGTCACTAACAAAGGTTGAATAAAATCGTGTGAACCGTCAAGGAAGGAAGTTGAAGAGCGATTTTTGCTCTCTTCGTTTTCAGCATTTTCATCCGTCGCCACTGGACCGATATCAAAAATCTACAAAGCTCTTTTGTCCTTAGCTAAGTAGTAGTATTGTGTAAAAATTTCATCCAAATTGGAGCAGTACTTTTCAAATTATTGACGGCCCAAGGATTCGCGACAGACCGATGGGAATGACAAATATGATTTTTCTCATGTAACACTAAAAAACACGAAAACTCGTTTTAGGAAATATTTGCGACTATATACTTCCTCCCAGGAATTAAATTGAAAAAAACGTGTTTCATCATTTTCATGAACAAAGTTTTTTGAAGAAAAAATCATTTTTTTTCACACTTGCAAACCAATAAATATCAACTTCCCCACCTACATTCCATAACACCCCGTACAATTTCCGCTCTTTACACAACACAGCCCGCACCAAAAAGTAGCAGCTCTCTCCATCTATCACCTTCAAAGCGTCTACTGTTTCGCAGCACATTTCTGTATTACAAAACGCCTCAACTTTTCTGCGCCACCAGCTGCGGCTGTCTCAACCTATCCTGCTCTGCTCTTCTCCGTACAGTCTATTTCTTCTTGTTTTCCTCCGCTGTATCTGAACGCTTATTTTTCAGTCGGAAACTTCGGCAATTCCTATACGAAGAAGTATACCGCTGTGTTGTACTTTGAAAACAATATGTTGCTCTATGTAAGCTGGATATAGTACAGCAAACGCATTCAAATTCAATACTCCACTCTCGGAATGTCCTGCAATCGAATCGTCCCGCCGTGCTTTTCTTGGCAGGGACAAAAATCTCAGAGTCTGCACCGATTAACCATCTCAACTTCCTAAACTACGAGGTGCACTCCAATTTGAGAAAGAACGGGGGCGTTGTGGCTTTTGTCCGCAGCAGTCTTTCCTGCTCCTGAGATGTTTCTTTGGACTTAGACCGGAAGGACGTTCTGTGGCTTCGCCTCAATTCCAATACATCACCCAAATTTATTTGCTGCCTTTATCGCTCTCCCTCGAACCATAACTGGGACGCTTCAGAGGTAGTTCTTCTCGGTGATTTCAATAATGAGCTTTGGTTGGGCTCAAACAACACCGATGCACCGATGAAGGGCTGACCCAGCTGGTGACGAGCCCTACTTGTTTCCCCTGCGTCTCGTCAAATGCCAGTATCCTGCTGGCTCTCTATCTGACTACGCATCCTGTCGCTTACAGCACTACTGTCGTGTCCCCCCTGGGTAACTCAGACCACGGTGTTGTGGAGGTTAGGTTTCGGTCAGAACCCGCTGTCGCAACAGAAACTCGTACAGGCCGCAAAACTTGGCATTACGGACATGCCGACTGGGAGCGGCTCAGAGACTTCTTCTCTAGCTTTCCTTGGAGATATGTCTAATCAAAAGAATATGACGTTTTGCTTACATGAACCGTACTATATCGTTCCCCAATGCGATGTATACGTACAATAAATGAATAAGCCTTTGTCTGAAACTAAAATATCTCGGCAGAAGTTGATCCCCGGTTGGTCTCACATAATGAACGGAAAGTTCATGCTTGGCGCTCTCTCCGCTAACTTCCACTTTATGAATTTCAATAAGTTATATATTAATATTTACAAAGCTCCTGGAACTCTGCCGACGCCAGTATTTGCACAAGAGTTTAAGATTTTCAATTTGTCCGTGTGTTAAACAAAGCGGAGCTCTTCTCTCGTTTCACTCCCTTTATCTCCCCTTCCCGCGTTTCCGCACTTGGTGGAGTGTTGATGCTCCTAACATGGAAGTACTCGGTATTGAACGTACGACGCAGGGCTAGTCGTAATTATGACTCTTACCGTTATTTTTTTAAGCAAAATATCTCGGCTCAGATGTCACTTTGGAGATCCTGGAGATATGAAACCGCAAGGTCCAAAAAAAATCAGCTGCACGAGCAATACTTCAGAACAGAAAGTTAGGAGTTTTGTAGTTAAAGTTTCTCGCTTTGCTTAATCTGTGGACAAATATAATTATCTATCTATCTATTTGGCTGTCATCTATGCTTCTAGCAACAATTTATCGCGTGGTAAAAGAAGACTAATAACAATTTCCTTTCTGATGAAAGAAAGCTCTGGCAAAAATATTTCCAGATACGTTTATGGCTTCAGGCAGATTTGCTTTTACAATGGCTTGTCTGCTGTGATAAAATTCTATAAGGATTCTGCCTCGCCGGGGCTGGTATTAAATACAAAGTTTTCATTATGGAAATGACGACGGCGAATAACTTGATCTTCTAGTGATGTAGCGTACGACTAAAATGTTAATTTTGGACCACTTTATACATAGTGTGGAATAATTCCACGGTTATTCTTGCAGTTTTACGGGCAGGGCCGTAGTTTTACCGATAGCAAATAATCACGACTCAAATTGCTGTTATTTTGTGTATAAGATACTTGATCACCATACCCTATAATACTTGGACCATGTCCAGCA
Organism: Acanthoscelides obtectus; assembly: GCA_963669975.1. Classification (NCBI taxonomy): domain Eukaryota; kingdom Metazoa; phylum Arthropoda; class Insecta; order Coleoptera; family Chrysomelidae; genus Acanthoscelides; species Acanthoscelides obtectus. The sequence continues at coordinate 2,567,179 of CAVLJG010000006.1, forward strand.
TCATTTGTAGAAGCATGCAAAAGTTTCGGGATGTCCAGAGAATGAGATATTATGTTTTTTGGGTGTTATATGACTTGCACAAGACGAGAAACCACGCCATTTATTTTCATCGGTCTGTCTGTCCTCTAATTCTTGGTCCGCCTATAAACTGGAAACAACGCCACGCCGGAATTTTCACAGAAAGTTTTACAGCTATACCAAGGATGAAAAATCGTTATACTTTCTAGGAATCGCTCCCGTGGCAAAATAATGAAAAAAAGGATAAAAATTGCCCAAACTTTTGGAAGCTACAAAGGATTATGAAACCTGGGATTCCTGCTAAGAGAAAAACATTTAATCAAACCAATAAAAGTTTCAATAAGGCCAAATAGTAGATTCAATTAATTAGGTGACAGCCAGGAAGTTAATTTGGTTTACTTAACCTCCGATTTCTAAAACAGTTTACTTGAATCTATGAAACTAGTTTAATTAAACCAACGCGCAATCGTTTAATTGAATTTATTAAACCGTTTACTTAGATTGACTACACCAGTTTATTTAAAACTAATACACTCTTAAAATCAGTTTAAAAGCTCCGTGTTAGACCATTGGGCAATTCAATTATATTTATTAAATGTACTTAATTCGTTGAGGTAAAAGTATACTAAGTGACATATGAATCCGAACACCCAGTTTAAATGGTTTTATTTTAATAAAAGTTGGTGAATGTATTTATCTTACTGTAAATAACAAGTGAAAAAATTTTCAACCTTATCAGTTGGACATTCCGGTTTTTACACTGCTTTTTTTTAATTCACTAACGCTCTAAAATTGAATATTTCAGCCGCAGTAAAGAATCAACGTTGGCGGATTTTGGTTCTTGACATCCTTTACGATCGGTTACGATGCCTAGAGTACGGAGACCTGTACGATTTCGTCAACTTAGTGAGTTTGATAGGGGCCGTATAGTGGGACTTCGGGAAGCTGGACTTTCTTTTCGGGCAATTGCAGTTAGAGTGCAAAAAAGTGTAGACACTGTGGTTATGTGTTGTCAGGCATGGCTTCGAGAAGGCCGTACGCAAAGAGCAAGGGGCACTGGACGCCGCCGTAGAACAACAGACCGTGAAGATCGCCGCCATTTTCCACTTCTCATATGGGTTATAAGTGAATTTTTATATATATTTTGCATTTTTTTTTCTGTTAACTGTTAAGAACATAATATTTAACTTTAGTGGTTAAGTGTTAGAGTAGCATATTGCTAAACTTCGCCACTATAGTTACACTTTATATATACACATGTATTGTATATATTATTTAATAAAGACGTTTATTATTATTATTATTATTATTATTATTGGCCTTAAGGGACCGTTTCTCCACTACCAGGTCCATTGCAAATGAATGGTTTGCAGAACACGAAAGACCTATTGGCATGCGAAGTGTTTACCGACGAATGAAAAGTTTTAGCTTGTTTTCATACCGGCCACACTGGGTCCTCCCTTTAACTCGAGAACACCGACGTAATCGCCTTAAGTGGTGCAGACAACGGTCACTCTGGGATCAGGAATGGAACAGTATTGTCTTTAGTGAAGAGTCTCGATTTTGTTCAGGCATGCACGATGGTCGTGCCAGGGTTAGAAGGCGACGTGGTGAAAGGAGGAATCCACAGTTTTTTGTTGAAAGACATGTTCATCACACTGTTGGAGTTATGGTTTGGGGTGCTATAGCTTATGGTTCCAGGTCACCTTTAATCTTCATCAGAGGTAACATGAACGCGCAGCGTTATATCCACGAAGTTCTAGAACCCCATCTTTTACCCTATCTTGACACCCTGACAGATCCAACTTTCCAACAATATAATGCCCGACCACATGTTGCAAGAGTCACAATAGACTTCTTTCAACATAATGATGTCACATTGTTACCATGGCCACCAAGATCTCCCGACTTATCCCCAATTGAGCACGTGTGGGATATGATGGGTAGGAGATTGCTTAATCTGCAACGTCCTCCTCAGACTCTAGAAGCACTTCGAGAGGAGTTGGTGGTTGCCTGGAATGAGATACCACAGGAGGACATTGACCACCTGATCGCATGCCTAGGCGCGTTGGAGAATGCGTAGCACATCAGGGTGCATCCACACATTATTAAAGGTCAAAGGGCTTTAAAGCAGTGCAATCATTTTGAAATTTTTATCATTTACTTATTATGCTTCATTAAGTACTTATACAAAAATAAAACCATTTAAACTGGGTGTTCGGATTTATATGTCACTTAGTATATATACCTAGATTTAATGAATTATTTTACCTAGATTTAAAAGGATATTTAGTATTTATAAAACAAGTTGCATTTTACTGTATCTGACAAATCTTAGAACTTGATTTTGATTTGAAGCTCCTCGTGAAAATCACAAGTGAAACTGAGGAGTTCGTAACGCGTTACCGACAATGCGTATCTCGCATGCTCCCGATCGTTCACGAATGAAAGACCGAATCCTGCCGAGTTTGCAGTTCAAATAAACTGTTTATCTGTTTTTATTACATATTCCCTTCAAAGAGGGCCTTTATCCCGAGTATTCTCCACGACGGCAGAGGCGTGCGCAACAAGGAGTTCCGTACTCCAAAGAAACTTTACAGCGTGTAGTCGGGCTTCGCACGACATATTCTTTATGGAATATCCTCGCAGACGACGACGACGACGAATTTCTAAGCGGACGAACACCGAACAGGATCAAAAGTGGGAGTTGTGCCAACTTCTGGAGGATTGTTGCAGGCGTATAAGGGTGGAGAGATAGCGGCAGGCGGCGCGCTTTTGTTCTCTATCTTTTCCGAACAAGGCATCGAATCGCCCGTAGGTAAGAAACGGAGGGGATGCTTGCAACTCCCGTTGTCTACAGACGTTCCGTACAGGATAACGATGCTACGGGAAGTTTCGATGCGGAAAAGTATTGTTACATGGGCGATCACGTGAACGTGCCGACGAATTGCTAGGGATGGGAGAATTTTTTTAAAGTCCCGTAATGCTTCTCAGAGTTTTAAAGTTTTAAATATACTGTAGAGGAATTAAGAGAAAGAATAGTTGCAGCTTGGGATCGAATAAAAAACACAGGGATATTTCAACGAGTGCGCAATTCCATTAGAAGGAGGGCGGAAGCATGCATACTAAGTGAAGGGGGCCATTTTCAACAATTTTTGTAATCATTTCGTTGGTTTTAATGTCATGTTTATGTTGTCAGTTGTTGTTGTTCATTACCCCTAATGTGTTTAATTTTTCCAATTAAATTAATAACAATTTTGCAAGTTAGACAATAGAACGGTTTTTATTTTTTTATTCAAAAATAGCGCATCGAAGGAAAACGATTCAAGAGAGATCGTTTGCTTTAAATTGACCGGGGAATTCAAAAATAATTTTGATTTGGCAAAAAACCATTGGCGTACCATTTTTTTCTTAAAAAATATCGAAGTCAATACCCGTACGTGCGCCACTGTTGAAGTTAAAAATTATTTTCGCATCGAAAAATATGCAAATTTATTAACTTTCACTACCTACTAAATATCAGTGAAATATCTGAAGCAGTTCTGAAAATATTAATTAATTTCCATTATTTTCCTAAAACTTCAACACCCCGAGTTTTTGTAAGGAAACATTTTTGGACTATAGTTTATAAGGCAAAATAACATTAATTTTTCATGTAGATTCATACCCTTAAATATTCGCATATTATTAAGGAACACCCGGTATATTGTCTCAATATCCCCTCGTATATTTTTTTTAACTTAAAATTTGCATCCGTAGCTCTTGTATAATTCATTTGTATTTTGAGGTTCGTACAATAAATTTGGACAAACGAAAGGGAAATTCTCGGTGTAAAAAATATGTTAAGTCCAAAACTGAACATTTTTGTAGTTTCTGTTTTTAACGATATCGAAAAATGGATAAAACTACCCTATAAAGCATAAATTTCTCGAAGACCCAAAAAAAGATCCTTTTAAATGTCAAACCTAGATGGCGAGTCATAAAAGTCAGATGAGGGAGAATTTTCTTGCAGCACAGCCGAAATAAAATCCATTTTCCCGAATGTCGCCTCGTACGACGAGACTGCCTTAAATTGAAACAGAATTTAAAATGTAAATACTTCTAAATAGCTGCGACGTGACCGAAATGCAGATCCCGTCATTTAATTTCGTACTCGTAAAACTTTTGTTTCCGCTGAAATGCATACCAGATTAGCTCTCTTTTCGCCATCTCTGTAAGGATTGCTTTTGTACGTTATTGAAGGTTGGGGAAGAAAATTGAATGCACCAGAAAGTTTCTTAAACACAGAGGAAAGAATCGAATTCCATCATAATGTCAACATATTTCAAGGATCCGATGCCATACTGGATACGACATATTGAATTTCGTCATCAGATTTAAAATCAGCGCCTTCTGTTCCAAAATATGTGAGGATGCTTCTCCCAGTTCTAATAACATTAAATATTTCAAAAATCTGATTAAAAAAGACCTCTGCTTGCGCTATAAGAAGACTGTTAACAAGGAGAGAAGAAAGCATAACAATTCTTACGTGACTGATTCAAGTATTTTTTTTCCAACTCATATTCTTCTGTTCCTAGGCCCAGCTCCAATATATCAGTGTTTTGCATCCTGTTGTTGGTGAAACCCCAGCTCCCAGCGTGTATGAGAGTCCGCTCTATAATTGACTACGGTTATCCACCGGACCGCACGTGAATCCTGAGTGCTAAGCGATGCAACATTCATGATCGGGGCAGGCCGCAATTGATCAACAATTACTTTATAATATGTTCAAAATTGACTGAAAGCTTCGTGCCGTTAAAGTTACAGCTGCCGGCTAATACCAAAACAGCTTTAGTGTTTCAATTATGAATCGAACATAAAAGATGAACGTGTTTACCTGACAAAGCGGAACGGTGGTCGGTACTAAAGCTTTCATGGCGGGATGAAAGTTTCATAGTACGTAACTTTAGTGTCTTTCAGAGCGAAAATAAATCTGTAGTGACGGGAAATTGCTTTTACTTGCCGTGTCGATGTGAAAAACGTCTATATGAGTGTTTCGCTCATGAATAAAAAACGCCGTAAGCAAAATTGCAGCGAAAATTTCCCGTTACCTTGACAACGCGAATTCCCCAGTAGGTCCGTGTCAATAATAATCTTGGTTTCAAAAATTTTCAAAATATCCAGATTCTTTAAACCTTAAAAATTTTCAATATTAAAATGCTCAAGATATTACAAATATAGCAAAATTCCAATATCTTCGTGATTTTCAAACTTTTCGAATTATACAGGTTTTCAAAGATTTTCAGCTTTCAAAATTTTCTAAATTTCTGGCATTTACAAAATTTCCTGTTTTTTAAATCTACAAAATTTCCAAGATTCTCAAAATTTCCAAACATTGAAATATTTCAACATACCTATTTAAAATTTTCAAAATATTTAAAATTTTCAAAGTACACATACATTCTCAAAATTTACAAAAATTTCAAAATATCCTGATTTTGGAAAGTTTCAAAATATTCGAAACTTATATGACTCTTAAAATTCACAAGATTTCCACAATTTTTAAAGCACCTAAATTTTGAAAACTCAAAATTTTTAAAGTCATCGTAGCTTAGGTATTATGAGATATTTGGAGATTTTGAAAATTTTGTGAATTTTGAGAGTCTTGTAAATTTTGAATATTATGAAAATTTCCGAAACTTGGATATTTTAAAGTTTTTGGAAATTATGGGAGTTGTGAATTTTCAGAATCTTGTAAATTCTGAAAGTTTTGAATATTTTTAAAATCTGTAATATACTAAGTGACATATAAATCCGAACACCCAGTTTAAATGGTTTTATTTTAATAAAATTTAATGATAAAAATTTCAAAATGATTGCACTGCTTTAAAGCCCTTTGACCTTTAATAATGTGTGGATGCACCCTGATGTGCTACGCATTCTCCAACGCGCCTAGGCATGCTTCTGATCAGGTGGTCAATCTCCTCCTGTGGTATCTCATTCCAGGCAACCACCAACTCCTCTCGAAGTGCTTCTAGAGTCTGAGGAGGACGTTGCAAATTGAGCAATCTCCTACCCATCATATCCCACACGTGCTCAATTGGGGATAAGTCGGGAGATCTTGGTGGCCATGGTAACAATGGGACATCATTATGTTGAAAGAAGTCTATTGTGACTCTTGCAACATGTGGCCGGGCATTATCTTGTTGGAAAGTTGGATCTGCCAGGGTGTCAAGATAGGGTAAATGATGGGGTTCTAGAACTTCGTGGATATAACGCTGCGCGTTCATGTTACCTCTGATGAAGATTAAAGGTGACCTGGAACCATAAGCTATAGCACCCCAAACCATAACTCCAACAGTGTGATGAACATGTCTTTCAACAAAAAACTGTGGATTCCTCCTTTCACCACGTCGCCTTTTAACCCTGGCACGACCATCGTGCATGCCTAAACAAAATCGAGACTCGTAACTAAAGACAATACTGTTCCATTCCTGATCCCAGAGTGACCGTTGTCTGCACCACTCAAGGCGATTACGTCGGTGTTCTCGAGTTAAAGGGAGGACCCAGTGTGGCCGGTATGAAAACAAGCCAAAACTTCTCATTCGTCGGTAAACACTTCGCATGCCAATAGGTCTTCCGTGTTCTGCAAACCATTCATTTGCAATGGACCTGGTAGTGGAGAAACGGTCCCTTAAGGCCAATAATCTTAGGCGGCGATCTTCACGGTCTGTTGTTCTACGTTGGCGTCCAGTGCCCCTTGCTCTTTGCGTACGGCCTTCTCGAAGCCATGCCTGACAACACCTAACCACAGTGTCTACACTTCTTTGCACTCTAACTGCAATTGCCCGAAAAGAAAGTCCAGCTTCCCGAAGTCCCACTATACAGCCCTTATCAAACTCACTAAGTTGACGAAATCGTACAGGTCTCCGTACTCTAGGCATCGTAACCGATCGTAAAGGATGTCAAGAACCAAAATCCGCCAACGTTGATTCTTTACTGCTGCTGAAATATTCATTTTTATAGCGTTAGCGAATTAAAAAAAAGCAGTATAAAAGCCGGAATGTCCAACTGATAAGGCTGAAAATATTTTCACTTGTTATTTACAGTAAGATAAATACATTCACCAACTTTTATTAAAATAAAACCATTTAAACTGGGTGTTCGGATTTATATGTCACTTAGTATACATTGAAAATTTTGAAATACATACTATAAAATTTTGAAAATCTTGGAAATTTTGTAGATTTTAAAAAACTTTGAAAAGTTTGGAGATGTCAAAAATTTTGGAAATTCTGAAAATTTTCAAGATCTTGAAAATTTGTGAATATCACCAAGATTTCGGAAATTTTGAAATACTGAAAATTTTGATTTTGAAAATTTTTGAAATTAAAAAAAATCTGGAAATTTTGAAAATTTTTGTTATCTTGAAAATTTTGGAGATTTTAGAATTATTGGTAGTTTTTAAATCTTTGCAAATTTTGAGAATATCCAGGACATTTTAAAACATTTTTTAAATTGATGATGGGGGCCTATATTGAGGTCATGTAGCCTGACGAAATATTGCTTTCAAAAAAAAAACACCATTAAAAATCACAAAATCTTGTTCTTTCAAATGCTGCTGAGCTTGCTGAAATATTTTTTTCTGTTGCTGAGATATTGCACTTTCAAATTTTCATTTTTCTGATCTAGATTGGTTTAGCTTTTATCGGAAGAAAGTAATACTACATTTTACTAAAAGGGGTCCAAATATATTTTATTTGTGTGTTAATACATACTTTTCATGTTTACTGTTATTAGCTTGGCAGCACTACAAATGTATAAACTGTCAAGAGTAGAGTGCAAACGAATACTAGAGATGGGGCTAGGACGAAGCGTTCGCAAATATTCACAGGTGTTTAACGACATGAGGAATATGTTGATCAATGCATAAACACAGTATTCATATCGGAATTTGTAATTTTACTTTGTTGCAAGCATGAAAGAAATATGCGTATGTGTACTAACGAATGGCATCTCGCTCCTGGTTGCGCATTGGCAAGAGATACTTAACTCATAATTATGAAATTTTGATTACAAGTGCCGCTATGAACAGTGCGAGCTTATTTTGAATTGTTTTTGAGTTTGTGGTGAATGTTATTTAAGGCAGTGGTTTTCAATGAAGTACGTAAGTAGTAAGTATAATACAGTTTCATCCAGCTTGAAGGTAGTGATTTTTAATACAGTAAGTGGCAGATAATTAAGGAGTTTGTTGAAATCTACACCGAATTGACAACCGATACATCACATTTTTCAAGAATCCATTCAATGACAAATGTTTCGAGGTTTAAACTCAAGACCACCCCACTAACTGTCGATCCACACTTTTGCGGATGACAGCACTCAACACGCAGGGCATTCAGACTGGTTTGCCTTTACCATTTTATGAAATTCGCTTGTGCGTTCAGGGCGTATAACAAAACTCCACAGCAGCGTGAGCCGCAAAAGGAGAAAATTGCAAAAAGGACCAATTATACACATATCTATCCCATGGGCATATTAATGACCCTCGCAACACGGGTAAACATTTTTAATTGCTGGTAAAGATAAAAACAACAATGCTGAGAACCGTTCGGGTTCCCATAAACGTTGTAAGGTCCGTATTAAGAGAGACTTGGTAGCGGTGGCGAAGATATAAATGTGGGATTGAGTACGGATGCCAATAATAGTGTCAGAGAGGACCGAGATAGGTGTATTGGCGTGTAAATACCAGCCTATTATCTACCAATTTCAGCCATTAAATCATTCCCAATAATTACACTGCGATGCGTCGTTTTGTACCGGTGCCGTACAGGGGCGGATTCTTGTTGAATTGATCGTTAACAGAAAAGAAGGGTTTCTTTAAAATCATAAAGAGGAAAAGAGGGAAAATTAGGAAATCAACTTGCCATCAAAGATCATAGCCACTATTTCTGCTGTTTTTCATATTGCATAACCTTTGATCTGCACATACTTCCCCGAATCTCCACTGGGATATAAATTCGATACGTTATCTGCTCTTAGTAACTGCCACGTTGTGATAAAATGTTGCATCAGACTGTTCAGTCTGCAGAGGCAGCATAAAACAACAACCCGTTAGTCTGTTGCTTGCATCGTAGACGCTAACTAAGTAAGGATCAAAATAGTATGAACAGGCCTTGCGGCCACACCACATGGTTCAATACCTGGTTATACTCCGTCGAGTCGTTTCGTAACTCTTATTAACCTCTTTGTAACCGAACTGCAGCTTCAGACCACAATAATTGTCTTCATCTGCAAGGCTTCTCTGGGAGAAGAGATGTTGTTTGAGGAAATTGTACTATTTGGATGACAGTAAATTTTGGTGGTATCTTTCTGATGATAAGTTAAAATCGGCGTCAAGTCGTTTTGTAACTCTTATTAATCTCTTTGTAACGAACTGCAGCTTCAGACCACAATAATTTTCTTTGTTTTTTAAATTTATTGACGCTGCTTTAAGGCTTCTGACTACGCGGTTGCTTCAAGGTCATTCACGAGTATATTATTGAAAAATTAGCGCCAAGTAGATTGAATCTATACTTTCTACGTCCTCGTTGTAGCTTTCGAACAAAATGGATGAGTCAAGTCGCTTCAAAAGACGAAATCGAATCGTAATTAGGTATGATGAATCTTCGATCTATGCCAGAGTTCCCCAAACTTTTTGTGTCGTAGACCCCTTGCCATGTTTTTCCGTCTTGGGTAGACCCCCTTATGGATCAATTATCCACGGTGGTATTACCATAGTCAAAATATCCTCAAACCCAGATTCAAAATCTGAATAGAGGGCATTTAAATGTTGAACGTAATTTGAAACGTCATCTTCCTGGCAGCTTGTCTGTGACAAATTGGAGAACTGAGAAAATTCGCCCCGTCCAATATTTTGCTTCATTAGTTTAACTCTGGAAAGAAACGCTGATAAGATGGACTTTGTTTTAATCAAAATTAAACTGTCGCCTTGTAATTGCAAATTAACCATATTAAATTTTGTAAACAAATCTGTTAAATAGGCGATGTCTGTTTTCCTCTTCATTAAATTTTCTTTTAAAATTTTATCTTTAGTATCCAGAAATTCTAAAATAGTCTCAAAAAGGGCAAGAATCTTGTCAAACATAAGCCTTTCGACAGCCAGCATACTTCAGTGTGAAGGAGTAATTGATGTGTTCGTCATTTTCTTCACACAACTGCGCAAATAACCGCGTATTCAACGCGTTGCTTCGGATATGGTTTACTGCATCAATGACTAAATGAACTGATTCATGCAATCTAACACTCAAATTTTTAGCAAATAAATGTTGTCGATGGATGACGCAAAGTATTGCTAACACCCCTGACACATTTTCTTTTAAATAGCTTATAAATCCACGATAACGTCCAACCATGGCAGGTGCTCCATCTGTAGCTACTGATATTATATTTGATAAAGGAATTGATTTTTCAATGAAGTAATCCTTCAAAACATGAAATATTGATTCACCTTTAGTGTCGGTTATCAAAGTTCTTGTGAAGAGCAGTTCTTCGTAGATTTCTTGATTCATAATAAAACTAACAGATGCCAATAATAATGCTGCATTATCATGTAAAGTTGACTCGTCCAGTTGTATAGAGAAATGGGTCGTTTGCAAATAATTACATAAGAAGCTTTCAATATCAGAACTCATTTCATCAATACGTCTCTCAACAGTATTGTTGCTTAAGGAAATTCTTTTAATGATATCAGATGCAGGTTTGTGTAAAACAGTTTTTAAAACCTCTTCAACGGCTGGTAAAATGAACTTCTCTCCGATAGTATGCGGTTTTCCGGATTTTGCTATAAGTAACGAGATATTGTAAGACGCCCGCAAACCATCATCATTTCTTTGTGACGTAGAAGCGAACATTCTGTCCAGTGTAGGTCTCTTCTGAAATTTATCTTTGAGTGTTTGAAAGTATTTCAAATCTTTCTCTGTTTTATCAGGGTGGCATCTTCTCAGATGATCTTGCAGTTTCGATGGTTTCATAGCGTTATTGCCCAAAACTTTGTTGCATAAAAGGCACATAGGCGATTGTTTGTCCAGCAATGATGGAATGAAGCCAAATTTCAAATAATCAACACTGTACTGTCTACATTTATTTTTAGATTCGGACATGACATCAGTCATCTGTGGGCAAAATTAAATTATTTAAATAAGACAGAAAATCCAGCAGCTGTATATTAAAAATATTTTTTTATTTTTCCGAAAACATTCCATAATTCGAACATCTTCTTGCAACAATTAGCTCGAATTACGGAGATTGCACTGTAATTATATTACCGATTGCTAAAACTTTCAAAAAGAAACTATTGAGGAGTACTCGTGTAATTTTGCATGATTGAATATTTAACTACTAATAACTAAAGTCATGATTGGCGTAATTTATCTATCTTTGCTAACTACGAGTACAAAACTAAAATTTAATAAAAAATAATGTACTTACTTTTCTCCTGCACTCTCAAACAAAATAACACTGACTCACTATAATTTGTGTGATATACTATCTGTTTATATTTTTTAAAATATTTTCTTAGCGCTTTCCTTTTCAAGATTCAGGAAACGAATAAACGTATTTGTGTCACAGTGGTATTTATAGAGTGACGAATTGAACAAGTCAGTGCAAGGTAGCGAAGCTCTGAGACTGCGACTCTCAGGTTTTTACAAGTTCAAAATGTATTGCGACCACAAAGCGAATACCAACATCCTACAACTTACACAATTTTATAAACATATATAATACATTTTTTACTTCATAGGTACTTTTATAAATAATGTATATGTTTTGATATTATAAGATAGTATGATGTAAGTAAATAGGTACTATCAGTGTTGAGATCCACTATCGTGGACCCCCATATTCATTTCATGGACCTCCAAATTTTTTTTCGCTGACGTAGACCCCTTGCAGGTTGTCATAGACCCCTAGGGGTCGATATGGACCACTTTGGGAATCAATGATCTATGCATATCAAATTATATAAAACAAATCTATCATATTTATGTTTCCATGGCAGATGTATGGAAAAGATGCGTGACTTATTATGCCTAACAGGTGCATAGTATCACTAAGATCATCTGCTTCTTAATCATAGAAGGTCTTTCACTGGCTTCAAATATGCAACAATTTACAAGCATTTCCAACCTGAAATTTTCATCCCCTCCAAATAGTGTATGAAAATGAGCAGGAATCTCCGAAACGTGGCGATTTTCAAATATTGACTCAATGATGTTGAGCACCTGAGATGGAAGTGCGTCTCTGGATGGCCGAAGCATAAACCAACCGTCTGCCTGTCCGTACGATACGATTGGATTGTTACAGCAGCTCGCAGCACGGCTCTAACTCGAAATGTCTGTTAGCCATTTATCATCCACATGGTATACGGTATATTACCTACCCGTTTATAAACTAATTATATCGCTTTACACCTTTCCACAACCTACTAATCATTTATAGTAGTTTCTCGCCTTGGGTACTTTAATTTCATGATTTATTAGCCTGGGGGAGAAGACGACTGCCGCGATAGAGATGTGAAAAAAATTCGATAAGTGTATTCCATTCAATATATTTCGAGGCCAATTTTTTTAGGTATCATTTCAAAATAACTTCACACACTCATTCTGTGTAAGGCTCACTACTCACATGTTTGGCATCCTGCCACCCAGACCACTCTAACCATGCTCGACTACGCCAGCGGGCTTCGCTACTCAGAGCTTTCTTCTTCAATGCCTAGACCCTCCTGGCTTTGGCTCCCATTATAACCGTGTCGAACTTCGTACATCCAGAGCTGGCCGATACGATCGCTCCTTTGTCCCTAGGATATCGATATTGTGGAACAATCTACCTGCGGTGTCGCGGGATTTAGGCTTGTTCGATATAAAAAACCCTCGGAGAATCTCTAAAACAATCGATATTTTTAGGACGTCGATATTTGTTGCACATCTCTAGCGTAATCTGCCGTTCTTGTTTTTTAACCCTACTACGTTATTTTCGACCGCCTGAAAATGATACCTTGGTTTAATTAGGTATCCTGCTCCTGCTCGGTGGATATTTTCAGCTTACCTGCGCGTTCCGTGTTGCTTTGGGATTTATCTATCATGAAAATTAGAGATCGTACGTCACTTGCGCTGTTCTTATTTTCGCAAAATTCGTCGCTGCCCTTCCTGGGCTTACACCAAGCAGTAACGATTTGCCAGCAATTTTGATATTTTTTTATACTAAACCAGCCGCACAAGCAGAAGCCTAAATGCCAAGACACCGCGAGGATCCCAAAGAAATTTTGATTCAGAGGGAAAGTCGGCCACTCATCTGCAAAGGTTCTCTGGGAGGCCATAGGATAGAAGTTTGCACAAGAGGGCAGCGTTTTTAAAAAAAGAATGCAAAGTTTAATACAGAGGAATATCAGCAAATAGAAGAGATGTTGTTTAAGGAAATTCTACCACTTGGACGACAGTAAATTATGGTGGTATCTTACTGATGATAATTTCAAATCGGCGTCATAATATGATTTACTGCCGCCAAACTTATAGGAAAAAATTACCTATATACACTGAAAAACTACCTGTATATTGGCCTACATCATCGTCGTCATCATCGTCATCTAGAGTCTCGTGCTTCTAGCCGCAAGGCTGCTGAGATTTCACCAGGCCCTTTTCCCTGAACACTCTGTATGGTGCTAGCCCTAGTATCTGGCACCACCGAGTTCCATCCGATTCGGGAACCTCTTACAACTGGATACAAAAGGCAAAGGCTCTCTCTCTCTGTCGGCAACAACCCGGAGGATTATGAAGGCGAAAGCCACTAAATTAAAACGGCGAAAGTGTCAAGTTCGAATTGTAAACAATAATTTGAAAATTAATTTAATTTAGAATTAAGTCTGTAAGTAACATAAATCTGTTCTAATTGAATGTTTAAGTTGTATAAGAAGGAAGTTGGGCGAACAAATAAGCAAACAAAATCTCTCGAACCGAGCCGGAGCCGTGCATGAGAAAAGCGATTTTGTATTAAAAGCAACGAGAACGAAAGAGAGGAACTTCGTTAACAAGATATCAGAACTTTTAAGGCGGATCTGATGAATATTATTTCGCTGAGATGGAGTTAAAACAGAAGACAAAACAGAACAGTGCCCCAGTTTCCTCAGGAGCCCAATAAAGTATTAAATGATTCGAAAAAAAATGATAAACCAATTCAAGTTATCTTCTGATACTAAATTAATCGCTCCAACTGAATTGAAATCAGTGTGGCATGTGCTTTTTTGGTATAACTTGGATTTGTCTATGTGAAACGAAAACTTATTTAAACATTAAACTTTGGCTAATGGAATCAATGGTAACACAAATGTACCACTACTAGATACAATAGAAATTCATGATCATTTTTGAACTTTTACCACGATGATCGTGTGATTGGACTAGTAAAGCAGGTCAAAGCTTAAACACCAAAATTAAATAACTTCTTCTACGAATACGCAACACATTTCTTATCGAGCAAGTCCATTGTGTTCTCAAATAAGATTTCAATAGAACAACTCTCGTGAAGCGTAGAATAATCCGGCGGAGAGGCCATATGGATCGGTAAAGCGTTACGAGACCAGATGAATGTAAGTAATCCCACTACAGCAGGACAAAAGTGAGACGTCAACAAGCCCTTGTGTGTCCCGGATTGTTTACATCACGGCCGAAGTAAAATTTTAATAAGTTTGACAGATCAATTCAGCTTACAGAAGGGGGCCATGAATGCGACGTCTGCCAAAAAGGCAAAAGCCTAAACGTACGCTTCAGCGCCTCTGGAACCGAGTCAGTAGCGGGGAAATTGTCATTTTACTCAGTATCACGTGCAGAGCCAAAGGCATTAAATCGTAACCCTAACATGTTTCTTTGTACGGATGCAGAAACCTAAATACTGGGGCATCGAGACTGCTACAGGGAGCTTACACTTTGTTAAATGTAGTTCTGAATTATCTAATGTTAGCAGAAGTGAGAAAATTCTCCTCAGGCAGATTGTTATACAATCCCGACACCATAGGAACAAGGAGCGGTCGTACCAATGTGCCACTTGACCATAAATAGAAATCGTTTGAACGGTAGGTCGCTCCTTGTTGTACTGACCGGATTGTTACGTCCCCAATCACTGGTAACTTCAAGATCTCCTGTCACTACTAGTCTTTTTCTGTCCAGCACAACAACAGAGATGGACTTGCCTCAATGGATGTGCATGTAGAGTGCTGTCATTACCAAACCTGAGGATCAAATTGATTAGCTGGGAGTTGGAAGAGTCATCTTTTTTTCCTTTAGAAGTGTTTTAGAGCCCAAAGATGTTCCATCCCGCAGGGCTCAATCTTAGGGCCTTTACTCGATATTTACTTTTGCTTAACTGTGTTAAACATTGTATGATCCAAACCCGTGCAGATGATACACGACTAATATTCAATTTTAACTCAACTTCAATGAAATTTATCATAAGGTTAACGTAGAATATTTTGACAGTAGGTATTGGAATTTTTTATAAAGAATAATCGTAGCAAGTCTAACGCCATTGTATTTTGTCCTGGTAATTTTACAGTAATGTTGTTAATCTTATCCAGCTTTGTTACCTTTAGTTTCGGAGCGTCATTACACGGAGAAAAACATTTAATTGAACCAATTAAAATTTTAATTAGGATTAATAAATAAATTAATCAATTATACGAGAGCTAACAAGTTTAATTAGGTCAGTTTACGGTTTACTTGGACCTTTGAAACTACTTTAAAAAATCAAAACGCAATCGTTTAATTGGATTTAATAAACAGTTTACTTAGATTGAGTACACCAATCCATTTAAAATTACTGAACCCTTAAAATGAGTTTGCCTGTTCCAAGTAAAACAATTCAATTACATTCAATGAAACTGTTTAATTACTGTAAGTAAAAGTATATCCCTAGTTTTAATGAATCATTTTATTTAGAGTTGATAGCACTGCGCTTGTCACATTCTCCCACGAATGAAGGGCCAACTCCTGCCGAGCCCGTGTTTCAAATAAACAGTTTAATTGTTTTTACTAAAATGTTTAATTGTTTTAAATGTATCTCTTCTACACAAACTAAGTTACCTAAACAAATTAAATAGTTTAACAAAATAGGTACATAGTTTGCTATTTTCAAGCAAATTAGTTTAGTAGTTCCAGAAAACTCAGTTTAATTAAACTGAACAACTTAGTATTATGAAATTGTTGTAGTTATTATTATAAAATTGAATGTTAGTAGCTTCGTAGCTACCCCCGCCACTGGCACATCAGCCTTTTCTCCGCCTTTGATTGACATCAGGGTGCAAACGTAACATTAAATCAACGCGCGTCACTCTTCTCCAGGGTCGTCCTGTGTATATGCATATGCACACACGGTCACGGCGTACGGACAGACAGATCGACAGACGCAAGCACCTCGGGGAGGGCGTACACGTCAATCATGCACGGTACACCACTTTGTATGACACTTATTTACGGCCGAAGCAGAGGCATCTGGCGCACTTTCCCCGATATCAAATACGTAACACTCCGATTTCGTCTAATTGGCATGTGTCCTTTGTCCGGGTTCGCTGGCACTGGCAGCAAACATGTTTTTATCGATGTTAGTAACTTTGAAATTGTTTGTGGATTAAAATCATTGTTAGGTTAAGTAAAAACGATGCAGATACCGTTTCTTTTGTTGTTTGTCTGGCGACAAGTCGTATAAGGTGGCACAGATCACTACTTGAATCGATTTCCAAGCTAATTTGGAAATAATGTAACTATAGAAGAGAAGCGTCACTACTTCGTTCAAACAGTGTTTGGCGGTTATTATCTGAAATGATATTGTGCTATCCAAAGTCCTGTATGCAGTTCAACTGTGATACAGCAGATAGTGAGGAAGAAGGTAAATATCAAGGTAATGAAGGTCAACGCAGAACACTGTCAGAGGTGTTTCACGTATCGCCAAACAAGCAGGAAATGGGGTGGTGATATTTCGATGCTTCGCTAATGATGTAAAGGCGAGTATTGTTATTCAAACATATTTGGAATTTGAGATATCGTCGCTTAAGTTCTAAAAATGCGTAACTCAAATATTAAGATATACATTTATTTGAAAATGCTACCGTAATTGCTAACACGTCGTCAGTAGACAGTATTTCAGACATATGAGGTTTCTATCTCGGTCAGACAAACGTGGACGATTTCAAGATATATGCATGTCATTTGATAGCGAATCCAAAGACCAACCGTCCTTCTTGCTCTCCTAAAAAGTTAGTTTTGAGTTACGCGGTGGTACTCAAGCAACGATATGTTCCTTTTACTGAACAGTCGTAGTCTTGGTGTCATTATCGGAGAATATCCAGTTAACTTTTTCGTATGATGCATGAGATAGCAGTATCAAGAAGGATTGGAAATTGCAACAGGATGGTGCAACAATTTTCGAAAGGATAAAAAAAACGTCATCACAAATACCGACTATATAACGGTACTAAAATTTCGACTGCGTTAGTATAATATAAAATCACAACACGTGCATCTCCTCCTTGCGCCAAATGGTAATCGGCGAAGTTTCACCCCTGACCGCATAATTTTTCTGGTACATCGCTTCCAAGCCAAGACCAAGCGGGAAAATTTGAAATTGAAATGCTCCTCCTCCTCCTGCTCCTTTTGGCATAACAGCAGTATCGCCGCGCGTTATTAGCAACTCCTTCTGTTAACGCCGCGGCGACAGATGGTCGGAGTCATCTCGGAGGAAACTTCGGAAGCAACTTTATACCATATTTATGAAGTCGGAAGTTACCGCGAACTCACGGCTCGCAAGAGGGGCGGCAAGACCAGAAATTACTGTTTATATTAGTCTTATCGCCTTTGCGCTCTCTGGAATAAGAGATTGAAATTTAATATAATCCCTCTGGAAGCCGGGGAGCGCTAGCATTAATTTTTGAGGATGTAAACTGCGTGATAACCGGTAATGAAGCCTTTTCGGGGAATCAGCAACGATAAACGAAATCGAAATGAGATACTATATAAAAACGTAGTTGAAACTATACAGGGTGTCCGCAAAGTTGGGGTTTTCCTTTACACGACGTGTAGATCTTGAAAACATAAGCAATTTTTCTTAGTACCATATACACCAATGTCTTAAGGGAACCGAGATAAAGGGCTTTGCAACATCAAAAATATCTGAATACCGTCCTGCAGCCGCGACCCGCCGCGATATCCCAGACTGGTACCGGCTACTAGCTGAACCCGACGACAGAACTGGGTCGGGGGTGAATAACTTTCGCAACACTCATGTTTGGTCAGTAGAAAATCCGCACGCTGTCCGTCGGGCACATTTTCAACAAACATTTTCGGTGAATGTTTGGGCTGGCATGGTGAACGAGATGCAATACCTAGACTTTTTACGCAACATTTTGCCTTCCTTGTTAGAAGATGTGCCATTAAGTGTAAGACAATCAATGTGGTTTCTGCACGATGGGGCACCGCCCCATTTTAGTCGCGAAGAGAGTGAGTTTTTGGATGAGTTATTTCCGAATAGGTGGATCGGACGTAATGGACCCGTAGCGTGGCCTCCGCGATCTCCAGACTTAACACCATGTGATTTTTTTCTTTGGGGAGAAATGAAACGCTTAGTGTACAAAACTGAAGTGCATACGGTTGACGAACTTCGTCTCAGAATTGAACAAGCTGGTGCTTTCATTCGGGGGAGGGACTCCATTCTCAAAGCCTGCACCGATGCTTGGCTACGTCGTGCACGCACCTGTGTTTTTGAATCAAACAGGGATAACTCCGAACAATACCTATGAAGTACGTTTACCTAAAAACTGAAAACGCGGCAACGCCGTCTTATTTGTTTGGTCTGCACCACCGCCGGCGTCTGCTCGGTAGCGCATGAGCTGATTTCATTTTCTGTTGGAGCGGTATGATTTCAGTCAGAGACGTACTTAGCCCTTCTCGTCAACTGGAGAGAGTACTTTTTCCTTTATTTTTTTTACTTGGTCGCCCTCGTTTCACTACACATTACCTTTGTTATTTCAAGGGTAGTTGTTTCTGAAAAGGAAAACCTCAACTTTGCGGACACCCTGTATATGACATGTACAGGGTGTTCCATTTTCGATGGTATTACGTGGTATCTCCCTGACGAGTAAAGATAGAGACTTGTAATTTTCGCAATACTGTGATACTTTTTGTGAAAACACAGCGACTATAAATAAGAATTTCATAGCCCCCTTGATACAGAACAAAATTGAAAATACTGCTTCTTGGGACCTCCCTCAAATCTTTGTTATCCTTCAACATACCGCAAATCTAAAAAGTGGCATTTACACAGTTTTTTACGTAAAATACAAAAGTGTAGTCGAATTGTTGCTGGGAGCCGTCAAACTTAGTTTTTTTAATGGGACACCCTGTATATTTTTTCTCGTTTGTATGAAAATTTTATAAGCTGTATATAAACATTTTACACATGATATGTATTGTCCATAAAATGTCCATATACTTACGCATTATCGTAGTGTGTATTAATGAAGTATTACTTAGTAGACATTGTCTTTGTTATATACATCTTATTTGTTATAGCATATTACAGATACATATATATTAAAAAACTGAACAAAACTTGTAATATTTCATTTTAATGTCAACATAAAATTGAAAATTGAAAGACTGCCTTCATATATTCTACTTTGTATTTATCGCAACAAAATAAGGCAGGCAACGCTAAATCCAAATCGATCCTGTTGCTCTCTTTCGAGTATCACATGGTAATTGACTCAATGCCTAGTATATAATGAATTAAAATCGTTTCTGATGCTTAAAAGGATCCATATCATTTCCAGAAAAATTTTTTCAGTAGTAATTAATGGAAATAGAAATTCTGGAAACCTACTGACTGTCTAAAAGTGGCTCTGTTACCACGTGTTGCTGCATCAAACTATCAGTACTACACCATGTATAGGTCTAGATTAGACACGTGCCAATTCCCGTACAAGCCATGTTTTGTTTGCCTAGTTTTGACGATGAAGATAAAAAAACAGACAAGAGAGGCATATCACTCTCCTGCATCACTTTTTCTAACCCCTCGTAACCTTTTAAACAAATGGCTATATTATACGAGTCATGAAGGCGAAAAAGAAATAAACTGCCCTGGTTGATAAAACCGGAATAAAGCCCTTATAGGCCAGTGAATTTAGAAAAGTAAAAAGTTTAAGAAATGACTGTCTTATCAGTTCGGTGTATAGTATGTAGAATTTTAATAGGAAGATTCAAGAGCGATATTACGGGGCTTCTGGACTCGTCAGTCCTTGATAGTTTGTAGAGATGAGTTTTGGTATTCGCAATGATAACATCAAAAATTATCTGTGTCCGTTCTTTTGTGTGACTTCCATAGACGCCCGGACTCACGGACCGCAAAATTTCAAGATCAAAACGTCAACGAAATTCTCGGAATCTTTTATGATTATTACATTTATTACCTAGAGGCATTATACCTTATATAGGGTGTCCCAATGTTTGTTCATCACTGACGTTTGAGATTTGTACAAAATGTGTCAGAACGCAGAGCAGCTGAGAGATCATTTCATAAGAAAATTTTGTTTGCAGATGAGTCATGTTTTACCTGACGTGGTATGATAAATTTGCATAATACGCATTTTTACGCATGCAGTTTCAGAAAGATATTTTCAATGCGAGAATTGAATATTTTGAATCTAAAACTACGTGACACAATCCTGTGTCCACGTAATATTGGGACTACAAAGCAACCCTGCTTCAACTGTACTATTTTCGATGGCATATTGGGGAGAGCAATCCAGTAGTCAGCGGCTGATGGGGTGGCGACCGTCGAGGGGCGTTCGCCGATCTCCCTTCTAAAATATTTATAAATTAAGTTGATTAGACACTTACGCGGTATACATTGTGTTATACGGCTCATGTGCTGCTAAATTACATACGCATTTCGATTCAATTACATAGAATGGAATGGAAATCGCGGCGGAGGCTAACTGTGTAAAATTTACATGCGTTAAATTATCGCAGATTGGAACGGCTGGAACTGGCAGAGCGAGTGACGGAGCACTGGCGTTTCGAATCGGGGGTAGATTGTTCTTTCTTGCACGGAACACGTAACACAGAAGAAATGGGAGCTGCATCTTAAACGGTGGCGACACCGTTGACGTTTGTCAGAGTGCGTCTTAATGCTTCACGTACAGTTTTCTCAATATGCTTAGAAAAATATAACATAATAGAAAATAACCCAAATCCCTATTCCCTGTACATCAGGTGTATTTTTAATTTTCTCTTTCTTGTGAAACTCATCACCTTACACTTATTTAGATTTAGTGTTAATTTATTATCATTACACCAGTTCTGAATCAGTTCCAACCAATCAATGACGTTAGATATTATGGGATATATTTTCAAATCATCAGCAAAACCAAGTTTTTCTGCCGTTAGAGCACCCAATAGATCATTTATAAAAATTAGAAAAAGTAACGGTCCTAAGCTTGATCCCTGCGGAACTCCAGAGACAGCTCCGTTTGCTTCCAACTTAAATTCATTGTGACATTGTTTCCTATCTGTTAAGAATGTTATCATAAACTTCACATTCTCATCAGAAAATCCAAGATCTGTTAATTTGTCAACCAAAATACTATGATCAATTAAATCAAAAGCTTTAACGAAATCTAACAAATAATCTCATTCTCTGACAATGGTATGAAAATTGTATTGCACAATAGTATTAAATATCTCCGAAAGCATCAGCGTTGAGAATCTGGATATTAACCACAACAAAAGCCATATTTGGTATTTTTACGTTTAGATAGATAGAGAATCCTGGCAAACCTCACGTGACTCTATGCCGGTAATGCAGTTTCCTTGATTTTGCCTGGAGAGGATGACCTTGGCGTTGTAAGCTTGCCCATAAGACGTTCCACTCTCCTGCTTTCTTGGAAATAAGGTGTAGAGGTCTTGCTGTTTGCAATCAACCTCATGTCTAAAAACAACTTAAATTTGCGATAACATATTTAATATAACAAACAGAAGGTGGTATTTCGGTTGGGATATGATATTATTTACTGAGCGGTAATAAGTGCATCGGAAATTGACGTGTTTCATGAAGAAAAAAATGGTTTGGATGTTACAAGTACTAAATTACGAAGTCTTCCCTTGAACCTTCACGGTTTCACATGCGGACATTTCACAAGCATAATTAATTTGTTCGTACTATAGCTATAGTATACATTTGACACATATCAAGGGTTGACGTGACCGGGTAACCCTCTTAAAGAAAGCATACATGACGTTTTGTTAAATTTTATATAGCGGGAGATTTTGAATAATAGATATACATATTTTAACATCTGTGAATTGAACTCGCTCAAAGAAATGCCAGTAATTAATTTCTAGTCACCCCTCTCACTATGAATGACAATCGTTTCATGATTTAATTGCGGCAAAAGAATAATTGAAATAGCATAATCGTAGGGTTGCATTTGATGGCAACTGTTGTAAATGCAGAAAAATAGAAGGGTTAAATAACGAATAGTAGCACTTTGCGATATAATGCTGGTAATTTAATAGAATTTAATGACCCCTCTCTCAAGGCTTATTCTAGAATCACAGACCTTCAGCGATGTTAATGTACGAGGGTAAAATTTATTTATAATAATTTCTACATCATCTCCAGAAAATTACTTTTTCAAAATTTTACTTCAGATATAAGTGATTGTAGCAAGAAGCAGTAGAACACTGAACTGAAAATAATTATATAGATATATAGAATTCAAGAATTTTTTACATATCAATTTAATCTACCATGAACAAGTGATCAAATGGTCAGCTTTGGCTGTTGGCTGCGTGTATTGTTTGGTCATAAAGATGCATTCAGTTTTCGTACATTTATGGTGTCAGTTAAATGTTAAACTTCATGCAGCTCAAATGTTTTAATTTGTTTCCAACCTGTTCGTCTGTAACTTTTTTTTTATTTGTTATTTATTTATGTCCCTGTAATCTGTTTGTTAATTTTTTTTTTTTTGTACATTACGTTTGTATTATCTCGTTTACTGTAGCTTTGACGATAGTGTCGACTGTTTCAAGTATTTTCTTATTTTATGTTCCATGACAATTTGCCAATAGTTTTTTAGTCAAATGTCAATAAATATATTAATATCACTAATATTAATAAAACGAATTAACAAGATAACAATAAAATGAGAAGTGTCCAGAAACGAAATTCAACAAAAGTGGGCTCCGTTATTTCAACTTTCTATATACATGTCTTTTAGGGTTAGGTTAGTAATTGAACAAGATGTCAGATAAATCCAACCGTTGAGAAATGTAAAAAATTAATAATTTTTGTGCCTCCTCGATAGCGTATGCACTTAGAAACACATCTGGACATACTCCTAATCATATGACTGATTTCCTCTTGAGGTATATCATCCAGGCTACTTATACAGACGATATTACAAAATCGATATGATTGAAAAGCTTGTCGTTCTTTTGGTCGTAATCTAAACAAACATGTACCTAGTAAATCTTTGTAATAAATTGATTATTACTGGGCATAACTTTTTCTATCTAGTATGGATAAGTAACTCAGCATTTTTAGAATCAAATTTTCAGCAAAAATAAAGAAGCTGCTTGAGCATCTTACGTCCCTTAGGAACAACTTTCTTCCACAGATGTGCCTTCAGCACGAACTGACAGATATTCAACGGCCACCCCAATCCCGAAAACCCTCCTCTTTAACATAATATTCACTTTCCGCGACCATCCATCTCGTCTGCCGGCAGAAATACACCATCACCGCGGAGCCAAATTAAAATAAACACCCCCCGAAAGTATCTTTCCTATTAATTTACATTCATATCTTTCGGGCTTAGCGGGTAATCTCTGGGTAGTACGCATAAATGGGTGTATATTGGAAAAATGGATTAAGGGGCAGGGGGCTGTGAGCGTGTGTGGCCCCCCAGGGACAGACTATCGCCGGCAACACTCGTTTACGCTCTCTAGAGGCTGAAACTGCCGCCCTTCTCTGAAGAGAGATTGGCTTATCTTCGTGACAAGCATCTGTAGGGGAGTCGGAGAACAGCAAATGGGTTAGTTTTACTTAACGCTAATTGGTTGAAATGTGCAGCAGTTGTTGGGCTTTCATAGATCTCTTAGATATTTATCTAAACTAATTTTTTTTATTATTTTAACAAGACATATGAGTGCAAAATCTGAGTCGAAGGCAAACATTTTTGCACCTGTACGAGGTTTTTGTTAGGAAAATGTTACTTTGATTTGTGTTTTTCCGATTTTTTTCACAGGAAAGAAGTAGATCGTCGAATGCTATTTGACAATACATGAGTAATATTATCTGGTGACCTATGAGACCATAATTACTTGTTATCAAAGGTATTGTAATTTTTTGTGACAACAGCTGCCAAGTTTTGCCGCGGGTAAACTCGAAAAAACTGCTGACAGGTGCTGTCATGCATTTATAATTCAAAAAATGGTTATTAAAAGAACATCATCTACTAAAATTTTTTATCAAAGTGTTCTTTTTACAATTAGGATATGGCAAATAAATCCGAACACCCAGTTTAAATGGTTTTATTTTAATAAAAGTTGGTGAATGTATTTATCTTAATGTAAATAACAAGTGAAAAAATTTTCAGCCTTATCAGTCGGACATTCCGGTTTTTATACTGCTTTTTTTTAATTTACTAACGCTCTAAAAATGAATATTTCAGCCGCAGTAAAGAATCAACGTTGGCGGATTTTGGTTCTTGACATCCTTTACGATCGGTTACGATGCCTAGAGTACGGAGACCTGTACGATTTCGTCAACTTAGTGAGTTTTATAGGGGCCGTATAGTGGGACTTCGGGAAGCTGGACTTTCTTTTCGGGCAATTGCAGTTAGAGTGCAAAGAAGTGTAGACACTGTGGTTAGGTGTTGTCAGGCATGGCTTCGAGAAGGCCGTACGCAAAGAGCAAGGGGCACTGGATGCCGCCGTAGAACAACAGACCGTGAAGATCGCCGCCTAAGATTATTGGCCTTAAGGGACCGTTTCTCCACTACCAGGTCCATTGCAAATGAATGGTTTGCAGAACACGGAAGACCTATTGGCATGCGAAGTGTTTACCGACGAATGAGAAGTTTTGGCTTGTTTTCATACCGGCCACACTGGGTCCTCCCTTTAACTCGAGAACACCGACGTAATCGCCTTGAGTGGTGCAGACAACGGTCACTTTGGGATCAGGAATGGAACAGTATTGTCTTTAGTGACGAGTCTCGATTTTGTTTAGGCATGCACGATGGTCGTGCCAGAGTTAGAAGGCGACGTGGTGAAAGGAGGAATCCACAGTTTTTTGTTGAAAGACATGTTCATCACACTGTTGGAGTTATGGTTTGGGGTGCTATAGCTTATGGTTTCAGGTCACCTTTAATCTTCATCAGAGGTAACACGAACGCGCAGCGTTATACGCACGAAGTTCTAGAACCCCATCTTTTACCCTATCTTGACACCCTGGCAGATCCAACTTTCCAACAAGATAATGCCCGACCACATGTTGCAAGAGTCACAATAGACTTCTTTCAACATAATGATGTTACATTGTTACCATGGCCACCAAGATCTCCCGACTTATCCCCAATTGAGCACGTGTGGGATATGATGGGTAGGAGATTGCTCAATTTGCAACGTCCGCTTCAGACTCTAGAAGCACTTCGAGAGGAGTTGGTGGTTGCCTGGAATGAGATACCACAGGAGGACATTGACCACCTGATCAGAAGCATGCCTAGGCGCGTTGGAGAATGCGTAGCACATCAGGGTGCATCCACACATTAATAATGGTCATGGTTAAAGCCCTTTGGCTTTAAAGCAGTGCAATCATTTTGAAATTTTTATCATTTACTTATTATGCTTCATTAAGTACTTATACAAAATTTTATTAAAATAAAACCATTTAAACTGGGTGTTCGGATTTATATGTCACTTAGTATATATATTACTTTCCTACTTTTTGTTATATACCTTTCTCCACATGATCATTTTCTCTCTCTCTCTTTATATATGTATATATATATATATATAAGAAGTGTTTGAGCAGCGCCGACAAGAGTTTGTTACGAACTTGGACGATCTGTTTGCTATTACGCATGCCGATGCCCTTCAATTGATGGAAATAAATGAAGACAGGAACTGCTTGCAGCGGCAGAGAGACCCGAGCTGGGGTGGTTAAAAAATTAACCGTAAAAGGCGAAAAGGCGCGTCTAAGGAACACCGAAGAACAAAAGCGACGAGCTAAATATGTTGCTTCCTTAACTCGTTCGACATCATCTTAGGAACCAGTGAAAAAAATAATCTTCCGATTCCGAGATAGATTTACAAGAAACTTTGCCCATCCGAACTCAGAGCACACAGCCTGATACTAATCAAACTCAAATGAGTAAAAGTTTCATAGCTCCCGAATTAGTGGCAGCATTAGATACGTGTCAATAAGTACGAGAAATGCTGTTTTTATCATTGAAGCAACCATTGAGGCACTTGGACATAACACTGACGAGTTTCCTAAGCAAGTCCTCCATTTTCCCGTTGTTACCGCGATCAGAAGCTTTTCAATAACAGAACGTCTTTGACTAATACTAAAGACGTTATATTTAAGTACAAAAAAAAAATCCGAAGCGCCAAAAAACGAATTTTGAGCGATTTTCAGACTGATTGTCAAAGACCTTTTTCATATTTGGCATAGTAGTAACTTTGTATGAAAATTTCATCAAAATCCGAGCTATACTCAAGTTATAGACGGTTATAAAATTCACGGACAGATTGACAGACCGACTGATATACAGATACTTTTTCGTGATGTACATACAACATCCAAGAAACATCATATCGCAGTTTCAAAATTTTTCGTCAGTTTTGGCATGTGAAGTAAAAAACAGCAACGCTTCCCCTGGGAACTTGAAAGGGAGGATGTAACACCTGTATTCCACAGTACGCTGTAACAGTTTTTTTTTCACATGTTGTCATCGGACTTAGAAAGGGTTTTCATTGTTCGTTTCAATGATCAATTTTGGACGCATTGATTTTTTGTGCTAAATGATACCCAGCAGTGTAAAATTCTAAAGAAACGGTATTATCAAATTTTTTCCGCACCCTAGCTTTCTTCGTAGCCGTTTTAATTAAAACTAGAAACACCTAGTACAATCTTATTCACTATACTTCAAATAAACGACCAAGTAAAGGCTAGATCGTAAACTTTTTTTCACATGTCCCATTAATGATGGATTTCGTTTGCCCATATCCTCAGCCGGGAGAAACAACGTTATCCATTAGGTGCAGCATCTATCTTACGCGTTACGGCCCTTTATGTTCCTCCGTCCCTTATCCAAACCACTCAACAGTATCCCATCGTGCAACTCTTGTCGCAACACGCGTCCTACCATTGTCGCCGGTTTTGTAGCCGGCGCGGAACGAACAATCGAACACTACTTAGTTGCAATGTTGCCATTGTTAAACTGTGGAAATTCATTGTTCAATTTGTTTCCTAGACACGCAATTTCAATATCCACGAGATAGTTTGGTTTTTACGACAGGAAGGGACAATATCAACAGATAGAAGGAACCATGCACAGTGGGTTATCTATTCGAAATCCTGGCGAAAATAAAAAAAGAGGGTTCGAAGATGAATTAATATTGTTACCTGTATTTTGATGAGTATACCTGAAGCTGAATCTGGAACCCATTCAGTCCGGAAATGTCACGTTCTCGAGACAATGGCAAGAATCCTACATATCAAACAAATAAAAAGTCTTCATGAATGTTTGTACACTATGATTTCGATGGGAGCTTGTTTTCTGGGTAATCTGGGTACGTAGATTCCAAATTTATTGCCCCAAGAAATTAGTTTTTTACCAATTTCTCACCTCTATCACATCTTGACCCTATTGCTACGATTTAAATTCTTAGCTTACCCCCTTAGGAGCAAAATTTACAAATATTCTTTGTAAGTGTCCGTTTAAACTATATCAATGAATCGTGGCCCATATCTGTATACCTAGCTTTAAAAACAGTAGTTTACCCATAGTAACTTTCACCCCTGATTCCAATCACCTCAATTTTCACAACAAAAGGTAGTCTAGTATGTCCGTCTCCAAGATCTAATCTATACTAAGTGACATATAAATCCGAACACTCAGTTTAAATGGTTTTATTTTAATCAAATTTTGTATAAGTACTTAATGAAGCAAGTAAATGATAAAAATTTCAAAATGATTGCACTGCTTTAAAGCCCTTTGAAATTTAATAATGTGTGGATGCACCCTGATGTGCTACGCATTCTCCAACGCGCCTAGGCATGCTTCTGATCAGGTGGTTCAATGTCCTCCTGTGGTATCTCATTCCAGGCAACCACCAACTCCTCTCGAAGTGCTTCCAGAGTCTGAGGAGGACGTTGCAAATTGAGCAATCTCCTACCCAACATATCCCACACGTGCTCAATCGGGGATAAGTCGGGAGATCTTGGTGGCCATGGTAACAATGTGACATCATTATGTTGAAAGAAGTCTATTGTGACTCTTGCAACATGTGGTCGGGCATTATCTTGTTGGAAAGTTGGATCTGCCAACCATAACTCCAACAGTGTGATGAACATGTCTTTCAACAAAAAAACTGTGGATTCCTCCTTTCATCACGTCGCCTTCTAACCCTGGCACGACCATCGTGCATGCCTAAACAAAATCGAGACTCGTCACTAAAGACAATACTGTTCCATTCCTGATCCCAGAGTGACCGTTGTCTGCACCACTCAAGGCGATTACGTCGGTGTTCTCGAGTTAAAGGGAGGACCCAGTATGGCCGGTATGAAAACAAGCCAAAACTTCTCATTCGTCGGTAAACACTTCGCATGCCAATAGGTCTTCCGTGTTCTGCAAACCATTCATTTGCAATGGACCTGGTAGTGGAGAAACGGTCCCTTAAGGCCAATAATCTTAGGCGGCGATCTTCACGGTCTGTTGTTCTACGGCGGCGTCCAGTGCCCCTTGCTGTTTGCGTACGGCCTTCTCGAAGCCATGCCTGACAACACCTAACCACAGTGTCTACACTTCTTTGCACTCTAACTGCAATTGCCCGAAAAGAAAGTCCAGCTTCCCGAAGTCCCACTATACGGCCCCTATCAAACTCACTAAGTTGACGAAATCGTACAGGTCTCCGTACTCTAGGCATCGTAACCGATCGTAAAGGATGTCAAGAACCAAAATCCGCCAACATTGATTCTTTACTGCGGCTGAAATATTCATTTTTAGAGCGTTAGTGAATTAAAAAAAAGCAGTATAAAACCCGGAATGTCCTTAGTTTCTACCACGCTCCAACATTCGGTATAGAATTTGAGTATGGTCCTCCTCCATAAATAGATTGTCGCTTTTGAAGGGATCGATAAGAAGTCCAATTTCTTGGATAAACGTAATATCACGTTGAAACCTCGTATATTAAATCTGAGTTGGCAACATCGCGAGATGTAAAACAACCCCTCACACCTCTAAAAACCCCCGATCGGATTAGCTGACTAACGTGATTTATAATCGGGATATCGAGAGAGAGAGAGAGCAAGAGAGATAGAGAGGAACGAGAGAGGAGTGTGTGCATTAGAAAGCCCTCTGGCGAAGTGTAATTAATGCGTTTTTCTCTTCATAATTGGATAACTGTTCGGGGATGGAGTGTGAAGAAAAGCCCTGCATCCAAAAAGGGCTAATGGTCAAATAGAAAACGTACCGTCGTCGTGAAAGGAAATGTTGTTTTGTCTAAAATGGCTATAATAGAACAAGGTCTTTGTTTCAGTGCCACAATTAGCGATTCGTCAAGTCAAATAGCCCGATATTTTTATAAATTTTGAAAATGAAATGTTTTTTGACAGTACACTGCACGAAAAACCATGTCACTGTAGGTGCATTATGTAAGAAAACCCAAAAAAAAACGTCAAAAAATACGACAAAATGTCATTTTGCAGGCCAGGTCGTTTTTAGTGTGCAAATAGTTCATTGCACGTTTGCTCGCTATGATCGCTGTGAGCGCCATCTATGGAGGAATGGCCCAACGGCACGACATGCATTGTTGGTTGCATACAGCCGAGTAGTCTGTAGTGTTTATCTGTGAGATGTGAAAAAGTTCACCTTGAAGGTCAAATCCAAGGTCATAGTTGAAGTCCTTGTTCAAACTTAGTATAGATCTGGCCTTGACCTTTGCTTAGAAATAGCTCTGTTAGAAAAATGCAGAGGGTTTTCGACATTTCTGTTTAAGTTGCGGTGCCCTGGTATTTAAGCTCATACCTCCGCGGATGCTCCGGTATACATGGAAAAGTAAAAAAAGAACAGCAGACATTCCGTGATCAAAACCCATATTGTTACTTCTTGAATATTTCCGAACGAATTTTCTCATTCGATCCTTTAACAACGATAATAATGATATGCACATAACGATGATTCTTCAGCGACCGTGGTTGAACTTAATTGGTTGGTATTCATAACAATATCTGTGGGCCGCCAATTATCTCTAATTGCATGCGTATACTACACACGTTTTAATTAAACTGCTATATGTCAATTAGCTTTTATAATTAATAAAGTAGCTACCATTATTGTAATTAGTGTAAATCGTTCTGTTCGTTTCACGACGTGTTTCGGATGAAATATCAATAATTGTATGTTCTGTTTATAGCGTTGCAAGATAATGGTCAAAAATTAAGATGGGTTTCGTCCGTCTGATCAAATAGTTGTTTCGTCTTCATCAGGAATCATCAGTACGGTATAAGTGAAATGGAGAACGGAAATATAGTAGCCTCTATCAGGGATGGTGGAAATAGGATGCAAATATCAGGTGTTTCCTCTAAATAGAGTTGCTCAAAGAGAAAATCATATAATATAATAATAAATAGCGTTTATTACCCAACACTTACGGAAACCATTTATAGGACAATCCTAAGATAAACCAAACTAACAAAAACAGAAAACGTTCAAAAAGCAGGTAATTTCATCTATAAGGAAAAACATAATAAAAAAAAGAAGTAAAAAACATACTGATAAACAAATTATAAATTATTTAAGTAATTTTTAGCTACTCCCTGAACTTTGAATGAGAGATAAAGCTGATGAATGGAATCAATAATGAGCAAGTTTATTTAAAAGTATGTCACGGTCCACCCTATCGAACCTTTTAGTCATATCGGTATATACTACATCTAGTTGACCTGGTCGATCAGCACATCCAATAGGAAACTGAGTAAAGATTGTTAAGTTAGATACTGTGGAAAAGGGGAAATTCTATTATGCATGAGCAACTTTTTGAAAAAAGGTAAGAAGTTGACTTAAGACACACAGAACTATAGATACAAATTTTTCCATGACCTTATATATTGTAGGATTTTAAAATAAATTGCATATTGCACATTAACATTGCCATTTATTCTCTTTTACAAAATGGCATAATAAGAATTTCAATTTGACGTTTAGTCTCTTATCGTACAGCATCAACTTTATTTTTTTAAACAGACGCCATACTGTCTCCAAAAATATCACAGCCTGACAGTGCCAGATCCAAGTAATTATACGGAACGATAATTCCTTAGCTAGGTCAATTACCAGATCGTTTGTTTCTTCTACCAGCAATAACATTTGGAAGACTGAGAAGAAAAGAAATGAATCGAGCAGTGAACAATGTACAGGCTTGGCCTACAAAATAACAGATAAAATTTTAAACATCTACTATGGTTTATCTCTGCTTATTTGCAATTATTATTGTTATTACCATCTATAAAATGTTGTGCCTGGTAATGCAGATTCAACCTGCTTGACGTCACTTTGTGTAATGAACAACAATAACGTTAAATGTACACCCTCTAGTCACAAAGAAATCGAGTATGCACGTTCGGACTGTACAGATGTACGTATATAAATAAAAAACAAATCTGTAATTGAAAATATTCATCGTATTCATGTGAAAATAGAATTTTAAATTGAAAACGCTATGATGTGCGGTAACACAGGGATGTATGTTCCCAAAAGATAAGAAAATACGTTGTTGTTGACTGTGTTGGTTTTCATTGTTCCTTTGCGAACTTATTTAAACGTGATCGATTTTTTGCAAAGGAAATAGGTTATGTAAATGTCAATATATTATTATTAGCAACCATATTCAAACTTTTACTGATTTCGTGGAAATTTGTGCACTTCGATCAAGAGACCCCTTGTGTATGTAGTCTGAGGTACGTTTTTCTATTTAAAGTACATTTTAATGCTTCCAAAAAAAAACAATTGATAGTTGAAGCTTTAAGTTGACATCTTACATAGAATCAGAAAAAAACGTATATGTCAAATGCCCATCACGTCGCTCTTAGCTTGGATTATAGATCAAAAAAAGCCTTTATATAGTTTGAGAGAACATTTAAAAGCTCTCCTACTTAGTGACGCTTCTTAAGGTAACATTTGTTTAGGTTGTGATCAGCTGTACTTTTCTACCACTTAATATTTTTATGCAGTAAATAGTTAAGTGTAAGAATAGCTGCTCACAAAATAAAGGACGGTTTATTATTATTATTTAGGCTTGTGCTCACAGGGCTCCTAGGGTATATTTTTTTTTGTTTGATATCGCTTAGAAATCGCGAACGGAGCCTGGAAAACGGAAACATCGCATAACATCCGTACCTCTAACGAACTCAATTTCTATGATCCCGAAATAAAAAACTAAAAAATCTTACGTTCCACACGAGATTCCGAAGTGCGAACACTATTAGTAGACGCCGGGGAGAAATATTTTAATGAGACCTTCTCCGGCTCCGTTTTTTCGTCTTTTTAATGATTTTGTTAATGAGCGCATCATCGGGACCACCGACTTTGTTGCTTTTTTATTCGATTTGATGGTGGCGCCTCGCTCGGTTTACGGCCGTGTCAACTCGACTGCCAGACCCTTTTTATATTTATTAGCAATTTATTAGAGTGCTAATGGCCCAAGGATGCTTGTACGCCACTTTCTGCTGAATTGGGTTTTTGCCTCTTTTACAGCAACAATTGACGGCGGTCCATCAACACGGTACAAAGGAATCGAAAACGGAAACTCGGTTTGAATGATTGTACTGAAAGAACGATTTAGGTACGTCATATACTGGATTTTAATCATATTTGAAATTGGGATTTTCTCGGAGAATTTTTTCTAATTGAAAAATAATATCATAGTGGAACATGAAGGTAGCGTTATATAGATATAGGAAACTTTCTGTATTTTTTTGATAACTGAAGGTGCTAAACCGGAAGTTAAAATTTCAAAACAAAATGTGGGCAACTTCGTATTTTTCATTTTTGATTTTTCTACTCTAAAATATAGCTTAAGTACGTATTTTTATATACATTGCCAAAAAGAGGTGATTTTGTTTTGATGAATAAAAAAGAATAGGGACAAGATATCGAGATGAGGCTTTCGTGAGCTTGTTTAGACATCATTTAGCTACTTTTTCTTGAAACAAATCATGCTAATGCAATTCATTTTTTTAAGAAAATTAACCTTTGTATTGGAGTGTCGAAAAAATCCCTCCAGCGGCCAGATGTGAAACTAACAAAACTTCTAATATCACAACCTTTGTAGCCCAAGAATAGTTATTTCAACTAGCCCAAGTTTGCGAAAATCGGCAATGCCGGGTGTTTTTGTTTATCACACTTCTTGCCAAATTGAATTCGTTTGGTTTCACTGACACGATATCTTCATTAAAGTAATTTTTACATAATCGTCATCTATTCACGTCACTAATGTTTTCGCTATACAACATCTTCAGGGGTACCACAAGGTTCGAATTTGGGACCATTGCTTTTTGGCTGTGTGTCGACGATATAAGTAACAATATTCATTGTAAAACATCGATATTTGCTAATTACTTGAAGTTATTCCTTGAAGTGTGTAGTGATTAGTTACAGTGTCAATTATCTAAGTGGGAAGATTCAATAAACTGCATCTAAACATCGCTAAACGCAAAGTGGTTACATTCTGTCCAAAACAACAAATAGTAATTTATCCTTGTAACGGTTTCTGATTTAAGCATGACATTTAACAGTAGGATGAATTTTGACCATCACATTGCAAATTGTAGTTAGTGATAATAGAGCCTTATTATTCGAAACTGTAAGAATATTATTTGAATCTATTTTTTTACCAATATACCCACTCATATCTCAGATAGCCAGGAGTGGATTACATAAATTTCTGTGTACTTATAGCTGTCTTTTTTCGCAGATAAAATTATATATTTCGGTTCCCATGATCAGCTAATGTGTCTCCAATAACACCATATTTCATACTAATAACATGTTTACCAAAAACACGCGCAAAATGAAATGTGCAAATACGACCAGACACGTTCCTGTCAATCGTTGTTTAGATGACGTAAATAGAATATGCGGCTTTTAGTGTGCCGCAAAAATGCAAAAATAAATATGTGTATAGCAAAAAACATGTGTTCAAATAGGATAAGATACAATGATATCGGTAACACAGTCCGTTAATTGCTAGGAAAATATTTGATTGACATTTTGGATTAGGGCGCGCTCAATTTTTTTCTTACTTCCATGGGAACAGAACTAAATAGATACAGTTTGATTTATATTTAATATTTGGTAATCACTCAAACTTATAAAAAATAAGAATCAAGTACTGTTCCGTCTTCTGTTTTCATACGTCGTAATAATGAGCCCTCATGAGGACGAAACAACGCTGTCAATGGCATAACTAGATTCTCCCGATTATTCTATTTACAGCAAATATACCCTTTATTTTTCCCTTTTGTATTCACTGTTATAAAAACGCTATTTTAAATCTTTATTATCCCATGTTTTGATTTTTCGTAGACATATTTTTTCATCCAGTCCGTGTCTCAGTAGTGAATTATGTATCGATGCAATTATTTTTATCCCTATCAATGATGCATTTGTTTTGTACAGAGCCGTTTATGTCCAGACTTGTTCCAGACAGAACAATGGCCCGCCGACCTTTTTGCAACATGCATTGCGTCGAAAAAAATCGGGGCAGGTATAGAAATAACCAGACGATCCGCTGGTAGTTAGGGAAAAGTATATTTTTGAAACAAGCAAGCCTTCCATGTAATGTTTTTTTTTCACAAATATAGTGCGGCACAAAGAAGAAGTAGTAAAGACTATGTTGTGGTCAAAACTATCTGACTGATAGTATGGAGACTATGCCCTATTTGCCCTATTTCACGAGAATCCAGCACGGTAGAATGGCAGCTGAGTATCTAGTAATATCTCACACTTCCCCATATCAGCACAGGAGACACAATTCTGACGGATCCGTCAACGTCAGGTAGACAGAGCCGAATTTTGTTTTAGTTTTTTGTTCTCTACAAATTCATTTTGTACTTGCTAACGAATCTTTTACTTAGAAAAGGTCATTTGCATACAAAAAAAATGCCACAAACAATTTTTGCTAGATTTATACCTGGTCCATTATTGCCGACGTTGCAGACTTACACAAAAATGTCAATTGCTGTTCACCTCAGTAGACATCATAGCGTGATGGATACTCGTGAAATAGGGTATAGACAACTAACCTAGAAAACGTCAAAAAACGACAAAATGTCACCTTGCAGACAAGGTAGAATGCAAATATGCTGCAAATGAAGTACATCTATTAGCTATGCCCGACGGGTTAGTCATATGTTGTCCTTTCTGGAGACAGCTTATGTTTAAAGATAAATTTCGATTCGTTCCATTCTTTTTATGTTTTCAAAAACGAGAATCACGAATAATCACTGTTAGCATGTATGCTACTTGTAATTCGACAGTGTACATGGAATATAATTGCAATATGTGGCAGTACATAAACATAAGATTCCACGTAAAGTTAATTACTCCACTAACCAGGGATTTTTTCTCTGATTCTTCAAGCGCTTTTCATATTGTATGTGCAGTATATGAAATACCTGCAATTATTGTGTGTTTTAACAAGAAAACAAAGGCCAGTCGCAGGAGGCGAAACACACACACCGAGTGTTCGAGAACACATGCCAATTAGAGAAAACAAGACGCATCATATAGGGGACAGGTGCGCGAAGGTCAGAAATGCTACCGATGCGTCAATCTTATCTCACATGCATTTGGAAGAAAATGTTCTTTTGAGTGTATGTCAGAATACTTGTATACATGGGCGTTTCAACTGGAAAGGTCAATTTTGATCAAAAGATGGAGTAACATGTTGGTTTCGACCTCAGACATCAAACCACGGGCAGCTGTTTTGTGCTTTTTATCAACTCATCAGCATAGTCTAGGTTTGGCTTTAGGAACAACGATCGAAATTATAGAAACTATCCTCTAACCAGTATATAAGGCCTTAATTCGATAGGATCTAACTTGTGTTGTGTGAGATTGCACAGTCAACCTACTTGACACCCCGTTGCGTTATTATATTGTTACCTATTATATTTTACGTCTTATGATCTCCCACGCGAGTATGCAGCTGTTTCATATTTTTTGGAAACTCATCGGCATAGTCTC
The DNA here is from genome assembly GCA_963669975.1 of Acanthoscelides obtectus. Lineage (NCBI taxonomy): Eukaryota > Metazoa > Arthropoda > Insecta > Coleoptera > Chrysomelidae > Acanthoscelides > Acanthoscelides obtectus. The sequence goes on from CAVLJG010000006.1 coordinate 2,603,750, forward strand.
AGCCTGGACTCTGGAACAACGCACGACAGCTTAGCAACTATCCTCTATCCAACCTATTTCGATAGATCTCATACCTTGGTATCCGATATTTCGTTCGTTGTACCAAGACCTTGCTGACGAGTTGCCAAGAAACCCGAAACAGCTGTCCATGGTGTTGGGTGGACGTTTAACTCCCTAAAAATTTCAGTAGTACGCCTATGATGTTGTACCCCGGAACTACAACTGTCCTGCCGCAATTATTTGTAATCTCGGGTAGAAAAAAATGAAACGATAAGAAAACATGTAACTGAGATAATTGGTAAGGTAATTGCCAGACATACTACTGGACATATGCTTCTTGAAGAGCATTTATATGTAAACTTCCGAAAAAAGTTGTTTTCTTGCATAAGGTGGCACGAAAATTGATGTAGATTTTAGTTGAGCATGGACATTTAGTCTTAACAAGCAGCAATGAGCTGAAATTTATACTGAATAAAAAATTCTCGATAGCTGAGCTGTAACTATAGGCATACAAGACGTGTAACAACGCTTAAAAAAATGCATCGTGCAGATTATAAACTATGTGATAGCCTGGTACCGAAACGGAGGAGAGTAGCAAAACACATCGCGCACCAATTTTAACGCGGGGTGCCTTTGAAAAGGGATCAGGATGCCCAGTTTGTTGATTACAGTCACCAAGAAGAAAATGAGTTATTAACAATTTCAGCAATATGTTAGGTGTTGTACTTCAGATTCCAAAGTTCATCAACTAATCAAAGAAATGTAGTTTGGATAAGAACGGTTTTGCCTATTGTAATACTCGTAGATAATAAATAAAATTTGTGATTACGAAAAACCTACCTTTAGCGCCATCCTCATAAAAAAGAAGTTGCTTAACTTCTGTTTTCGGTGGAACTTGAAAAATGACAGCAATAAACCGTCATGCTTATCAAAGCCGCGGTTTTTTTTTTGTCGATGCAGCGGTGTTGTCAGATTATGGTCCGGCAACACCGTTTTCTTCTTTCTTTCTTCTTTCTTTCTTCTTTCTTTCTTCTTTTTTATTCTTTCTTTCTTCTTTCTTTCTTCTTTCTTTCTTCTTTCTTTCTTCTTTCTTTCTTCTTTCTTTCTTCTTTCTTTCTTCTTTCTTTCTTCTTTCTTTCTTCTTTCTTTCTTCTTTCTTTCTTCTTTCTTTCTTCTTTCTTTCTTCTTTCTTTCTTTCTTCTTTCTTTCTTCTTTCTTTCTTCTTTCTCTCTTCTTTCTTCTTCTTTCTTTCCATATAACATGACTCCGCTTGGGGACTGACACACGAGTCCTAGGGAGGTCTGCAGCGCGGCGTTGCCAGATCGCTTGCAGTGTTGCCATTTTTACAACTTTTCTGCCACACGTCATGCTTTTTGGAAGTGCGGTCGCTCGTATCGACCGAACTTGCTCCGCTGTGTTACATCGGATATGCTACGGTACAGGCAAGCACACAGAGGAGGAGCGATAAAGAAAAAGAGACAGAACAGAGCATGGAAAGCAAGCGAAAATCGAACCGAAGTGAACCGCCCCTGAGCGGAGTTTCATCAACTTTTCTGCAGTTATTTGTTCGACACAGGCGACGACAAATCCTATACCTGCTCTGCTCTTGCTTGATCGTTCTGCTCTTCCTCGGTTAGATTATACGTAGCTGGGACTCGATGAATTTACTATATGCTGCAGAAGTGTACTTCAGTTGATAACAAACATAATAATGTTGATTTGCATTTCATTCGTTTCCACGATGACCAATTCATGGTTAAAGTTATACGAAAAGTTCGAGTTTCCTATGAAGTTATCTTTGCCTAGATTCCCCTGTGTACTTTAAAGGTACTAAACATGATCAGTACGATTCTTCTACTTTACAGGGTGTCCTAATATTGCGGTAGAAAGCATCAATGTTTCCTTTTCTTGAGACATTTTTGGAACCTATAGTCCGATTTAAATGAAATTTGGAACACAAGTATTTTGCAAATGAACTATAATTTCTTGCACGGTATTATATGGTTATAAATAGAACGTAAACGTCATTCGACTTACAATCTTTCAAATCTCAAATACTACGTTCAACCTATTGAGACATTTTCCATGATTTGTCTAATTATCACTTTATCAAAGACTTTTTGCACAACCCGGCAACACCGCATTCGAGTCCTTTCTTACACGATCAATCAGAGCGCAGGACTTTTTGAACCAGCCAATCAAAGCGCAGGATCCAGGATGCACATAATCTACTAGATTTGAAGGGAATCACACCAACGCCTTTAATACTATGTAATGTGTCTTGTACCACCACATAATTCCACCATAGCCTTAAAAATTACTTTAAACCTGTTTGTTTGTACCAAACGTAGTACTTAAGACGCCGGCATTCTACCTTTTTTCTCACAGAAGACTACCTAGTCCGGTTCTGTGCGGATCTTTCCATTTTTTGTCTGGAACACGGATATGCGGCAAATGGCAGCTACAGCTTACGGCGAACGAGGAAACAGGCACAAAACGTTAACTTTACAGAGCTGCAGAGACGCCGAAGTGGAAAACGTCGAAAATCGTCGAGCAGCATTCGATAACGAATTTACGTTGCCAGTAGGAGTGACTTCATTGTTAACGTTAAGTCTCTCGAATATATCGCGCAGCCATTCCAGATTTAGGAAAGGGATTCGTTTCACTTCCTCTCTCTTCTCTTTTGTTGAAAGTTTTCATCCGATTTACTCGTCGCGATTTGATTTTATTTCAATAAGAACATTTTGGAGCATCTAGTTGGAGCAGATTTCTCATGTTATCTCTCTTCTGGAATGGATTAATAAGGAAAACGTTCCAATGCTGACACAGGCCGCCTGCAGAGATGTTTATTCTCAACAGTGCCATGACCATATTCAAAATCACCATCCGAACTTACTTATTTAGATTTTATTCCAATGTAAAGCCAAGGCGCAATCGTCTAGGTTTACTGAGTTTGAGTAAACCAGTTTATTCAAAATTAATGAACAATAAAAATGAGTTAATTAAACCGAACAATTTACTTACTTATGGGAATTAAAGAAATTATTAAGGCAAATGATAATTTTCCAGAAAAGCTAATTAGTTATCAACGTTTTCTCCATGTATCAAAAACCCTTACCTGGACGATTTCTGGGTTGGGACGGGGTTTCTAGGGGTATGATCATACAAGAAGACCAGCAAACGGTTAAAGGAATACTACACTTCGAAAAAATTATCTAAATCAAGTAAAATTTCAATTAGGCCAAGTAAAAGTTTAATTACCCATACAATGACAACTAACCAGTTCAATTAGTTTTTACAAACTCATACTTCTAAAACAACCTACTAAGATCTATGAACCTAGTTCAATCATACCAAAATGCAATCGTTTAATTATATTCAATAAACCGTTTACTTAGATTGAGTGAATTAGTTTATTTAAAATTAATAAACAGTTAGATTAATCCAATTGAACCGAGTAATTTCGTTACTTAGAGTGATTAAAAAATTGTTAAGCGTAATGGTAATGTTCCAGAATAACTATTTAATTAACCAGGTTTTCTTAGTGCATCCAAAACCCCTACCTGACAGATTTCCAGGTCTCCAAGGAGGTTAGGACAGAGTTTGTGGAGGTATGATCATCCCAGAAGACCAGCAAAGGTTGAAAGAATACCATATTGAAAAAAAAATAACTAAACCAACCAAAAATTTAATTGAACATGTGATGACAGCTCAGTTGATTAGTTTAATTAAACTCATATTTGAAACGATTTACTTAAATCTATGAAACTAGTTATTTAAGCCAACACGCAACCGTTTACTTAAACTAATTGAACCATTTACTTAGATTGAATAATCCAGTTTATTTGAAATTAATAAACAATAAAAATGAATTAATTAAACCGTATAATATATTTACTTGGGAAATTAAAAAAATATTTAATGTAATGAGAATTTGACATAAGAACTGTTATCTCTGTGTATCAAAAACCCCTACCTGGGGGTTTCTGAGTTCCGAAGGAGGTTGGGACGGAGTTGCTGAGGGTGCTAAGCAGAGTATCGAGTAATTTTGGCAAAAGCCCATTATCCATAAGAAAACTGCGGGGTTCTTTGCTAATTTAAGAAAGACCAGATACACTACGACTGTAACGTATTTTGTAGATCTAATAGAAAGCTTAAAACCACCTGCTTCTTGATTGCGTCAAAAATCAACCTACGGCGTATGACACTATCCTATTTTCAGTTCATCAGACAACAATGCTCCGTTTTTACGCATCACTTAACCGTCTAACGTTTCATTCAACCACCGCGCCACTTTTATAGTCCATAGAGTCGGTTTGCGTTCGTTTTTTTTTTCTTTTCCGAGACAGGTATTAGTTCCGAACATGGTAGAGAAGAATGGGGACACGTTGAACCCATGTCGGCTTTTGTCCCGAAAATGAGACAGAAGAGGCGGGTACAGTCAAACGAATTATGTCACTCGGGTGCTGTAGAGTGGAAACATGTCAAGATCAAAAGTTAACGTAGATAGACCAGAAAATGTGTCTTTGAGAACCATCTAGTTTGTTTTATCGCAGCATTTATGCATTTTTTCATTAACTTTGAAATGAACACCGCAAAGATTTCGAAAATAAGATAAGGTTTTTTGGTTGTCGTATAATAAAAATAAATTCGTCTTTGTTAGGTACCTGCAAGTACATACAGATCTAGCACCAGTAAGCCGTGGATTATGCTTACACGTATTTCCATAGTATTTCGTTTATTTTTTTAACAATCTCGAAAAATTTACCGGCAGCAATATATAAAAGAAAAAGTAGCGGTCCGAAGACCGATCCTTGGGGTACACCAGACGAAATTTTCTGAATATTTGATATTTTGGTTATGTCTAAAGAAACACTTTGAGAACGATTTTCTAGGTAACTTCTGAAAAATCAGTTTGCTTCTTGATCGACGCAATAGTAGCTTTGTTTGACAAGCAACAAACTGTGGTTGATTGTATCGAAAGCCTTATAGTAATCAATTGACACAAGAACTACACCCAGCTTCTGGTCTAAAGCCCTGAAGATATTCTCACAAATGCTTGCAGAAACCTGATTCGTTTGCCGCCACTGTATTGTTTTTCTAGACAGATTTCAAAACTCGGTACTGAACGCGTTTTCCTGATGTATGTAGCTCTCCATGACCTTACTTATAACAGGAAACAGAGCTGTAGACCAGTAGTTGTAAAGGTCGGTCTTAGATCCTTTTTTGGGATGAGTTGGAGCATATTTTCAGTTTTCTGGGAAGGTGCCGGATTTGTAAGATATCTGGAAGAGACGCGAAAGAACTGGAGCACCTCTTCACACAATGGCTTCATTGGGCGTTGGAGGGAACGTCCATGGTGGAGTTGGAAGCAAGTACACCGTTGTCTGTATCTACATATAATGTAACCGCTGTCATGTCATAAAGCCATACTATTATTTTTTATTCCATCAGTGTGTGTGTATTTTGAAATTTATTTTTGTTGTATATAAAACGCATACTGCGGAAACAACGTGCGGACGGCCGTATTTTAATTATTTTTATAAAATATAAACACTCGAAACACCGCTGTTCGGCCATTGTTTACCATCCGGCATCCGGTGAAATATTTAAAAATATTTTGAAATATGCAAAAATGTTTTTATATTTCGTCCACTCTATCCGCTGGCATGTATGATGAATTCATTTTGAAATTTATACGAAACGAAAAAGCGTTTTTCGATATTATATTTCATAATAAATGAATAATTTGTGTGTCGACATTACAGAGCTCGTAAATATGGATTATATAATAAAATTTGTCTCTGAATACACGAACATTTTATCGTTCAGTTATATTAATATACGCCCGGACAGATCGTCCCACAAATTTCAAAACATAAGCGTCCGATATGTTGAATAAAAATTTATAGCTCGCTATATTATCGGAATATCCATGCTTCTCTAAGTCCGAGCTTTAATTTAGAGTAAAGGTTTTTATCAGGTAGACACTACCTACTAGGGTGTATCTAGTGCAGATGCAGTTTCTATCAGAACATACACGAAGAGCTTCGAAAAATTCAAAACGGGTGAACTGTATAATAAACCACATTGATGATTGATCTCCGATAGGTGTTTAGCCTCTAAAATAAAAAACCAGAATTTTGGAAAAGTGGCGATTTATTTCTCGACAATGATTTATTTCCAAGAAATTAGTTTTGGATATTTTGCTGATATGTGATCAAATGTGCGAAGCCCAACAATAAAACGAACATAATTGTTTGTGATCTAGAACAGATATGACCAAGGATTTACAGAATCTTTTACGTATCTTGAACTTAGATAAGATTTCTGCGAAAGACTTTTGACATCTTCGAGAAATTTTAATTTTGGGTTAAAAACAGTACCAAGAATGTAATTTTGATTAGTCATGTGGATCTTAAGTCTTATCGTTATTTTTTGGTACAAAATAATAACATTTTAGACTTATGAGGGTTGACGTCATCATCTTGTAAAACTTCTACAGTATTTTCTGCATTCTAGGATTCACATAATGGGTATCATCTATTGTCGTCTAGACCACTTAGGTGAAAAATAAAGCTTCCGCCTTTAGTTGGGTACTTCGACCAGATTCAAGCAATGAAGGACTCTTTATACTTTATTAGTCTCTGTTATTGCAGCTCCTGATGATGATGGCATAGTCCATTGAAAGCTAGAGTCTAATAAAGTATAAAGAACATTGCTTGAATTTTGTCGAAGTACCCAACTAAAGGCGGAAGCTTTATTTTTCATCTATATATATAATATAGGTATATAGGACGACGAAGGAACTGTAGTCACAAAAAAAACTGTTGATAAATGCAAACACATTGAGTCCTAGTGAAAATATTGAGATTTCTACGTCGACTTTTCTTAGATATGATAATAACAGCGGAAAAAAGTGGATCACATAATATGAAAATTTTCGGAAGTAATTACACATTTTAACAAGAAGCATGAGTGCTGGTGGCAACAAAAATCCGAGTCGGAGACGAGGATTTTTGCACCAGCACGTTGTGAAAAGAATATTACTTTGCATTGTTTTTTTATTTTTTTTTTCAAGGAACAAAATTAAATGCTCGAATGGTATTTGACATGACTATTTCATGAGTCGCTGATTATTCTGTATACACATAGCTTACAAAATTTATTGACAATAAAATCAGAAAAATTGTTTAGCGTCGTTTACTGGTGTCCTGAGAGACCATAATTACTTGTTATCAAAGGTTTGGTAATTTTTTGTGACAACAGCTGTCAAGTTTTGCAGCGGGTAAGCTCGAAAAAACTGCTGACAGGTGCTGTCATTCATTTTTTTCATCTAGAAACCATTTGTAATTCAAAATTGCGCCTTTAAATTAAGACGAGGGAAATAGTCGTTGTAATTTTGCGATAATTCCACACCTCTTATAGCATTTTTTATAGATAAGGGAAATATTCGCGGAAACAAAACTTCTTCCACCAATTTAAGGGTTCGCGCCCCCGCTTCCCGTACTATATTTCGAAAGGGAGCCGAACACGTCGAGGCGGCGGTGAAAAAAGCGGGGGCAACCGAGAGGAGGATCATGCTCATGCCCTCCGGGTTCATATTAATGAAGTATTCTCCTGGAGCCTCTCCAGGCTGCGCACTACCACATAAGATGTTCGAAATTCGTCCGTACATTGTGTTACGACAACAAGGGCCAACTTATTTAAGGCTACCTTCGGGCTACGTTCGTTGTAGAGATGAGAGCGCACGTTCACTGTGCGTTACATGGGTTGCGTTACAGTGTTTTATTGCTTAAGGTATCAGGAGGGTCGCCACATTTTTCTAAGATGAGCTGCTTTTGGAAAAGGTCGTCAGATATATGCTAAAATTGAACAAGAAGTCCAACCTTCAACGTTACTTCACACGTTTTTTCACATGGAAAATCGAAATAACTAATTTAAACAGGAATTTTAATAGGAAACGCCCTCATTGACATCGGCAATGGAAAATTGTATCTTCTAATATATTCTCTTGTGCCAATATGACCAATGAACCACATATATTTGAAGTTCTGTACCTGTATCTTTGTCCCGAGGGTGTCGAGATTGTGGAACAATCTACAAGAGGAAGCTTTTCCCAGTTCAAAAATCGTATTAACAAAATTTCTTTGGGATCATCATAGCATAAATAAAAAAAACATTTTTACCCACAAACATCAATTGAAGGCAAGCGGCATAGGAAATCTATATGTTTGATATGGGGCATAAAGCTAGGTAAAATATGTAGTTCTGTAGGGAAAAAATGCCTGGGAATTTTGAAAAATCGTGGCAAATTACGTTTGTGATTAATAGAGCCTCATTTCAGTAAAATTACCGAAAAATCCATAAGTTCAAGTGGTTCAAGTTAAAATTTTAACATGCATCTGAAACCTGCAATATGAATTTCTATAGTTTTGCGTTTATGTACAAATTGTGGACATGAGATATAAATGATAAAAAAGCGATAACAATTCATATAAATACAAATTTGCTTAAAACAAAACCACCACCACCACCTCAATCGTTTTGTTTGTGCATGCACGTACAATGCGAATATTTATTGAAATCGACTTTGAATATTTTGCAAACATCATTACGCCTCAAACTCTATGTATACCCATTAATATTTGTCAATATTTCATTTCGGGCTTCTTTTTCATGAAATTTTAGCAAAATGCAAAAATCTAAGAGTAGCGAAAATATCCGGTGAGTTGGCAACACCGCAGCCCGGCTGACAAGAATGATAATGTCAGCTGTCAAGATTTACGTCTAGCCCGGGGTACCGACGGAGCCATTCAGGAAGTCATATCTTTAGTTTTGAAATTTCTTACGGATAGTCTTGTAATATCCTAGTAGAGTATATTTCAACAGTTGTCTGACGTGATCGGGATTCACTGAGTTCAAACCGGTCAAACGAAATTTAAAAAAAAAAGTTTACTCAATCAACCGGTTATCTTTGTCGATCCCTAGTTTATTGTTTCAATTCAAATAATAATAAAGGGTGTCCCAAAATTAACGCAAGATTTGAATTTGCCGCCATTTGTGCAGTGAAGTGTTGGCAACCCTGAAAAAAAGCAATTTGACAGCTAACAGTATAGGGTTATGAAAAATGGAGCGTTACACGATAGAACAACGTGTCTTCATTATTAAAGAATATTTCAAAAATAGTGAAAGCTTGGCGGCTGCAGTTCGAAAATTTCATACAAAATATGGCCGGAATAGTGTTTTAACTTCGTCAACTGTGAAGAGATTAATTGAAAAATTCATGGAGACTGGATCCGTTGGAGACGCCAAACACACTGGTCGTCCAAAAACAAGCCGTTCAAATGTGAATATCGAAGCAGTGCGTGAGAGTGTTGCGGACAATCCAGGAACCTGAATTCGACGTCGTGGACAAGAATTGCAAATGTCAAGAACCTCTCTACAGCGTATACTCACCAAAGATCTGTGTCTTCATGCTTACAAACTTCAATTAACACAACAATTGAAGCTTAATGACCATGCAGAGAGAAGAGAGTTTGTTGAATGGATTATTGAACATCAACAAATGGACCCTGATTTTTCAAGCAAAATCATCCTAAGCGATGAAGCACATTTTCATCTTGATGGCTTTGTCAATCGCCAAAATTGCCGCATTTGGGGTTCGGAGAACCCACGTGTGATTGTCGAAAAAGAAATGCACCCACAACGCGTGACTGTCTGGTGTGGATTTTGGGCTGGAGGCATAATTGGGCCATATTTTTTTGAAAATGATGCTGGTCAAGCAGTGACTGTTACTGGTGCTCGATATCGCGACATGATTACACAGTTCTTTCTGCCAAAATTGAATGATATTGATGTACCCAATATGTGGTTTCAACAAGACGGTGCCACATGTCATACAGCCCGTGAAACAATTCAATTACTGCATGAGACATTTCCAGGTCGTGTACTCTCTCGTTTCGGTGATCAAAATTGGCCTCCTAGATCGTGTGATTTAACACCATTAGACTTCTTTTTATGGGGTTATTTGAAATCACAAGTCTATGTCAACAAGCCCACAACCACCCGTGCATTAAAGGAGGAGATTCAACGCTGCATCAACGAAATTCAGCCACATTTATGCAGAAGGGTCATGGAAAATTTCGACAAAAGAGTGCGCATGTGCATGCAAAGCCGTGGAGGCCATTTGTCCGATGTGTTATTCCATACATAACCCTATCCTATGTACTTTATGAGTCAATAAAAATATAACTATTAAAAGACTAAAAATGGCATTTTCTATTTAATTCAAATCTTGCGTTAATTTTGGGACACCCTTTATAAGCTAGAACCTGTACTCAGTGAAAAAAGAAAATTATTGCAAATTGTCTGACAATCGTTAGCCAAAGTGATTCTACTGACCCTATACTGCCGAATGTAGTTTGCCGGCTCTCGGTAAATGTTTTTCCATAACATAAAACTTAACATTGACTCTTTGTTCGATGCTCATTTTTCGAAGAATGTTAAAAAGGTATATACTACAACATCGAGCGCGATAACTCCGCGTGAAGTGTTTCGATTGTCATGAAATTGTGACAGGGCATCAATTAGAGATGTACCTATCTGATAATAGATGGCGCTACTCAAAAGTCCTCTTTACTTTGAATCAGATCATGTATTTAAAGTAAAGAATCGCATAAATATTAATTTCACCGGCGGTATGTAATCTGATAAAGCACGATTCCATTGCTCAGTCCAATAAGTTAGTCTCAGCAATTACCCAAACAGTAGTTTACTCGCAAAGATATGTAGCGGAAACAAAGCGAAGGGAGCCGTGTGTATACATTCGGCTTTCCGAATAACAAACTGTAGGGCAATTTCCTAACGATTATATTGCCACAGTCCATTATTTTAGTTAATAGAGACCGCTGGCAGCAACATCGGCACCCCAAACTCGATATATAATTCGTTGGGGTGGGCGACACTCGCCGAGGAAAATCGCTGGCGATGCGGACGTGAGGCAGGAATCACCGCACATTATTTGATCTATGGTCGAGATTTAAGGGAGAAAAATGTGTAAGGCTGCGTGAAATAATGTCCCGGGCCTATCGTAATAAGTATTTTTTATATAGTCATTATGATATATATACAGGGTGTTTCAGTTTATTGTTACATAACTTTAAGATTCGATAGAACTTTTAAAATTAATTTGTTAAAAATAATATTGGAAAATTAACCAAATTAATATTCTGTTTTTTGCGTTTATTTGGAGTTAGGAATTATTGCTGTGTTTAAAAACACAATGTAAACGATCATCTTAATTACTTGTAATGCCCAAATCGAAAATGTAAAAAAATATTAATTTTCCATAAATAATTAAAAATGCATCGAACCTTAAAAATCGAAATATCTCAAAAACGGCTAACTATAACGAAAACTTACTGGAGAGCTTTTTTATGCAGAAAAGTGCGAAGAATCAGTTTTTTTATTCAAGAAGCAAAAAATTGCACTAAGAAAACATTTTTGGGCATTTTAATACACTGCAGGTACAGTAGAGAGCGCCCTCTAGCGGCTACAGTAAAACTATGCCCATGGTTCGTTTTGTCGTACCAAAAAACCCTTGTATACCAATTTTCACTGTTATACATCAAATATTGTTCGAAATATTTAAGAAAAACTATTTTAGAAAGTAAATTTAAACACCCTGTATTCCGGAAGCCACGCATTTTTCGACCCATGTTTATATAGACTTTATGCATTAATTTTAAAAGTTCTATCGAATCTTAAAGTTATGCAACAATAAACTGAATTACCCTGTATACAAAAGCACTTACGAGAAATGCCTATATTATTTATTGCCCTTGCAGCCCACTTTTCATGTTTAACTTCTGTTATCGTTTTTGACAGAAATGCAGATTCCAATCCGATCTCTGGAGGTGATAAACATTCTAGTGGATGTTATATTTTGATGCCTGAAAATATTTTAACATCTTATTTTGAAACGGATCAAACCACATACAGGGTGGTCCAACGAAAAGATTGCACAGCCATCTGTGACTCGCCTGTTATATTTTGGGAACAATGTTCGGACATGCTAATTTTGATTCCTAGACGGACAGGAAATTTATACTAAGATAAAGCCCCTAAAAAATCATGACCCGAAACTGCAAAAAGAGGCATTTTTATTTTCCTAGAAAAAATTACTTTTTAATTATTGCATGTGAACGTCATTTCGACGAATATCGGCCAAAGTCATATACCTGCAGGTTGTTAAAGTTGAAGTTTTTTAGTATAAAATGTCGTAGCTGTAGGAGTACTGATCAAAACCTACAGTGTGTTTCAAACTTTCTTCAATTAATATTTTTGTAAAGGGCTCTTAGCAATCCTTTGAAGCGTTTCCATGATATACAGGGCGTCCCCAACATGCAAGAACGGAGTTAAATAACAATCAAGCTCACGAACTTTATAACGCTTAACCTTGCCTTCAACTTTCAAGATCAAAACACTTGTTTTCAAGAGTAACTCAGTATCAGTGTCACCAGTAACGTATTCCACTCAAAATAGTTCACTTGACCATGATGTGTGACGTTTCTCCATTGGTATTCCTCAATATCTTACTCAAAGCTTCTGTCAACATTCTAACAAAATAGCAAAGGTAGCAAAATCGACCGATGAGCTGGCAACACCGCAATCCACGTGACAAGAATAACAAGGTCAGCTGGCAATGCTTATGTCTAGCCTGGGGTACCGTCGGAGCCATTTCGAACGCGTCAATTTTCGTTTGCATTTTTTCTTGCATGGCCATGTTATCTTTACTAGACCCTTCGTTTGGAAACGCGATTGCATACAAGTTAATCAAGCAAACCAATTATTTGGTACTTTACGAAGATATTTCAAACCAACAAAAATCTACCCTTACATTTCGTATAACAGAAACGAGGCGGGCGACACGACTCCGGCGACTTGACCGGAAACCTAAAACTACCGCGAATTTCCTCCGAGTGACAAGAGTTATGCCTTGGCCGTGTCCATTGTCTGCTCGAAGAATTGCGGTTGCCGCATTTACTCCATTTCCGGCGAATACGGACCGCCGTTTCCCGTTTTAAATCGCGACAATCGCCACAATTCATAGCGTCTCGCTTAGGAAGCGGGATTTTGAATTATGGCCGAACGATGAAGTGATTCCGGCTGCGCGGGGGTTGTTTGTCGATTTTCGGAAGATATTCCAGGAAAAACCGAGTCGAATGTCTGGAGAAACGCCTCAGTAGGGTCGTTGCATGCCTGAGATATACCGGGTCTGCCAAATTCGACTCTCGGCGTTGGGATCTTGGAAAATGCAAATGGTACGCAGTTGGTGGAATGAAGAGGTGTACATTTAGGCGACTATGAAAATGGTATTTGGGGTATTCCCTGAAAGGAAAAACGATTTTTTTAAAAAACGTTTTTATTTTCAAGTGGAAATTGAAAATAATCGGACGTTTCGTCTTATATCGTCATAAGCTTTATTTTTTCTTGAGAGCGCCATATTGAATCTTTGCATAAGTGAATAGAGCTTCAATTCTGATTCCAAACATGTATAACTACATACATTGTGATTGTAAAACCAACCATTGTTATTCCAAAAAAACGAATATTTTTTTGTACCGATTCTTACCATTTCCAAGACATCACTGGTGAGAATAAAATTTGAAACGGCCACGATTTCTGCTGTACCTGTATACAGGTAATTTTATAGAACCCGATCCATTCTTGATCGTTGACGACTTTCAAATTCGGTCTTGTTTTGTAACAATAGGCAAATGAAGATTTTAAGCGGATATTCGTTTAAATTTGTTACTTAACTAATTATTCTCCGATATAGAATAGGAGTGAGATAGTAGGACACAGGCTGGATGCAGTGTTGCCGGACTTGACTATGTCGTTATATTAGTTAGGGGATTTTTTGTGAAGCTACCTATTCACTGTATGTTGAATAAATATTGTATATGCTACTTTGACGGAACTTATGTTACGCGTATTCCAACTAAGAAATTTTTAAAATTGCAATCGTTCAGAAAAAGTTGTACTGCTGTGTAATGTGGTTGAGAACATCATGTTATTGAAGTAAACCCAAGAACGGCAATAGCTTGGAATTGTGTGATTTTCGACGTTTCTTCATTCAGAAATTCGGACCTTAACGTACCTAAGTGTCTGGGACGTAAGGGAGTGACAAAATAAATTATACAGTAAAAAGTGGTATGGACTCGTGTATTGACAAAGTAGGTAGACCACACGCTCTATTCGCCCCTTTAATCCTCAGCTGTTAAAAGGGTTTTCTGTTTGGGAAAAGGATTAACCAGGGATGGATTTTCAGTCTTTTGCATACTGCATACTGCAACTACGTAAAGGAGGGCTGACCATCTCGGGACAAAGCGATCTTAGGGCCAATTTAACAGATCGTCAGATACAGCGAATGAGCTTCAAGTTCCAATCAACAAATTTTAACAACAGCTATGAAATGTTGAAAACAAAATACTGTCAAAGTATGAGATGACAACTTGTCATTGAAACATCACCAGCTTATTGAATATTAAGAAATTACATATAATTCAGTCAATATTTAAAGAAATGTTGGATTTTTGAATTAAATTCATGTTTTAATTACTATTGTTGATTTTTTATTCATGTTTATATTATTTTCTTCAATTGATATGCGATACTGGGTGTTTTTTCCAATAAACCTCTTGCAGATAGCCATTAAGCACCTACTTGATGACAGGTTCTAGCAAAAGATATTGCTCGTTTCCAAGCATTCATTCATTTACTTGCCGTTCATCAGAACCATTATGGCACCTTAGATTGATATTCCCACAAAACCATTCAGGTGTTTTGATAGTTGAATATTTTTCGTTGTTCAAGAACTGAACAAACATCCACACTATATACACAGCGATTAAGAAATTCCCAAATATATGCCTTGCTACCAGCAAACCTAAAACCTACAAAAAAAACTACTAATTTGCCATATTTTTATTTTTTCACGAGTATACATTCTAGGTTATATTTATATTAGACATTATTTCAATACAGCTGATTATTGCATTTCAAGGAGTGACACATGTGTGGGATGTGTCAACTCTTGATACCAGTCACAAAACATATACTCTGAAGGTTTAATTCCATGCTATTCAATGACAACACGGTGACTTGTGTCGTTGTCAGCGGCCATTTTGTGAGGGTGCGACAGGGTTGCCAGATTGTGCATTAATATCCCGTTTCACCCTCCTGGTCCCAGTGGAGTAAGTTCCGCCGACTGTTGAAATATATTCTACTATGCTTTATTATAAGACTATTCGTGACATTTTTCCCAAAATCATTGCACAACACTTCAAGTGCCATGCATTAACAAACGTCCAAATCTGCTGCCAAATTTAACAGCTAGAAAATCGAGCTATTATTTGCCGCATTCCCATTCGCAGAGGGGGATAACGGATTGTTAAATGTAAACCTATAACACGTATCAAAATACATGAAAGTTGTCTTGTTTTTGCTGTACAAAAGCATCATGTTGGAATCAAAAAGTGATCTTGTTTATAATACAGTCGAATTTTCACGATTTCATTTAATATTTCAATAGAAATCACTAATATTCAGAGACCTTTGACAGCTTCTGTCAAATTGCATTTCGATTTTCCCATTGGTCCATAATACTAATGTTGGTGAAATCGGCCCTTAGGCGATCTTTCATACGTCAGGGAGCGTTGAAAATATCTTTAAATGGGTGAAGTACAATTATTATGTAACCCTTGAGAAAAAATCAATGGATCCGAACATGACCTGACGTCAGTTTATTCTTTAATTTGCAATCGATCATTGCTTTGAAAATGGCCCTCATCTAATCGCTACACTTGAATCCGTCTCTGTTTTCTCCTTCTACATACACTTGAGAAAGCGTCACACGTCGTCGAGGGCCGTATATATACTCGTAGCCTACGGGCTGCCGTCGCCAAGCAGACCTGCAGGGCTTCAAGCTGCTAAAGCGCAGCTCACGCCTAATGTACTTTTCGTGTCGGGTGTGCACCTAGACACGTGTTCGGAGCCCTGTATTATCGATGTTTGCACTTGTTAGACGAACGCGCAGAAAGTGCTCTGTTTTAGAATACTTTCAAGGGAGGTCGCCGTATAATGGAAGATTTTTTTGAGAAGGCGACTTTGTCATAGATACAGACTTTAGACGAATCATCGATGAGGCAAATAAAGTCGCTTTGTCCTTGTAGATTATAAATGCATTTGGAGTATGGAATCACAACGATTATCACGTGGAGGAAATAAGACGAGATCTGAAAAAGAATGAACATAATGAGACCTACCAATGACAAGATATATAGAAACGTCTCATCTCTGATATGGTTAGTGCCATCTGATTGAGGTCCTAGTAGTGAGAAGCCCGAGATTTTTGCAAGAGTGACAAGCTCGTCCCGTGCTCCTATCTGTAGCAAGTCTTTGACGAGAAAAAGACGCACCTAATCCTCAAAAGCCAGCGAAAAGTAGTGCTAGTATAGAACGATGTCGGCCGGTGCACTGCTAGTGGCAGCTGGTATCCCGCCAATTTATTGCTTGAAACGACGAAAGGGATGCGCAGCAGAGGTGGTATTCAATTAGTTATGATGCATGGACTAGACGGCTAATCCCGGATATTAAAACTTGGATTGACAAGCGAACAATGCGGATACATTACAGCTCCTCACAGGACATGATGGTTTTGACAGTTACGTGCGTATATTGCAACGAAGAGGAGGACACACATCTGACAACTTTGTCAAGCATGTAAGATGAGGCAAGTGGGCTGACATTCAACCAACAGTGAGGTACAATATAGTACAAATGGACAAAGACCGAACTGTAACATGAATATTTAACCTGCCATGCTATAAACATGACCATGGTGGAGCGTGTAGAGAACAAGCGAAGAGTTTTCGTATGTCGCTTTCTGGAGAATCTTACACCTAGGGTGGAAAGGGGCGAGAGGTCAGTGTTGTCGTGCTTTTCCGCTTGAAAGTGGCTATGAAAGAATTCCCCTGTCGAAAAAATAAAAAAAGCACTAGCTGCATTCTTGATAACCAAAAATGGTACTAGCAAATTCATGAATTTGTTACAACAACAACTGATACACGGGATACGATGAAGACAGACCCTAAACGTCGAGGCACCGCGAGTACGACAAAGAGCTCAAGATTGTTACACATCTTCGACATCCTACAGTCAGAGAAAGTGCTGCATCAGTTAGTGATTGGTGTCAGAAAAGGATATGTTGACGAGCTCTTTGATCATACCTTAATCCGCAAAAATATTCGATACCAGCCTGAAGGATCAATTGAGTATCTGTATTTGGACCATTGTTATTCTTGTTATACACTACCGTTCAAAGGTATTTGAACACCTGCATATTTCCATTTAAAATTAGAACAAACAAGAAATCTATCTATGTATTTATTTTAGCTTTATTTATTGAGAACCTTCACAATGGAAATCAAGCATCACTGAAAGGTCATTATAATCAAAAGTTTGCTCACATTTTTATTGGGATCTCATCATTAGCCATAATGGGAATTCCTTTTTTTTTTAGAATATTGTTATATTTTTGTATAGGACTTCTTTCTCAGGATTTGTTTACAGTTTTACTTCAGTTATCTTGTCTCATTTAATAAACTAACCATGCTTCAATACCTTATAGTACAAGATTGTTCAACAAGTGCGTTTTCGTTTATTTTTTTCTGGACAAAATTGGTAAAACTAAAGAATATTCCAAGAGAGTTAAAAGTAAACGCAATAGACGCATGACTGTACCCGAAATAGCAACAGACTGGAGTGTGGGCCAAACAACATCAAAATCGGACAGTTGCTGACTGGAAAAAGGTCATCTGGAGCGATGAATCGAAATTTGAAGATTTTGGTTCAAAGATCATTACAATTATGCATCGTCGCTTCAGTCCAGCACGATGGAGAATCTATAATGATTTGGACTGTTTTGGTGATTCCGATATGGGGGATATTGTGAGAGTACAGGGAATACTGAATAAAGAAGGTTACAAAGCCATACTACAAAATCATACAGTGCCTTCTAGGACTCGTCTTATTGGTCCAGGATTTGTTTTAGCATGATAATGACCAAAAACACACATCCAAGCTCTGTAAACAATTTTTGGAAGCAAAGGAAGAACAAAATATTTTGAAAGTAATGCAATGGCTTCCCCAATCCCCGGATTTGAATCCGATGTAGTTGTTGTGGGATGAACTGGCCAAGAAAGTACGGAAATGTTGCCCTACATCTCAAGAACACTTATTGAGAGTAAAGCAGAATATCTAAAGTCCCCACAACTAGAAATGACCGCTCCTCCAGGCTCCACTGATAATACACCAGATATCAATATGAAAGCACAATTCCATTCCTTGTATGCAAATAAAGTATGACGCTGCAACGTCCAGAAGAAATGAAAGAAACAAAACTCAATTTAATTTCGTTTGCTCCCGGTGTAATCCCCCGCGTAACAAGACAGCTCATGTTGACAGCTTGTTCAACTAAAAGCATCCGTAGCGTGAAACGGCGTCAAGATAAACTTTTTTCGCCGTTCTCGTCCCGACTTAATTTATCATATGTTTCCCGATGTATGAAGACAAATGTCTACAATGCGGAGAGGTTATCTCTTAACGCCCGGTTTTAATTTTCCGCGCTAGCGGTTATCTGATGGAAGTGAGAATGCGGGGATTTCTCTATCGGGGTCTTTTTAATCTTTCGCCCGGGGTGCGATGTGATTCCAATTCGGAGTGTCACGTCATACAGACTGCTACTATTTTACGTATCAGCGGTTTGATTTCAGTCGTCTGTTGTGCGTTTGGATGTCGTATGGCCGTTGAACAAGTTGTATAACACGGTAATCATGTCATCCTGACGTCTGGTCGGATGAAGTCGAATTTTTAACTAAGGCCTAAACTCGTGTCTGTCAAATATGAGAGGTGTCTAGGCGAGCTACCGATTTTGATGGATAATCTGATTTTATCTATTAAGAAGATAAATTAAAGGCATATCCAGTCACCTTTGTGGCTGTGAAGAATTACTGAAGATTGAAAAAGGTGCATTTGCAGCACATCGAGAATACAGTTCAATTGAACCAAATAAAATTTAATTAAACCACGATTTTTGAAGCAGTCTATTTATAGAACCGAATAACTTGCTTCTTCATCAAACAAAAAATCTTGAAAGCATTTCACAAATATTGAATGACGCTTCAAAATTATTGACGTTTTCGTCTATTCATATGTCATAACTTCCAAAGCGCTTTAACATCTCATAAAAATGAAATCATATGTTGAAATAATAACACTTCATTAAGGTATACACGATGTGTCAGAAAGGCGTCCTGATATTTCCATTTCCATTCAAAAATAACAAAAAAAGAATCCTAAAAATGTGGGTCCAAAGAAGCTCCCATACCGGTATCCATTTTTCACGAAATTTTAAAAAATATGTATCTACAGAGCGGCTTAAGATATTGGGTTAAGAATTTAGACGTTCAGTGAGAATATAAAATTTTGAGTTTAAGTTTAAGTTTAAGTTTAAGTTTAAGTTTAAGTTTAAGTTTAAGTTTAAGTTTAAGTTTAAGTTTAAGTTTAAGTTTAAGTTTAAGTTTAAGTTTAAGTTTAAGTTTAAGTTTAAGTTTAAGTTTAAGTTTAAGTTTAAGTTTAAGTTTAAGTTTAAGTTTAAGTTTAAGTTTAAGTTTAAGTTTAAGTTTAAGTTTAAGTTTAAGTTTAAGTTTAAGTTTGAGTTTGAGTTTGAGTTTGAGTTTAAGTTTAAGTTAGTTTAAGTTTAAGTTTAAGTTTAAGTTTAAGTTTAAGTTTAAGTTTAAGTTTAAATTTAATTTTAAGTTTAAGTTTAAGTTTAAGTTTAAGTTTAAGTTTAAGTTTAAGTTTAAGTTTACGTTTAAGTTTAAGTTTAAGAACATGTACATGGGACGCAATAGTTAAAATTGTAGATTATATACATCAACATGTTGATATCAAAATTCCTTCTATTTGCATTTTTGTTAAAGAAACCTTTTGACGGAGTAAATCACAAATGATTATTACAAACATTGGAGAGAATCGGTTTTAGAGGAAAAACATACTCGCTGATCAATAATCATCTATAAAACCGTCCACAATCTGTTCAGATATCAAGATCATTTAGGAGGAAAGTGTATATTGAGTGCGGTGTGCCACAAGGAACAGTCTTAGGTCCACTGTAATTTAATATATATTTAAACGATATTTCCCAAATACAGCATCATTTCAAAGCGTCAATTTCTTTTCGAATTAAGCGAGTATTCATATTTCAACATGAAGAGGAATAGTTGCGATTAAACATGAAATAGCAACTCCGGCAAATGGTCTCCACGCAACATCTGGCACAGGGTCAGTCTTTTCTTAAAGTTCTGGATAACGTTTTCGCACAACTGTGGCACTATTTCGTCAATAACGCGCCGTATCTAGTCTTTAAGGCGTTCAACTGTTTGTTTCTTGTCGGCATACACATTTTCCTTCACATAGCCCCAGAGGAAGATCTCGATTGGCGTTATATCGCACGATCTTGGTGCCCAATTTTGATCGCCAAAGCGAGAGACGACACGGTCTGGAAACTTGGTCGGCAATAACACGGTTGTTTCGGGTGTTGTGTGGCAGATCGCACCGTCTTGTTGGAAGAATATATCCTCCACTTCAATTCGATCCAACTGGGGCCACAAGAACTCGGTTAACATTTCGCGATACCGCACACCATCAACAGTTACCGCAGTTCCAACTGCATTTTCGAAGATGCCGAATGGAAGTGCCTGGATTCTCGGCAAACTTTCGCGTCGCGACTATATTTTCAAGGGACCGACCAGGACGGCGGCGACGAACAGTGGTCTTCACATTCAGCAACGTAAAGTTTGTCGCATTTGGCGCATTATTGCGACCGAAAATTGTACGTGATTTGCGAACTGTTTCCACGTACTTTTCTCCATTTTTGTAGTGAGTTTTCACAATAATTAAACGTTGGTCGTTTGACGTGGTCTGGACCTGACAGCTGTCATCAAGTAAACGCCATACCATTTATACGAAAAAAAATGGCGGCAAATTCAAATCCGGCGCTGAGACACCCTTTACAAGGTATAAAATTCGTAGCACAGTAGTTTTTCAGCCACAGAAATCTAGAATGCAGCGGTCATATCTCTATTTAGAACCAACATTTTATGTAATTATTCCTAAAGATTTAAAAGATTCACATTTCAGTAATTACTTCAAGAGAAATTTGAAAAATTGGCTACATTCTGTATCTAGGACTGAAATAATTCATAACCTAATTGATACGAACATTAAGGAAATACATAATTTACTGTGACTAATTTGTATCTTACCATATTTACTCATGTTGTTCTCTTTGTACATTGAGTTAATCAAATATTATTATTAGTATCAGCAATAAAAACACACAGTTTCTCTCTAAACTATTTTCCATAAATACCGTCTCTTAAAGAATTTTTGTTAGGTCAGTTGTTTTGGAGATATTTAGGTTTGAATATTTGAGGTAAAATCCTGAAATATTCTTATAAAAACGTTTAGCTTCCCCTATTCTGAAAACACCATGAAGCTTTATTATTAAAACATTAATGCATAATATCAGTAATTAAATATAGAAGCATACCATTAAACCTATGTACCTCCACATCTGTCATTCCGTCTTTGGACCCATATTTATAGTAATTTTTTTGTTATTTGTAGAAATATTGGCACCGTGTAGAAATTGTGACGACGCTGGTTTAAGAATTGTGCACTTCTCAGAACTACTTTCGGTCATCTATTAAAATATGTCCGACACCTGATTGCTGCTACCTCTTATAAGAACGAATAAACTATTCAAAATGGTCTACACAGGAAGAGAGAAATATAAAACCCTTCGGAATAAGAAGCTCGCATTCTAATATGCTAAACATATTTCACCTCACCGAATTCGTTCAACTGCTTCCGGAGGGTCGCGTACCGTTCGGCCATCTTTTTTTAGGGGTAAGATAAGGTATCAGTTCCGCCCTTTTTTACACCCCTTCCGTAAGAAGACAGACGGTTACTCGGACAAAGGGTGTTCGATTGTTTTCAGGTGGAAAATCTTCAACATCGAATCAAAATGTTCAACGTTGACGAATACAGAACAGGGACATATGTCCACCATGGCTTACACTTGAAAAGTAAAATATACCCAATGGGTGGCGTGTATCTTTTTCACCCCAATACTTTTTTGGACCAACCTGTAGATCGAATGCCATTTTATAATTCCTTGACGATCAATGGCAAACCTTTTATCCAGACACAAGCCCAAGTTAATCTTTTGTCTTTTCCGCACCCCCGTTTTCCCCCAATGTCCACCGAAACTCAACTCTTTCGGTGAAGTTTTTCCGAAGTCCTCGAGCGATTCGCATTAAAAAACACGCTTACCTAATTAATACCCCGTCTAGAAAGTTGCTTATTAAAGAACAAGAGGAGCGGTATCATCGCGTCGAGGAACTTTTTCATTAAAAGAGCGGGAACTCCCGGGAAAATTGAAACACCGATAGCACGGCCATTAACATCAATTTTTATCGACGTTGCGACTGATTAAAAAAGTTGTTTTCGGACCAGCGGCGGAGGCTGGGAAAGTACCTCGTCGAAGGGTGCGGGTCAGAGAACTGAGAGGCCTTGCCGCAATATACAGACTGCTTTTCTAAGGTAGAAAGTGCATCACAGAATAACAAAAAAGTTCTTATAAATATGGGTCTACCGTGTTTGAATTAAAGATCTATCAGGTGACTACAAGCCCTGACATTCCAATGTTTAAAAGTTCCTATGTTTAAAATGTCTATAAATCTGCTCTAAAAAGGCAGTTGAAAAAAGGGACATACAATCTTTAAATGCTTCGTATGTTCAAACGCGACGAACTTTACACGGCACTGGAGTTCGTCCTCCTCCTCCCCGGATTGTCTTCTTAATCAATGTCCCTCCTTCGTTAACCGTCAGATCTCAAACCGATAACGGCGAAGACTTAGAGTTTTCCCGCTTTTCGCCAGGATTTTTCTTTATTGGAAGACGTCGCCGGCGAGATCGGAAATCGACGGCTCTAATGGAATCGTATTCAGACAAAGGAAAACTGCCGTGGAAATCGCCGGAACATGGACGACTTTGTTTCGGGATTCAAGACATTAGCCGAATGATAAATTAGAAAGGATGTTATCTGCAGATATTTTCGCCAATCGGAGACTCTCATGAACAGGTTCGAAGTTTTCGACAATAGGAAAGTTTCACTTTGAATGTCAAAGTAGCATACAATCTAAAGTACCATTACCAATGTAAACCGAGCCATATTCATTATAGTTTCCATAGTGATTGAGAAAATGTATGAGTGATCATCGGTGACTAGAATGACTAGAACAATAGTTGTAGGAGTTCACTTAAGGATTGTAATGGTAATCTTGACAACGACCTTGATTTTGACCTTGGAGGTCATTTCAAGGTCAAATTGATTTTCTTAAGCGGGACCACATACCTTTAATCTCGGAAATTTAAAAAGGGGAAAATTCTACGTTTGGATATGTTCTTGACCGTTGACCGTGACCTTGTCCTTGAAGCTTTCTTGGTCAAGTTAGTTTTTTAATGGGGTCCTTATAATTTTGACCCCGCAAATAAAAAATGGCGTAAATTCCACTAAAAATGTTCTCTTTCGTTTTCTAGAGTCCAAGGTTTAGGTTCGCTTCGAGGAAATTGGATTGACCTTGAATATTTTTCCAAGGACGTCCTGACCTAGAATGCTCCCCTGTTTCGATTTGAAGATCATTTCAAAGTCAAATTGATTTTTATATGTGAAAACACTAAGTTTTGATATGATCTTGACTGTGCCACCTTAACTTTGAAGATCATTTCTAGGTTTAACTGATTTTTTTTATACATTAGACTCCAGAAATCCAAAATTCTACTCAAAATGTTCTCATTCGTTTCCTAAAACGTAAGATATAGGTTCCCATAATATAAGGAAATTGCTTTGACCTTGAATTTATTCCAAGGTCATAGCCTGACTGAGAATGTTCCTCTGTTTAGGTTTGCGGGGTCAAAAGTATAGTGTCCCGTTTAAGAAAATCGTTTAGACCTTGAAAATATATACATCTAAGGTTTAGATCAATGTCATATTCAAACTTGTAGTTTTTCCTTCTTTCGATCTCCGAAGTCAAAAATATAGTGCTCGATTAAATAAGATCGCTTTGACCTTGATATAACCTCGAAAGGCAAGGTCATAATCCATGACATATAAAATTTCGATTTTTTCCCTATTTCGATTTTTGCCGTCAAAAGTATAGCGTTTCATTTGAGTAAAACAATTTAACCTTGTTGTGACCTTGAAGCTAAATGGCAAGGTCATCGTCAAGGACAATATTAGATTGCTTAAATAAAATCCTACGTCTGTCTTGATCATTTTTTCTCAGGTCAGTATTTTTTGAGATGGAACAGTTTTCACTACATATTCGTTTATTTCGCTATTTTTACTTCCCACGCCAGTGGCGAGAAAGTAGTGTAATCGCAGAAAAATTCAGAAAATTAGGTGTTATAGTTTTTCTGATTGATAACAATATCTCAAGAATGAATCACCTTCTAAAATATCTCCGTCTATTTTTCGAACATCCTGCATTTTACCAATAACGTTATTTCTTAGCTATAAGGTTGGACTGTGACCACACGAATGAGATGTGGGAACAGATCACCAGGCTCCAGACTACTGCAGATCAGTAAACGTCTGTGAACCTGCCTGAATATCGATCTGTCGGGGGTACGGCCAATTAGTCGGCTAATTTAAATAATTTGCCAATTTGGGATAAAAATATGTCAGGCTACTGGTTTTAAATAAGCAGTCCCAGTAAGCAGCTGGAATAATTAGGAAGGGTTAACAACTACTTTATGTACCGGTAATTGTACATGTTTTGAAAAAAAGGTGTTCCGATGTCGACGTTGTGGACGCAAATAATGGGACGATGTTTCAATTTTTATTAAGAAATTATATTTTTGCTATATAAATATAGGGAAATAACGACAACGTGATTTTGGTTAGGTAGGATGAACCTACGGGACGTCCCAAAATAGCATGGAAATCTCTTGTTAGCATATGGAACACAAAAAAATAATATCACAAGTCCTTCGTACAGATTTTCAGGCGCCAATCAAGAGCGAAGCACATCGTAATCTGCCTTTGAATGTGTGCGAAACGGATTCCATGACAAAATCAAGCTGAATTTCAGGCATTTATAGCATTTTTTTCATATTAAAGGCGTTAATTTCTTAGCTAAGCGTGTGTCATTCATTTTTTAACCCAACAAAGCTTTTATTTATTTATCTGTCAACCTTTCGTCCAGCATACCATTAAAATCTGAACTCCAAACTGCACAACTATCAATCAGAAGCTGCTCCATGGTTGACCTCGTGGAATAAAGTAAATCGTGATCGTGTGATCTGTTGCTGGTTCACTGTTCATTCACTACTCAAGAAAAGACAGTCGAAACAGAGATCGTCAATCCTGTTTATATTTCACGCATCCGTAACACCCTTAAGCATTGTTCCCCGACGATGGTGGATAAATTGGTACTCTCGAGTACATGCTCAAATAGTTGACGAAATACTATCCAGCTCTTTCACCGTAGGAAAACAATTCTAGCAAGCAATGAGAGAACGACAAAGCTTCCGATTTTTTAATTAAATTACGCTTAATTCGACCGGAAGCTAAAGTGAAAAATTTAACGTCGCCATTGCTGCCCGCCCGACTACAACTAAAACAAATCTTCCGTCGTCGTCGCTCGTCCAAAAAAATTAACAAACCCGTGAAACGAGATTAATTATTAAAAACTCTGTCGAGATACGCTTTTCCAGACTCCAGTTATCGGGATTTCTGTGATGTCAGAACCAGGGTAGGTTTAGTGTAGATAGGGGAACAATGGATGATCAAAAAAATGTTAATTCTGGTTTTTCGATGGAAAGCTTGTCATCACCAACTCTTCAACTTATCCACAACTGTTTTAAGAAATATGATGATAATAATGATAGGATTTGTAAAAATAAAAAAATACCAATTTGTTCAAATTAAAATAATAATAATAAATATAATGCTGTTTAAGGTCTTAAGTTGAGGAAGAGATATCACAAGCACTGCATATTCTGCTGAAGTTCATGACATTACAGGAGATTTTGAAGCTGAGTTGGTATTTGCACGGGTGCAAAAAAGGAATGTAATATTTCTAGAACATGTTCCTGGAATTACAATTTCTTTATTTAATTTACCTTCTGGACTGGTGAAAACAGAAAAACAAAAGTGTACATTATTTTAGATTGTTGGAAAACGTGTTTATCTCATAGCTATCTGCCATGTGAGCGACAGCGTACCTGGAATATTTAAATTTAAAATATTCATCTTAAAAAAAATGAAATACAAAAAACCACAATACGATCTGTTCTGAAGCGGTTACCCATCCAAATACTACCACTGGCATGATTCTTGTGTAACTCATTCGCGAACCAGTTCGAACTAGTTGCTATGATTATGCTCATGAGTTTCCAAAAAGCACGAAATAGCTGTCTTTGGTCTGATGGACTAGTTTGGAACAACAAACATTGTTTTATCGATGTCAAGCCAGAGGACATTGCAAAAATGTTATCCTTCGGTACAAAAGAGCTGTCCATGGTTGTCTTTGATCGGACTGACATGTTCAGCTTGAGAATATATATCGATATACAGACTATATATTTATGAATTACGTATTTATAATAAATTTCCAATTGAAAGGAACTATAATTGAAACAATTTTATATATTCATCATTATAATTATCATTTCGTGTTTTACGTAAAGCCCGTTGAAATCTAAATGGACTTTAAATTATTTAAAACTATAATTGAATTATCAGCATATATATAGCGTATATTATACCATCAGACGCGAGCGATTCCAGTTGATTTAAAAGCTACTTTTCGCAGAACACAAATTGACACGCTAAAATATTTTGACGTTTATGTAGACACATCACGATTATTATAATTCCGAATTATAATATTGAACCCGCAGTTTGCATTAAAAGAGACATTTCCGCTGTTTAGTATTCACATTATTTATTTAATTCTCCTCATTATTTTTCAGAGTCAGTGTACGAATAGGCATATCTATATCACGGGCTATGGGTGGGCCCAGGGGGCTGAATCGCCATACACAAAAAGTAGTTGATATAAATAAATATTTCTTCAATATCTTTTTAGTTTCTATAAACTTTGTCATTATGGATGCCATTCAGGAGCTTTAGCACTAATCAAAGTTATTGGAAGGAAGCAATATATAACTTTTAATGGCTTCAAGTCGTACCAGTAAGTAACTAGATCGGGCGTGCCTCAGGGTTCAAATCTTGGTCCTTCATTGTTTACCCTGGTTATTGATGATATTGCGCAACATGATAAACTGTGGATGATTCCAAATTATTCAAGAATATTTAATGCGACAGGGATCGCACAAAATTATTTTTGAAAGCACCCAAATATGTAATGCGTGAAACTTTCAATGCGATATCGAATTGTTACATGCTCACAGTTTGAACAGCATTCTTTGTGTGACTAGAAATTATTGGTTAAAGAATTTATGTTTCTCACTTGAGTGAAATTCGTTTTTTTTCTTGTTCTTGTTTGTTTTTTCTTTTATATGGGATCACCTGATTTTTTATGTTTTCTATTTTGGTTAGTTTCATTTACATTTTCTTAGGATTGTCCTGTAAATGGTTTCATTAACTGTTGGACAATAAACGCTATTTATTTATTTATCCATAACCAAAAAAAATTTCTCAACGTTGATTTAAGACACTGTTTTCTAATACAGAAAAAAATTAGTTTTGTTTTGCGTTATAATCTAATCCTAATACTGCACCAATGTGTAGTAAACTTGGCAACGCTGCGGTGGAGCGCTACTTGAAACGAATTGCTGTGTCGAACTAATTGGGTGGTATTCCGCTTTTTGTTGCAGAGAAACGAATTAAGGTAGTGATGAACACACACTCAACATAATTTAAACTGTTTTGGTATCCGGGCAGATGATAAAACACTGATTATGCTTCTTGCGGTGATTAACGATGCCAAACGTGAGTTGTTGTTTAATTTTTACCTGGGCAGAAAAACCGATCAAGATCCGGCTTGGAAATGCAACCGATTGAAAAAAGTATATTCCTGTGGTCCTGCGGTAGATCCTTACGAAATGTTTCAAGGAGCGTTATAATCTAAGTACTAACGTTTGACACCGAGAAAGCTCCTGCTCTTAAGGTGATTGGTCACGAATGTTGTTTTTCTGTGGCCGCTGATTTAATTTTTGTGATCATGCCTTAATATGGTTTTTACGCAAAATTAACGAATATTTTTGGAACACTTTTTTTAATTTTTTTTTCATACTTTCTCGAAAAATATCAATGAGACCAAGTTCAAATTTCGTGTCCGTATTCAGTTGAAGTATGTTAATGCCGTGAGCTAATTGTTTTTCAAAAGAATTATCCTTTTACAAAATATTATTTGAAAACTTTTCTACTAAACTTTCTTCTTGCATCTTGGATAGATCATGTTAACAATGATACGCTGCCTATTTGCGAAAAATTTGTTGAGATTATTCAAAAAACAAGGTGTCAAGCATCTCGGAGTATCTAACCTGGTTGTGAGATTCTTGGAAACAAAAAAATTGCAGAAACCATCTCATTTTTCGGAATTTGGATATGTAATTATAAATATCTACATATTAAAATGCGGTGGTGTAGCAGATACGACACGTGTAACAAGAATGAGACATGCCAAACGTAACTTTTTAGCGGTGATTCGATCTCATTTGGGGGGAGCTTTTTTCTTTCTTATTCTATTTCATTTTTCGTAAAATACCACATTCTTTTATTTTGGCGTATTTAACAATATCAATTGTTATCAATATTTACTAGTTTCTCGCAACTGATTCGCTATTAGCAATAATGTAAATAATAATTTCAAACGCGTTCTCTACCATGCTCGAGCCGATTTTAGTATAACAAGCTGCAACATCGCAATGATCGCGGCATCGTAGAAAACGGGCAAGGGGTGCAAAAATTGCTTGGCGTCCGGCTTACAGCACGTGCAATAATCATCGCTGATCGAGTATACATACATCCCGGCGCATTAAGAAACTCCCATAAAAATAGAGAGTATCTCGGACAAGTGTCCAGGATTAAGGTCGGAATGAAATTCTCGCCGACGAATAACAACAAAACACGGGGGGTGGCCACGCGACCTCGTAATGAATCGCGATCCAGCGGCGTACCGAATGGGGAACGGTGAAAGAAGATCAGAATCAAAGTACTGCATTCCTTATTGGAAGTTGCCATTACATAAAAATCTACTGACAAGTGACACACAGTCATACAAAACTTGCGGGGGCCAATTCTGCAATTTTTATGCTCGGTCGCATCATTTACTTATATCGAATTTTTTAGGGGTTATGAAAGTCGGAAGGTTTTATTTTGATTCGAAAATACAAGCTCAATATCTCCGTTACCATTAGAGTTGCAGAAAAAAGTTGAATACAATAGTTGTAGGCGGAGTTAAGGGCTACAACCCAAAATTATTTCGAACTATACAGGGTGACCCATAAATTGGTGGCAATATAAATTTGTATTTTCTTAAATGGAACACCCTGTTGGCCACTTTTTCGTTAAAATCGTTGTACATTTGACACACTTCAGATAAAATTTGTTATGGAAACAGTGGTAGATATTCATAACCAATGTTTCTTACGTATATGTTTCACACAGGGTGAGTTAAAACGGAAAGACGTAATTTTCTCGATAAATTTAAATGTAACATCCTGTATGTTATATCTCTATTCAACGTTCTCTTGATGCCTTTTCAGTTTTATTAGGCATTCCCTATACCTAAATCTAGTATTTTATAAGATACTCCATGTTTTATAAGTGAAAACCATAATAATATAGGAATGATCAGGAAAATATAGGTTGGCCATGTTTTTTTGACTAACCTAACATCGTAAACTTTAGTAGTAAAGTTTCGGTTAGGAATAAAATGGATTTTTCAACGGAAGAAAGGGTTGATATGATTCATGTGCTAGGAGAAAAATGCTTTACGAGGGATGTCTTTTAAGTTTTGCATATAGAAACATAGCAGGCCGAGCGGATCGAACGTCAGTACTGAATCTTAACCTCACTCTTTAGTAAACCTAAATTCAAAGTTTCACAACAATACGTGCAGTGTTCTCACTACAGTGAATTTTTTAGTATCACCAAGTCATTAGAACAATGGAACTCAACCGAGAACATTTTCGCGCCATGATTTATTACAACTTTCAGAGACAAGTATCGCAACATCGAAAAAGATGCGTGGTCAAAGGTTCCAGTCACCAGAAGAAGCAGTTGACGCATTCAAAAATGCCGTTTTGGATCTGCCAGCAAACGAGTGGAATAAGTGCTTCGAAAATTGGTTCGAGAAAAACAATAAAGTCATTTAAAACTACCTACCGTGTTGTTTTATTTCCATATGCAAAATTTAAAAGACATCCTCGTATTGACAATGAGATTGTATAATCGACGTCACCCGAACAGAAGATAACCGTGTAAGAAAACGCTCGATCCAAAAGAAAGTGTGGCATATGAGAAGAAAGAAAGAGCGAAACTTGTTTCGTTCAGAAAGGTTACTTACATATTCAGTACAGAAAAAATTCTTGGGAACGCCACTGGCACTGGATGGAGCGCCGTCAGCCTTAGAGCTCCGTGACGAACTGGGCGGACGGTTTACTTTCAGCCACGTGTCATAAAGTCATTTCGTTACTGTGCATTTAGGGCTTTGGACGACGCACAGGATTTGGATGATGAATGCAAAATGCAACAATAACAAAGGGCCAGAACGAGAATTCATTTGTAAAAAGCCAATTCCGTATTTCAAAACAATCATCCGGTACCTATCATCTTATATATAGTCAACGCCAAACAAAGTGGCGTGCACGTCATCAAGGTGGGTGTGTTCAAAAATTTACATTGTTGCCAAACTTTTTGTAAAATAATAAAATTTATTATTTACATATCTAGGTTTATAAGCAATATTAACCTCAAATGAGAACAAAAATAATAGTATAATAAAATTATAGATCTGTACTTGCATAATCATTAAGTATGACAATTATTGATCAGATGACACTATGAAACTACCATATTTAATTGATAGCTTAAAGGTACTGAATAAAAATCCAAATGGAGTCCTCCAAATTTTATGCATGGTATTTATTTTACAGAATTCATACAGAAAAATGCATTCTAAAATTAGGTAAGCTACTGGTGTAAGCTTTTTCTGTACAATAAAGTTAGTCGGAGTTTCTTTCTTCAGCGCTGTCTGAATCTGAATCTTCATCACTCTCAAAGTTGATTATTAAAGGTTCGATGTCTGATCGATCAAAAATTCGTTCTCTTTCATACCATTTAAAAATTTCTTGCTCAGTATGTCGAACACTATTTTTCCACATGTCTGGGGTAACCGTTTGTAGAGCCTCGTTCCACATATCCAAACAGTCTTTTTCACTGTTACCATCTCTACCAATATGTCTGTTATAGTAACCTTTTGCTATGCCCCAAATTAACTCAATAGGGTTAAATATACAATGGTAAGGAGGCAGACGAAGAACTTTGTGCCCATGTTGTTCCGCCAATTCATCAATCACGTATATTTTAGGTGGTTTGTTTCTAAAAAAGCAGTTATTTTTAGAATAGGAATAAACAAAAGAAATATAAACTGTCGACCAAAATATATATAATTAAGAAGCATTATGTACCGAGCAACAATACTCAATAGCTCTGTTTTAAACATTGTGTTTAAAAATGGAATGTTTTGATTTGTCAACCAGTCTTGGATATTTTATTTTGTCCATGCATTGTTGGGCACTTTGTTCAATATCATGCTGTGATAAGGGGCGTTATCCAGTATAATCATAGATGGACTCTCCAATTTTTCTAATAACTGATGTTGAAACCATTTCAAAAAATTGTCCTGGTTCATCTCTCCATGGTAATCGCTCAATTTTGTTTTCGAAGAAAATATCGCTTCACTACCCTCAATAAACCCATTTTCATTTCCAGCATGTAATATAATGTATCTAAAATATATTAGTTTTAAATTTTATAGTGCAAATTGTGTAAAAGTACATACCTTTTACCATCTGTGTTAATAGCTTTCACGCTTTTTTGGTTTCCATTTTGCCAAGAGCGACCTATGGTCCCATTTTGAAATATCCAAGTTTCATCGAGGAAGACAAACTGGTATAAGGCCTCAACCTTGGCTTGTTGTTGATTGTATTGTATTGAAATTCCACCCTTTTCAAAGCTATACTTGGTAGTTCCATGAGCCCTCGTCGCGGATTGTCCTTAAGCCACTTAAATCCAAGATCTCTAAGCAACCGCCTTAAAGACGTGGCACTACCACCAAATAATGCCCTATCTCTTAATCGAGACCATAAAGTTTGTATCGTAACTTGTTCTTCTGAAACCATGTGTAATATGACATTATAATTTAGTTAACAAATTAATGCAAATTTCTGATAAGTTATTATAATAAGATCTTACTTTTGTGATACATATTATAGATCACTTCTCGAATGGCACTTGTATCCAATGTCGCTGTGTTGGTTACACGTTTAATATAACTCCGCTTTTTCTTGGACGATTCTAAATTTGCATCACTTTTCACACCCTCGGAAATACGACTAACTGTCCTTAAACTAATTTTTAAAGCAGCAGCAACACGCTACAAAAAATGAAATAAAATTTCACTATTATTAATATACATTACATATAATTATTAGTAACCTACCTCTTGAACAGCATTTAAAGGCAACAAAGGCCCGTTGTTGTCCCTTTCTTGCTCAAAGTAGTGCATTAACGAGACCACGAGTTCCTTACACCGACTATTTAACTGTTTGGGCATCTTTATATACCAAAATTGCCTTTATCTACTCGTAAAATGAATAATTTTGTTTTGAAACAAACAGTTCTTGATTTACAGTATGCGGGACCAAAGGATTTATAAAGATTTGAAATGCCACAAATTGATTCAGTGTCAAAATTAATACAAATGTCAGTTCCCAGTTTAAATAAGTTTCAAGGTGACAATGTGTCAACGCTGCGAAATCGGTTTAGTGCGTTTACATGTCGATAAGTGATTGGAGCGTTTGCAAAACATTTTATTTCGCATAATGCGTCTAAATTTATCAGAAAGCAACTTATGTGATATTTTAATAACAATGTTTATATGACTATTAACCATAATAAGAGAGTAATGACCATTTTACAATTTATATATCACATTAATATGAAACTGCAATAGAGCAATTGTTTGTGATAGAAACCTAGGCATTAGGTCGGGGAATTTTTATCGTGATGACGTGCACGCCACTTTGTTTGGCGTTGACTATAAATGCGAATATCTGTCCAGTTTGTCAGCATCACATCTAAACCATAATACTGAGAGACGTAAAAAGTTGCTAATTCAAATCTTAGAAAGCTTATAGACATGGAAAAATATAAATGTATCCAAAGAGTATAGATTAATCCAAAAAAATGTAGAACAATGTTTTAAGGCTTGAAGAGATTCATCTGACGGTGACATTGACCGTGAAGTTCAAGGTCATTTGACGGTTAAGACAGTTTTCCAAAATAAAGTCCCAAGACCTTGACGATGAGCCGTATTTGACAAACGACTAAATATCTTGAAAACTACGTTTCGTAAAGAAAAATGTATAATATATTTGTGAGGTTAGAAAAAATCACCTAATGGTGACCTTGAATGTGACTCTAACTATGACCTTCAAGCTCATTTGAACGTCCAGATAGTATTCTTAAATAGAAACTGAAATTTCTGACTGCAGAAATGAAAAGTGTAAGAAAATATGTCGCAATATAACTGATCGTCAAGGTCATTTGAAAAACAAATGAACTTTTAACGGGAGACATCTACAGTATATTCAGATAAGAGATAGACCGGATGTAAACAAAAGGTTCGGGTGATTTTCACGCTAACGCCGCCGTCTCGACGTAAAACAGGAGCCCTCATTGGTCAATTCGCAATTAAATGCCTATGCCGAGCGGCAGAGCAGTCGTATCAAGGCAGAGTCACATTCAGGTTCAGACGTGTTACGTATGTCGTGTGCATCATTGTAATTTGATATTTCTTTGGACGTTTTCGTTTGTTATCTTATTAAATTGTTGAGTTTGTCGTTGTTATTGTTATACCTTGTTATTGATTGTTATTGTTATCAACTGCTTGCGCAAAATGCCCAGTAGTACAGATACTGCCGATGAAGTTGTAAACTCCTGTAGTCCACCTAGGAAACGCTCTAAAAAAAGACACCTGAGTGCAGAAATGAAAGAGATCATTTTCAATATATATATAAGATCGAGCGCGAGGAGAACGAGGCATCAACCATCAAAGAAATTGTTGTGAAGGTTTCTCACAAAGTTGGGGTGTGTCGCGCATCAGTGTTTAATGTGTTAAGACAATACAAAAAAAATCACACCTTTTCTGAGCCAATGACCAGTAAACATCGCAAAAGTATTGTTAAATCATTGGATGAAGCTGATAAGCATGCGATTAGGAGGAAAGTGCATGAATTCTTCTTTAGGAATGAAATACCTACTATAGATAAAGTACTGCAGGAGGTAAATGGAGATACAACGTTGCCAAATTTCAAACGATCAACTTTCCATGCGTTACTGAAGCATTTAAATTTCAAATGGAAAAAACGGGGTTCGTAATAGTTTACTACTGGATAGAGAAGAAATTGTGCTATGGAGGAGGGATTATTTAACAAAAATTGGGAAATATAGAAATCAAAACAGGAAGATTTATTACCTTGATGAAACGTGGGTAAACGCAGGACACACTACAAGTAAAGTATGGGTTGATGATTCTGTAACTTCATCCAGGAGGGCCTTTCTAGATGGACTGTCCACCGGATTAAAAAATCCAGCAGGTAAATACGAGTAATAGACAACAATCGGGTGTTTGTCAAACCTTGGGAACAAGGTTCTAAACATTAATTCCAGGGGACAGATAAAACATATTACAAGTAACAAAGCTTTTATAACTTTCGATAAAATGCGTGGATGTTTTATTGTCATTTTCATTTGTTAGAACTTTTTTAAGCCATGTTTTTATGTGTTTTCGATATTTCAATAATTTTTTAATATAATCTTAAAATATGTCGAATATTATAACTTAAAAAAAGTTACGAAGTTTTATATTGTGTACCGTTCCTAATATTTCTAATCATTTTAATTCATACTTTAAGCTTTATAAAGTTATAATTTGTTAATATTAATATTTGCGCGTATTTCAGGTTCCTGATCATTTATTTTTTAAAGGTTTATAACTTTAAATTAAATTGTGAAGCGCTGAGTAATCATACGACGTTCAATATTCTTTCTTTCAATATGACTAAATAATCCCAATTATAGCAATCTGATACTCATGTCTCAATGTTTTTTCGCTGAATGTGATGAAAACATTTGAAAAAGGTTCGCTTATTGAAATAAATCTACACCAGTTAGTACTTCGATTTCCAGGTAAAGAGAAAAGGCTCATTATCTGCCATATTGGCAGTGAGGATGGATTTGTTGTTGACGGTCTGTGGTGCTTTGAGTCTAAGAAAACTGGAGATTACCACGAGGAAATGAATGGCGAATCGTTTGAACAGTGGTTTTCAAAAATTTTACCGAACTTAGAGGAAAACGCAGTAATTGTGTTGGATAATGCGCCTTATCATTCTCGAAGAATGGAGAAGGTCCCAACAACGGCTTCAAGGAAAGTTGATGTTCAAAATTGGCTCCGCTCGAAAAATATCAACTTTGAAGAAGCAATGCTGAAAGTACAATTATTAAGAATTGTCAAGGATCACAAGGCGGAATATCAAAAATACGCCATTGACGAAATGGCAGCAAGTCAAAATAAAACTGTGCTCCGTTTACCTCCATACCATTGCGAGCTCAATCCCATTGAGCTCATATGGGCAGAGGTTAAAAATTATATAGCTAAGCACAATACAACTTTTAAATTTTGTGACCTCAAAGGACTTTTCAAAGAAGCACTAGAATTAATAACAGCGCAAAAATGGGAAAACTGTATTAAGCACGTGAAAGACAAAGTTGAAAAGAGAATGTGGGAACTGGACAATATTTTAGAGGAACAAGTCGAGCCATTCATTATTGACGTTGGTGCTTCAGGCAGTAGCGATGATGAAAGCTCATCAAGCTCATTTTTCCAATAAAAGATGTCGTTCATCAAATTCGGTAAGTTATAAGTAATTATAAAGCTACTGTATTTTTTACTTAATTATTGACATTTTTGAACCCATTTTGGCAAAACCTATTCAAGAATCTACTTTCTGACAATGTTCAACCATGCACATTTTTTTACGTTTTGAACGTTTTAATTTGGTTACATATTTACCTAGAAATCAAAAAATATACTAATCAATATTCTAAAAGCAATTTTAAGAGATATACGATTATTTTTAATTTAGGCTAATTTAAACGCCATTTTGAGATTATATTCGACTGTATTTCACCAAACATCAGGCGGCATCCGAAGCTGGAAATCGAAGCGAAAATTTTGAAACTCTTATGTATATTTACATCATTATATATTTCTTACCCCACCCCCACATGATCCTATATCCATCACCAATCGTATACACATCGAATTGTGCTAATTTACTACAAAGTTACGCAAAGCAGCATCTACTATCTAAAATATGTACTGCGTGACTCTTAATACGTCCCTGCCGAATGTTACAGCGTTCGATGATCACGTGGTCTTGTTTATGTCCGGTCTATCTCTTATCTGAATATACTGTAATTCCTTATATGCAAATTGCTGATAATTTTAAGTATATAAGTATACCCATGCCAATAAACCTGACCAGTAGAGTAGTAACTATATAAAAATGTTTCGTCATCACGTGAGTTCCGACAGATATTAATTATTGTAAAATACATACAACAAATTAAGTATCGCCAACCAATTATTTTGTACGAACAAACGAATAGCGGTCCGAGCGACGTCTTCCCGTATCCGGTCAACGACTAAAAGTTGATCAAGCGGCCCGGGTGGTCCGCAGCCGTCTGCGATTGTCACAGTGACATGCTTTTTGAAACCTCCGCGATGCTCATATTTATTCGGTCATTTGCTCGCGGTCGGTCACTAACCAGCTTGTAACGATCGTACAAATGAGTCTTCAATATATCGTACGTATACCAGGGAACGTACTAAAATGAGCGCAAGGCTCTTACATTTTTTGAAAATTCAACAAAACGTAAAAAATCGCATCTACTTTATAACTTTGAGCATACCGTGTCTTCGGAAAGGACAACATATAAATATCCCGTCGGGCACAGCTTCATACTTCGTTGGCAGCATATTCAGTAATAATTTCTCACACAGCAAATATCACTGACCAATACACATTCATCCAGATGCGATCTTGCTATTCAACCAACTTTCTCTCAGAGATGAAAACTACTACTCGGCTTCACAAAAAAATATGCAACCAACAATGCGTGTAGTTGGGCCATTCCTCTATAGATGACGCTCACACGCGATCCTAGTGAGCAAACGTGGAATGACTATTTACATCTTAAAAACCACCTAGTCTGCAAGATGACATTTTAAGGGTTTTTTTGGCGTTATATACGTTTTTACATAATACCCGTGCCGGTTCATGATTGCCACGTCACAAAGATGTCACTTGCTGATCAGTAGACGCAAAACCGTAAATGGGGTTTAACCCCACATGACCGAGATCCGGTGCATTACCAACTGTCAATTATACGGCATACCGTGGACGCCCTGCTGTACGAAAGAATTCGGAAAATACCGAGCATCTCGAGAAGCTGTTCGTACTCCGAACGTTGCGGCTATCAGATAAGCGGTCGTGGTTCCAGAAGCGGGAGTGAGATGTAACCCGGTCTGGAGACATGAAGATCCGTGCAAGATAGTACCTGATAGTACCGCGGGTCGCATATGGCATACCGTAGCCTACTCCTGCACCTGATTTATACCCCATTGATAACGCATCGGTTCGTACGGTCTGAGTTACGACGCACGACGGTCAGGATGGTTGCAATGTTGCGAATGTAAACATAAGCTTTATAAATGTGCGCTTTTATTTCTTATTCGTTGAGGACAGCTCGAAGGCAAAGCCTGAATACTCTGTGATGAAGAAGCTCAAGGGGTTGGCAGACGTGTAGGCTAGGTGTTTTAATAATATATGTCTTTATTGCATCATTAACATCACAATATAACAGTATGCCTTCTTTCAGCTCCAGGCTTGCGTTTAGATGTCTTTCTTGCAAAAAATTACATTTAATTTTTGAGGATTCAGTTTCGTGTTATTAATAGCAGAATCATTTTTAGGCTTTCGAGATCAATATCACTTAATTATAGCCTCAGCCATTTTAAATCGTCAGGGGGAAAGCTTAACAATAATTGAGTATCATCGACATAACAAGTTAAACTCAAGATCTTAATTTTGCCGATCCACAAGAGAAGTCCTAGAACTGAGCCTTGTGGTATCCCTGCAGGAACATCTCAAAAAGCACAAAAGGATTATAAAAGGTTATGTTATATTCATGGGTTTGGACATTTGGCATTCAGAACCGCATAGAAATCACTACATGTGCAAGGTTGTTATCCGTCTTAACTGTCAGTGACGTCACGAAGGGGCGGTTCGTGGCGTCATCATTTGACAGCTGTCATAAACCGCGTCGTTTAAAATGAAAAAGTTGAACCAAACACAACCGGTCATGATCTTATTATATGTTTGGTTAGTTTGTCTTGAAAGTGTTGAAAGGTTCTATTATTCTTTTTTTGTTTTTCCGACGCTGTTTTGGCGGTGAAATTCTCCTGGTGACGGCAGCACGTCCGCTGTCAAACGGTGGTGACATCTAGCCACATACTTTTCCCATTTTTTATTAATTAATACTCTTAGTTTTATCCCACACAAGAACAGCTCAAGGTTGAAGGTGGTTTATGTCACAATATAGACTCCAAATAAAAATAAATAAGCCATATTTGAATCGCATGCCACAAGTGAGGAAATCTATTTGAAACCGTTTCGTGTGTGGCACCAGCCAGCGTAAAGGGCATCAAATTCGCGATCGATTAGCGAGAATTATTTGGAATTGGACGAGACAAAGCGCGCGGCAAGGCTTGTGTGTAAAACAACAGGCTGTCCAGTGGCATCCGGAATGTCATTAAAGACGAGGCGATACGAATCGCCAGTGCGGTTTTTATCCGGCATTTTTGCCATCCATAAATATTTAAAGACGATGCACCAGCGATGCCGCATCGTTTGATTTATATTTTTAACGAACGACACCGACCGAGAATATGACGAGCCGCCGTCATGACAAGCCACTTTTTACCCGAAGCTTACAGATCGCAAGCAGTGGAGTCACTCGAAACCTTTCACGTCACGATTATTCGACAAAAAGAATCAAAGACAACTACAAACATAAAGATGGTGTGGATGATTTGGACTACGGCATTCCACGTTATGTGACTGTACACTCAGCCGTGACTAACTGCTTCCGCCATCTGGTCGGGTATTTATTCCCGTATCGACGAGTCGAGAACCATTCTAGCGTTTTCCAGTCCAAGCCGTGAACTAGCAAAAAGTAGTCTAGATGGAAGAAGGTGCCTCCAGAAGAATCTTGAACATACTTGGATCACTCTTTTATTCATAAAGTTTCTGCAGTACGACGCTGTTTGATAAAGAGAGTTCATCTAAGGTTGGAGGTTCACATACTAGTTGGTAATAAGGCATGAGCCGCCATTGTAGCCGTTTCTTGGATTGTCTCCGCGTGCAAAAAAAGGAAACGCGTAATTAGTGTTGACTGCCACTTTTTAACTTTAATACCACTCATTAATTTTTTCTTCGCGAGGCGCTTTAAAGGGTGCGCCTCATACTAATGAGTGTATCTTGGGGTTAATTTTTCAAAATGATCCTTCGGATCGGTGAATGAGTTTCTTTCCGTTTTAGAACGGGCCTTAATTAGTGATTTTCTCCTTTTGTCCGTAAGGATTGTGCCCGAGCTTGAAGGGAAGAGATGGAATTTTAGTCTAGGCATCATGAGACAATGACAATATACAGCGTGTCCGCAAAGTTGGGGTTTTTCTTTACACGACGTGTAGATCTTGAAAACATAAGCAATTTTTCTTAGTACCATATACACCAATGTCTTAAGAGAACCGAGATAAAGGGCTCTGCAACATCAAAAATATCTGAATACCGTCCTGTCGTCGCGACCCGCGATATCACCGACTGGTACAAGTGGGTCGGGGTCAGTGTGTCAGGTCAGTATGCAACCTTCAACCGACGGTTACGGTCACGCGTGTAGATGTAAACGAACCCGTATAATCGATTGCGTTTTAAAAAACAACAAGCACTAGAGACGTGGCTAGAGAAGTGCAAGTATCAAAAACTAAAGTGTGGCAAAGGCTGCGTGAAGAGGGGCTGTATCCGTTTCACGTCCAACGTGTACAAGCCCTTCAACCTGACGATTTTCCAGCAAGAGTGCGGTTTTGTGAGTGGTTGTTGCATCAACATGACAAGAATCCGGACTTTTTGAAGTGCATATTGGTGACAGACGAATCTACGTTCACGCGTAGTGGGGTGAATAACTCTCGCAACACTCATGTTTGGTCAGTAGAAAATCCGCACGCTGTCCGTCGGGCACATTTTCAACAAACATTTTCGGTGAATGTTTTTGGCTGGGATGGTGAACGGTATGCTCATTGGACCATTTATTCTCCCAAATTTGTCATATTTGTTACCTCTGTTCGTGGTCTGCACCACCGCCGGCGTCTGCGCGGTAGTGCATCAGCTGATTTCATTTTCTGTTGGAGCGGTATGATTTCGGGCAGAGACGTACTTAGCCCTTCTCGTCAACTAGTGGTTTGGTAAAGAGTCCGGTGGAATCAACATTTTTTCAAGCTAGTTCAGAATCAGATTTTGCATCGCGCCCATTACTCGACAAAAAAATGTCTTGTTGGTGCAGCTTCGTTTGTAAAACAGCGTAGAAGTGTTAAAAGTATGCGTGAATGCTCGGCTCGAGATGCATCCGAAAAACGCGCAGCAAAGGGTCTGTGAG
The DNA here is from genome assembly GCA_963669975.1 of Acanthoscelides obtectus. NCBI lineage: Eukaryota > Metazoa > Arthropoda > Insecta > Coleoptera > Chrysomelidae > Acanthoscelides > Acanthoscelides obtectus. Next base: position 2,644,977 of record CAVLJG010000006.1, read on the forward strand.
AAAGGCTGCGAAACGCGCCAGCTTCCAATGTCAGCGAAATATTTCTACGGCGAATTTGCAAGCAACAAGTTATTAGCAGTTCGGCCGTCGATAACAAACTGCCCACGGATCGGCGAGCCTTTGTACGTCGGCTGCGATTTGCGATACACCTTGTGTGTGAACTCTCAGATCGTGGATGCCGCGGTCGCAGAGATACAGCTTCTTTCGACATTTCGAAAAACGTGTACATTTAAAAAAAAATACAAACTGTTCGACCGCAGTAACTGGAAAGAATGACGATTTAATTGTGTTATCAATGAAACGGCAATATGTCAAAACCCATGAAGACGTTAAGTTTCCTCTAATGCTATGATTTAGCAATGCGTGCCTGTTGTACAATAACGGGTGATTTTTTAAGAGGTATAGGATTTGATTTTCAAAAAAAAAACAAAAAATTTGAAAAAACGATTAAATTTTTATTTGAGTCGATAGAATGGTCGATATAATTTAATGTTTAAAGATTATTTCATGTAAATGTTGGCCGCGGCTCCGCTTTAGATGGACCATGCGCAAGGTCCAATTTTGGCACACTCTCTCCAACATATCGGCTGGTATTTCACGAATAAATGCTTCACAAGACACGATTCACGCGTCATCTGTCAAAAACAATGTTGCCAAAAAGATACTAGCAAAAAAATCACCCATTATAATATTGTGCAACAGGTTATAGAACAAAAGCTTGCCTTTAAAAGGTGTTTTTCTCCAACATTATACTTTTTGGTTAGTCATGTTTACGTTATGATCAGTTTCATGCACATTTCCCTTCTTCCAATTCATGTGTAGTACAACTGTACTTTTCTACCATATATATTTTTATGTAATGTAAGAATAATGTTATAATTAACCTTCGCAATTTAGCTGCTCACTAATTTCATTATAGGTAATGCATGACTTATCCGTAATATGTTTTTTAATAAAAGACCGCTTGTTATTGCTATTATTTGTATATAAAGTGAAGTGTTTCTACTCAGATTCAAATTATACTATAATTTCTGTGCAAGTTTTCTACACAATTTGCAATAATGTTATGAATGGTCTTCGTGAAGTTTTAATAGACAATTTTCAATGATACTATGATTTGTCTGTAAAGTTTTTGTACACAATTTCCAGTGGTACTATGATACTGACTTGTATGTGAACACTACTGATTGTTACGGGCTGAAACACTTTCAGTATCGTACGTTCTTTTATTTTTTCATTTAACAACGCTTATATAGTCATCAAATATTTGTAGCAGTTTCGTTTTATCAATTTTCTGTACTTAGGCTATATTGTTGTTCCATATATTGTACAGCATACTGTATTTTCGGGTTTCACCTGGTAATCTCAAGGCTCTGGTCATTGGCATTAAACTAAGAAACCTAAAACCAAGTAGTATTAATTACTTATTTTTTCTTATTAATGAGCATCCCTGAAAAAAAAATGGTGGTTACTACTGATTCGAAAAGAACCTGGATGTCATTATCAAAATGTACATGACCACTGACATGGAAATGTCAGGTGCTAGGGTTATAAGCCTTATCATAGCTTAACCGGGAAAACTCTATGCGAATGAAATTATTAGGCATGCAGAAAAAACCGCGCCCTCCCCAGCAAAAAAATCCTGGGGAAAGCCAGCATTTCGTGTCTAACGTTTCCCGACGTGGAAATCCCGATCCATTCCTGGAAATAATTGCGAGCACCGGAGCGAAACCGCCCGCACCGCTCCGGGATTGAACCGGGCGTAAAAATGGAGCGTTTTCTGCGAATACAGCACTTCTAACCCCCCAGAACACTGATAAAACCAGACCGTGGATTTGCCATGGTCGACCAGAAAACTCCTTTTTGTATTACTCTGGGGACAGACGACTGGAAAGAAAGCTGGAAAAGATATAGATTGACGCTCACACATAGGTGTAAAATACTTCATAAACTTTGTTGTCTCGATATCTATTTGTTTATTATACGGATATAGGCTTAAGCCTATCCTTCACGGTGCCATATAATAATAATATTTATTATCCATTAGACATGTATAAAACATGTATAGGGTTCGGCAACAAACAATTTACAGTATGTATATACATAAAAAAACAAACAGTAAAATGACAAGCAACAACAAACAATAGCTTAAATTAGATATTTTAAAATGGACACGATAGGCTAACAACAGCAGGTAAAATAGATTAGCTTTCCAGCAGTTAAAATTAATAAATTAGCAGAAATACTATATAAAAATATATAAAAGGACAAACAATAAGTGGATAACAAACAATACAAAAAAAGGAACATCTAAATATCCACCAAAGTCACTGATGGCGTAACAAGTCGTATTAATAAAATAAATTAACTCAGCTTTAAAATTATTTAAGGAGTTAATTGTCTTAATATACTGAGGCAGCTTATTGAATATCTTTGGTGCTAAGATAGAGGGAGATCTACTACCCAGCTTACATCGAGCAAAGGGTATATTATATGAATGTCGTGCTGCCTATGTATGTATATTACTATTCAAGGTTATAGCGCAACGTTGCCAGAACTACCACGTTTGTCAAAAATACTTGGCCGGTCAGTGCAGCATTTTCTATTGCCAGATATATGGATAGAACTACTGGCCACTGCGATAACCGGATAACATATTCCTGCTTCTCCCCCGTCCCATTTTTTGACGGTTTGTCAAGATTTTCTCGGTTATTATTGAAGATATCAATTTTCCTTTATGCAGCATGACAGTATACCCATAATAATTATATCTTAACGAGAGTAGTCACAGCGAAAAAGAAACAGAGTTGGAACCAACTTTAAAAAAAATGCTTCCATAAAGGCCTAAATATTTTTGAATTGAGCCTGAAATAAATGAAATAGGGTAATGTAAGATTGCTACTTTTCGAGCAAGTATTGACAGAAAATTGCAAAATCTAATGCTTAATAACATTTGAAGAGCGATGTACCCAGACCGGCACGGGTATCACGTACCTTGAAAAGTGACATTATGCCGATTTTTTTTGACATTATGCTGTTTTTTTTGACATTATTTAGGTTATTCTACAAGATGTTGTACGTGTTGCCTAAACGTCATGCGGCTTGTTATCAATCTTTGGCTCTGATGTGATGTAAAATCTGCTTCTGAGATGGCATTACTGGACGTCTAAGTAGTGAATTGTATGTGTTGATGATAATTACATTGGGTTCTTGTCTCAAATACACTTAATTGAGATTGAAAGCTAGAAATTAGTTGCGCATCCACTTTTTCTTATCCATACTGGAAATTACATATACAAATTGGCTGAATCTAAAAAATTAGAGAGATGAGAAATAATTATAATCACTATACACTGTCGAATTGCTATATACATGCTAACAGTAATTACACACAACGTGGGCGCGGTGACGATTTCCCGTAATTCTCCTCAGTTTTTCGTACTTTATATAACTTTGAGCATAACCTCTCTTCAGAAAGCACAACATATAAATAACCCGTCATATTCGGCATATTCAGTAATGATCCGATATTGCTATTCAACCAACTTTCTTCTCAGAGATAAAAACTACAGACCCGGATCACTCAGCCTCACAAAACTATGCAACCAATAATGCACAGTTCAGTTGAGTGATTCCTCCATAGATGGATGTTCACAACGATCCTAGTGAGCAAACGTGGAATGACTGTTGGCGCCCTAAAAACTATCTAGTCTGCAAGTTGACATCTTTGACGTTTTACAGGTTTTTTACATGATACCCGAGCAGATCAGACCAGACCAGGCCAGGCGTGGGAAATAAAATTGCATTATATCATTTTGCTATATTCATTTCCGCTTTCTGAAGCTTGAATGTAAAATTCCAAGCATAAGGTTTTCAGATGTTCAGGGACCATTTTTCATTTCTCATTACTGTCAGACTATTTTTATTAGAACATAAAAGCAGATAACATTAGAAAGCTAATTTTGATGCATGTGGTGCCATCTATTTGCCGGATCTGTAAGCTGAAGTGAAAGCAGCTCTTAATCCATCTATTTTGAACTTAGTCTTCAGACCAGTAGATGGCGACCCATTAGGCTGCCTAGAAATTTAAATCGATACATTTTATGTTTAGGATTCTCACCCCAAGATGGCGATACCTATAAAGAAAAAATATGTGGCGCCATCTGTTACTAAAACTATACATCGTATAGCGATACCCATCTAGAACGCTACAGTACGTGCACTGTGATTAAAGCCTTTGCCAGCAGATGGTAACACATACTTCGAATATAGAACGCATTTGAAACTACAGTATAATATATGTTTGTTGTACAAAGTACGACGTTTCAATTACTGTGATAATAATGAAAGGCACAGGATAAATTTCAAAAGTTACATAATTCAAATATATCTTGCGTCATCTGTTTGTCGGAAATTTAAGCACATCGAATCCACAGAGCTTTCTCGATAAGTATCAAAGTAGCCTGTGCTTAGACGTTAAACTGGCAGATGACGCGAAAAATCACAACATAACCTCAATGGATTTGTTAATAATTTTTGTTTGAATCAGGTTTACGATTCGAAGCTTCCGGCCACGTACTCGCATCTCACGTATGAGACGCCTTCATTACAGATAAAATTTTCCTGTGCTTAGAGGTTTTTATAAAATATTCGGAATTTATGTGATCAACTTTTAAATAATGGCACCAGAGTGTTCATTTGTTCCTGTCAAACAATTGCCGGATAGTGATCAAACCCGGGAAATTCAAGAAGCTTTTAAAAATGCGTTCGGAAATGCATCAGCAGAGTTTTATGTGAGAGTCCCAGGAAGGTAAGATTTGTTCTTAATAATATTAATGGCAACCTTTGATTTTTAATTTTCATTAACAAAGACGCGTTCATAATAATTAAGAACGCGGTTTTATTGTCCGCTAAAATTAGGATTTTTAGATAGTAACAATGTGTTCCATGCTATTGCTATTGTTGAGGTGCCATTCACAAATTCATTTGCCTGATAATCGATGTCGATTTATCCTTATCACAATAACGTTAACAGTAGGTACAATAATTGCTCTAATAATATTAGCACGTTTGTAAATAAATTAATAACTTAGATCTGATAAACACCTTTTAATAGTTTTATTGGCTATTATGATTAAACAGCGCATAACGACAAAATATTTCCGGAAAATGTTTGCGCGGGGAAATTGTACTACATAAAATGTTTACGCGTTTATCAGTTTCAAATTCACAATCGGGGGAAACATTTTAGGTTCCTTATTTTTTTTCATAATCACTGGATGCTCCTTAATATGAAGTAAGAGGTTTTAGAGCAAAGTTGCTTAAATATTTGGAATTTGTCGTCCAACTTGTCAGCAGAAATGGACTAGAAGCCGATAAAGTTGAAATGTTTTAAAATGGAAATTTGCAGTTAATATTCATTTTAGTATTGTTTTAATTATTTCATGAACTGCAAGTAGTTATTTTTTTAAAAAAGTTAGCTAATTTTTATTTCGTTCGGCCTTTGTAACTAAGCATTTATTCTCTTTTTCATAGCTTGACCGTTTTCGACTTATACGCGATTTAATGTCCGAAAAACCTAAAAATGGCTAAACCCTCACGCTTAAAAACCGCTCACAATTATTGTTGAAGATTCCAAGTGTCTAAATTAAAGTTAAAGCCTTTTCAAGACCTCAAAAATTATTTTGGACTTCACTTCTTCTTAAAGCACTGTTAGTTAATTGTTCACTATAGATAACCAGGCGAAATTGAGCGATATTCTTTGCATAATCACTATTTTTCTTTCTAGGGTAAACCTAATAGGTGAACACATAGACTATTGCGGCTATCCCGTATGCCCAATGGCACTAGATCAGCACATTTTACTGGCTGTATTGACCACCAATGACAACACCTTGGTGCTACATAACACCGATCCCAAATTCAAGGACTTTGAATGTAATCTTGAAAACTTCGAGTAAGTACAATTTATACTAAGACGTTTCACTAGTATTTTTGAGCTTGAAAATTGTAATTTAAGCATATTTTCCATTATATCTCCATACCGAATAAAGTTATCGATCTGCGGTTTTCGCCAGTTTATAGGATTTTTTATGCTCTTTCCGAACAACATTAAAAAAGTATGTTGTATTGTAAATTTTCGTATGAATTCAAAAATATAGTGACACTTCCATACAACGCTATCTAGTGACCACAAAGTGAACTAATTTCACAAGACTGAGCCTTTACGTGCAGGCTGTTTCTAATGAAACCAAGATTGTGAAAATCGGTGTATCCAAAAAGAAGTTACATTACTTTTTCTGAAATGACATTCAATCCGCCCACCATAAACGAAACAAAATATGGAAAAATGACATTTAGAAGAGAGTTCTAAAATTATACAATAAATCAGTACGTTAATTACGGAGTTTTGGAAAATAATGCTGTTTGAATTTTTGAAACTCGAAATACGCCCTCTAGCGGTCATTTTAGGAAGCTGAAAATAATTTTCTGCAGTTCCCCTTGACCATTTTTGTTGTAATTTTTCAACGGATGGCTCTAGGCTGAGCCGTAGCTGAGATTTAGCCGTAATTTATTGGGCCACCCGGTATATCATAGAACGTTTTTGATTTTTTTGCGATTACAATACTTCCTTGCCCAGTGACGTACGGAGTAAAAAACGTATTTGAGCGTGAGAAGATTTTTTAAAAACAATGATTTGTCATCTGCGAAGTTTTCCTTGTTTATAAACTTTATTATGTCATTATTTCAGCGGGGTCTTATTCTGAACTACCCGGAAAAGTCGATGAAAGATTTAAGTGGAAAAGGGTGTAGCCGAGCTTTCGTCTAAATCGAGTTATAAATAACGTTTTTGGGCACGGAATGGTCTTATCGTAAATTGAAATTTATATCTTAAGCTAATATTTGAACTGACATCCTATTCCGCCTTTATTATCGGAATCTGCTTCGCGGACTTATACAGGGTGTCCGCAAAGTTGGGGTTTTCCTTTACACGACGCGACGTGTAGATCTTGAAAACATAAGCAATTTTTCTTAGTACCTTATACACCAATGTCTTAAGGGAACCGAGATAAAGGACTCTGCAACATCAAAAATATCTGAATACCGTCCTGTAGCCGCGACATCACCGACTGGTACAAGGTCACTGGCTCAACCCGACGACAGAACTGGGTCGGGGTCAGTGTGTCAGGTCAGTATGCAACCTTCAACCGACGGTTACGGTCACGCGTGTAGACGTAATCGCGTAGACGAGAATCCCTCAACAAGCACTAGAGACGTGGCTAGAGAAGTGCAAGTATCAAAAACTAAAGTGTGGCAAACGCTGCGTGAAGAGGGGCTGTATCCGTTTCACGTCCAACGTGTACAAGCCCTTCAACCTGACGATTTTCCAGCAAGAGTGCGGTTTTGTGAATGGTTTTTGCATCAACATGACAATAATTCGGACTTTTTGAAGTGCATATTGGTGATGGACGAATCTACGTTCACGCGTAATGGGGTGAATAACTTTCGCAACACTCATGTTTGATCAGTAGAAAATCCGCACGCTGTCCGTCGGGCACATTTTCAACAAACATTTTCGGAGAATGTTTGGGCTGGCATGGTGCGTCTGCTCGGTAGCGCATCAGCTGATTTCTGTTGGAGCGGTATGATTTCGAGCAGAGACGTACTTAGCCCTTCTCGTCAACTGGAGAGTGAGTACTTTTTCCTTTATTTTTTTTTACTTGGTCGCCCTCGTTTCACTACAGATTACCTTTGTTATTTCAAGGGTAGTTGTTTTTGAAAAGGAAAACCCCAACTTTGCGCACACCCTGTATAGGGAATAGGCGAATCATCGTGACTCAAAATAGGCAGACACATTTATATAGGATGTTCGAAAAATAGACGGAGATTCTCTGTTAAAAATTATAATCATGGGTCCGGAAATACAGTCTATTACATCAAATTACATGGCGATTTTTTTCTGTGGTTACATTTCAGGATTTGCATCGGCGAAGGAAAGCCTGAATGGTACCAGTACTTCCTTTGCGGAGTGAAAGGCGTTCTCGAGTGCAAAGAAGAACCTACATCGGATAATAGTCCAGTCGGAATGAAAGTGGTTGTGAGCGGCAACATTCCTCATAGCGCTGGACTGTCGAGTAGCAGCGCTCTGGTTAGCGCGGCAGCACTGGCAACAGCGCGTGCTAATAAAGTAAGTACGAGCGGAGACCCAAATATGTTTCAAAAGTAGAAGCGTTCGTCTAATAAAGAGTTTAAACATTAGTCTACCTTGCATACTAGAGGGAACATATTCTAATCGCGAACATTTTTGAAAATGAGATTATTTTATCGCTCGGAATTTGTTGAAATTTTTACACAAAAAGAATGAATAAAATGGATTTCTGAAAACAAGGCATGTGGAATTTCATCATTGACCACATAATTGAGAAGACACACGTGGATATTTTTTTTAATTGCTTGTAAAATTTCAATAACCTAAAATTTTCTCCATACAAGGATTCTGTTACCTTTATCCCTTCAATTGTTTAGAATAAAGTATGATGAATTCATGCAGATCTAGTGCTAAAACCATCCTGTAAATTCATTTGTACCACAATTTGTGCAAAATTATGAGGATTATTAAAATATTTGCCACAATCATCAAACGTGATTCAAAGATGCATCTCCCCAGACTAAATAAAAATATCAGCCAAAGATCATTCTGCTTTATGAGCTCAAAATTGTATATTATTCCTGCGAATATCAAATTATATAAAATGTAAAAACGTTTCACAATTGAATTGATGTTATCGACCTTAAACCAACCAATCACAAAAATCCGTAAATTTGTAGACATCAAAAATCAATATGTTAGCAGTAGCTACAGTAAATTTGTTGTATTTATGTAATTCATAAATTCAGTTTAAACCCAAGCACAAGTGTACTAATTTGGGTATCGCATGTTATTTTTACGAAAACTTCCATTCATTGATATAAAGCGCATTTTTTTTTTAATATTCAAAGTTTCAACAAAACTAAGAAAGGCGTAACTCCCCAACGCAATTTAAAAACCATAACCCCAAATCATAAGACACCCGTAACAATACAACATTTTGTGCGAATCGCGCATGTCAGAAACTCCAAGTCCGTCCAAAATCCTGTGTACTGTTTCAACAGTTAGAAATCGGTTTTAACAAAAAAAAAGTGGTTAGCTGAAATAGCGGACCGATGTGATGCTAAAAAATTACTAGTGATATATTGCTTTACAATGGATCAGTTCTGTACAGTGCATGCAGCTACCAAGTTATCGGGCTTTCAACCCCATTAAATCTTTCATCTTTTTTGTGTGTTGCGTGAAGAGTAACATACGCGGTGCATTAGCGTTGAGGTTTATTATCAGCTTTCGATGCTTCCGGTTTTGCGCGGAAGCTGAAATAAAAAGAAACGAAAAACCACCCGCACCGTGCCCCGTTCTTGTCACGTTTCTGACAAGTCGAATTACGGCGTTCAACGCTGCCTTGAAATATCATATTGACGAAGTGTCATTTATAATTTCTTGTGCACATGGCGTTTGGTTCCAGTAAACCCCTGTTCGGTAAGATAACACTTTTTTAAGTACGTCTTATTCCGCTAATGTTTGTCCTGCTAGACCAGAAAAATCAATGTTATATTTTTTTCAGGCCTTAAAGACCGCAAGACTTTATTTAAAAATATATTTTTCTTACCCCGGGCGAAAACGCTGTCCGCCGTGTTTAGCCCGTATTATCGTGCTCGTGACGTCATTAAATTTGTAAACAGCAGCTGACATCAGTATAACCTCTCAAATTTTCAAACAAATAAGCATAACTTCTACTAGTTATATAGATAATGCAGTAAGTAATAAAGTTTCAATTAATGAGTATGGTTGCTATTTATTATTATTTTTTTTAATTTGTTTTGGGCTCGTGACGATGACAGCATAGGCTGTAGAAAGCTTTAGCTGTAAGTGTATAATATATCGATTTCCCCCCCAAAAAAAAAATAGTTCTATCACTTGACTATTTATTTTCGACGACAATAACTATGCATCATATATATATATATATATATGTATATATATATATATATATATATATATATATATAGGTGAAAAATTAAAGCTTCCGCCTTTTGTTGGGTACTTCGACAAAATTTAAGCAAAGAGGACTCTTTATACTTTTTTTAATTCTCTCTAGCTTTCAATGGACTTTGCCATCATCATCAGGAGCTGCAATTACAATGATAACAGTAGCAACAAAAGTGTAAAATGAATTTAAATTGAATCAACTTACAGTAGTATGTGAGGATGTTGCTAATTGTTGTTTTCGTATAGGATGAGGGAAACGTCCAGTAACATGGTGAGAGCTGGATACATGGTACAATGGTTAAAATTATATAAAATATGACAAGACAAGTTAAAGACAGATTAAAAATTATTTAGAAAACATTAGAGCATTACGTCGTGAAGCCACTTGATGATTGCACAAAATGGTGGTCATGGAATAATGAGTGAGATGAACCTTTGACACAAGGCCGAAGGTTGTCAATGTCTGTGTTGAAAGATGGAACGAATTGTGGGCGTTTGCTCTAATGTTTTCTAAATAATTTTTAATCTGTCTTTAACTTGTCTTGTCATATTTTATATAATTTTAACCATTGTACCATCTATCCAGCTCTCACCATGTTACTGGACGTTTCCCTCATCCTATACGAAAACAACAATTAGCAACATCCTCACATACTACTGTAAGTTGATTCAATTTAAATTTATTTTACACTTTTGTTGCTACTATTATCATTGTAATTGCAGCTCCTGATGATGATGGCAAAGTCCATTGAAAGCTAGAGAGAATTAAAAAAGTATAAAGAGTCCTCTTTGCTTAAATTCTCATTAGAGCAGAAGTCTCGGTTGGAAGCAAAAAAATAACCAACCTTGTGTCAATTTTCGGCAAATTTGTGCTTTCTGCTTTTCCGAATCCAACGACCATGATTTTTTTTCAACTAAACGAGAAACCGATAGTTTTTTATGTTGATTAGTAGTTTCTTACAAATATCTACAGAAGCCTACGTTAGTAAACATACGGATGTTTCTTTGTTTACAATTCGTATAATGTCACATTAATCCGCTTGAACTTTTTGATGTTTCAAACGCTACGACAAGGTTGTTACGTGTAAAATTAGAATATGTTAAAGAATTGGTAAAATGTCAACTTGTACACTACGTAGCAGATACAAGTGCCTACTACAAGTTAGCAAGTCAGCTAGTTTAAAGGTGACATTTTATAGGGAAGAATACATAATGTCGAAAAAACCTACATAAAGTTATAAAAAATCATTTTCGAAAAAAAATTGTAAGACTTGAAATGTTCCAGTGAAAGACATTTTATTCAAAAATTTGTGACCCCCTTAGAATTATCCATATCACACATTTGGGATGATATTTACGTCTGTGACTACAGCAACTCCAACTACATAGCAACACGCGACATCCTTTGCCTGCGGAAGGTCCGATCCTGATTCGTCGGCGACGCGCCACGATGTAATGACACTAATGCACTAAAATTGACTCAGATTGTGGTGAATATTGAAATTGTTTTTTTTTTGAATCAATAATATCATTTTCCACTCCTCCACGACCATACGTCAAGGCACAAAGTTTTGCTCATGGAGTGTTTTCGTTACAGCGCAAATTCACAAAAGAAAAGTTGGCGGAAGTTTGCGCGACGTGTGAACGCTATATTGGAACTCAAGGCGGTGGAATGGACCAGGCGATAGCGTTTCTGGCCGAGGAAGGTAATTTCCATTATTATTTTACACTACAGTATAGTTTGCAAGCCGAAAAACAGGCAGAATTGAACATCAACATCGCTAGTTGTTTCGCATAAATACCCAGGAACACGAAATACACGGTTTAGACCTCCAAAAACTTCCGTGGATCTTCTCAAGTCTTATCTAGACCTGAAATTTGTTTTAATAATGGATTCAGTTCTTACACATGCTTCTCAAGTAGTGGTGTACCTCAAGGTTCCAATTTGGGTCCATTATTGTTTGCCTTATACATCAACGATCATGCCTCGGGGTATTGCCAGCACGCCGACTCCGGCAGTTGCTATTGTGACAAATGTTGGCGCCATCTGTTGGGCGAATATCTTACTCGCCAGAGCTTCATGGCCAATCTCTGCTTTAACGCGAACCGCGACTGCACCAGCCGCTTGGCGGCGCCTGTGACTCACCTTCTAGATCGACGCGAAGTGACCTCCAATATTCTAGATGCCGCTTTGTGGTTCACCAGACCTTTCTCGAAGCAGCAAAGCAGCAATGGAGACTATGTATAACTCGGCGGCCGGGTGATGGAACCAGAGTACTGAATACGGTAGAGTAGCAGAGCGGAGTGGAGTATAGTGCAGTCAATGGAGACAAAAGAATTAGTCAGACATAAATAATATTGTACATAAATGTTCTATCAAGTTACATAAATTAATGCATTTCTTTTTGTGGAATCCAGTATTTTAATCCACACCCAAACGAACTCAGAAAAATGCTACACAATTGATATTCGGTGCATACATAGCGTATGCTTATACGTTAGCATGTCGTCTACGGATACAGCAGATGAAACTGAGAATATTTCTCCCAATGTTTCCTTCAGTCATGCTTCCTCTTCATTGATGTCTCCTCCCATAAAACGTGACTAAAAAAATCCCACAATGTCCACAAGAAAGGCAGAAATACAGCAATGGCTCCTATCAAAAGACATTAGTAACAATGAAATGGCTAAAAACCAAAATAGGACCGTTTTTAGGCTAACCCCTTATCACTGCGAAAAACTATGTGGCTTCAAACGATAGAACATTCAATTTTGACGTGAACCATTTGTTTTATGATGCTGTCAACAGAGTGGCGGCAAACCATTGGAAAGATTGCATCCGTCACGTTCAAGAGACAATCGGAACAAAGATGTGGGATTTAAAATCCCATTAGAAAATGGACGGGGTAGCACCCAAACTAACACAACTAAACGTAAGGCACAAAATAAAAGGGTAAATATGATCGATATTCAAATTGTAATAATTAATATTAACCATTCGGACGATGATTCAGCGAATAAAGAATCGTGAAAAGTATATTCTATAAAAAAAAATAATTTGTTTTGTTAGATTATTTCAAGACTCTTGAGGAAAATACGGACCTGTAGAATCTCGCTTTTGGGCATGTTGTGTTTTGTCTGAGCGTAAATGGACTAGGAATGGGGTATAGACGTTTTCCTTTGTTATATATTTATTTGTGAACATATATATTTTTTTTGCTATTATGTATCAATCATATTCATCGTTTCTTCTCTCTAAAGTACCTTTTTCTTTTATGTATATTTTCCACTTTTTGGCACACAGACTGTCTAAATTAAATCATTTCACTATTATTGCTCCCTAACTGTTGGACAATAACTGCTTTATTATTTTAATTATTAAATGGAAATTTTGCATGGCGAAATGTTGACACGTGCATAGGATTTCCAGGATTGGGAGCATATAAATATATTAAAATAAAAAAATTTACTATACCCTGTCTTGGTTGTTTTGTCTACGTGTTTCTCTATAGCCCCGCCTCGAAATATCATATTGGCGAAGCTTTATTTATAATTTCGTGTGATACAAAGTTCATCGACATACGGCAGCACAAAGTGCCATCTATTACCAGAATCAACCATCGCGAGAGTGAAGTAGTAGCTCAGAAAAATATGTACAAATAGGCTGGACAAACAAAAGTTAATATACAGAGACATTTGCTCAGACTCAAGCGCAAACAGTAGAAGTTACAGTACAGGGAAAAAAATTACAGCTTTCATTTATTTTGCTATTTCTTATCAATTTACAACTAATGGCGAATCTATCTCTCAACCAATGGGATAGACAAATAATAGGTCGATTCTCTATATGTTTGGACGTTTGTTAACGCATGGCGATCTCGAATTTTTTTAGTACTATACAGGGTGACTTTGAAGTTGAGTCATTAATTTTCAGATAATGATTGTAGAAGGAAGATAAACCAAAATATGTGTGTAAAAATAAAAAAAAAAGTAAAAAAAAAATTTACCTTGTTTTATAAAGTATCCTCCCGACAAGTATTTCAGTGCGGACCTGTATTTGATCGTGAGGTCTTGGAGCACCGGCATGCCGTCCCCTGTGAGGTCTTAAGTCACCTGATTCACGAGCCCGTTGTACTACATTAACAAAGGCACGAGGGGTTGGTTGCACTCGATTGGGAAGCCGATCCGCATAAACATGTGCCATTTTTGATTTCGTTTGAGCCACGCAACAGACACCACTATTCACTCACGCGTTACCGACTGACACTGACTGTATACAACTGAATAAAATAATTGTAAAAACATCGTTCCAAATTCTTTCGCTTTTTTGTTTCCGATGCGATGAACCGATAAGGCGGATTATATCCGTTGTTGTCAAACACGAGCACATAATATTATTATTGAGACAGGGCGGTACTCAAACTTCCAAAGGGCTATAACTTTGTTACTTTAATTTTACCAGAAAAATGGTAAAGGAAAAAAACATTTCTTTTGACCAGATCTACTCACTGTTAAAATAAATGACTCAACTTCGAAGTCACCCTGTATAACGAGTGTTTACATGTTATATCATTATAGCTACATACCTGTTGAAATGTGCGGATTTGTCAGTATTTAGAAAATATAATATAAAATACATTCCAACCATTCCTCATCTTCCTTTACATCATATTAGTAATCATTTATTAATTTATGGGTTAATGAATTTCTTCAAATCAATCAAAACATTAAGTCCTCTCCAATGTGCCATCTATCACCGGATTCGAACACTGCGAGAGTGAAGTAGTTACTGAGAAAAGCTTGTCCAAAATTTCCTCTCCATAAATTCCCTTAAAACTAGCATCAATAATATCCATTTCCATCCCATGAAGGACGATAAAAACAAATAGACCGGACAAACGTTCATCGTCAAAGTTAAATTGCGTGAAAAAATTCCGTCGTAGATCAAATGTCGGATCAGAAACGTATTCATATCCTAAATATACAGAGACCTTTGCTCAGGTTCAAGGGCAAACAGTAGAAGTCCCAGCTTGATAGCGCCAAGTGACAGACACAGAATTGATGATGCTATTAAATTCGCTAATAGCAGTGTTTAGCTGTGTCGGTTTATATCAGATTAGGAAGATATATGGAATCGAATTCGCGGCCTGCTTACGAACAATGCTAAAGGTAAATGTTATCTCTCGCGATAAACGCGTCTCTGTGTTTTAGGGTACACGTTTCATTTTAACATCATATGCCGAAACGCGCTAGGAAGTATTGTTATCACGAGAAATTGAGATATTATGTTCTTTGTATGTTATATGACATCTCACTCATTTCCGCGTGTAATCTGAGAAATACCGCTCTGATCTTGATGAAATTTTCACGCAAGGTTACTAAGGCAAGCAGCAGCGGTGGCCGCAGTAGTAGACTCTACGGTCTCCTGATCAGTCGCTGACTATGGATGTTGCGATTGTCCGTAGGTGGTAGACGGTTTCTGACTGTCGAACGCGGAGGTACCACCCGGCGGATCTCGTAGGCGGAGCCAGAATGTGTGCATGTTGCATGCACACGTGTTCCCTCGCCAGAGTCCGTATGGCGTTCCCCCTTTCCCCTGTATCCCCTTATAGCTCCGCGGTACCCAAAAAAAAACTAATATGCCAAGGACGGAAAATGTTTGTAATTTTTGAAAAAACACAAAAAGAATAAATGACGCTGAAACGTCGTTTTTTGATGTTTCATAGGCTCCTGACCATTTTCGATTTTTTTTGTAGGAGTTATAACTTGGGGTAGGGGGTTGTGGAATGAATCGACCTTAGTGTTAGTCAAAGACGTTTTACTATTATTAAGAAGTTTCTGATCTCGGTAACAACGAGAAAATTAAAGTCCGTTCTAGAATGGAAATGACAAACGGTGGCGGCGGTGTCGTGCCTGACTCACAACCACAGAAGTACGTATCGCTTTAGCGTTCTGCGATACTTTTGTAAATGATGAATAAACTGTTTTTATATTTACGCATATATTTTTCCGAATTTTATGATCCTTAAATGTACCGCCCACTTCGTCGAACATTTAATTTGTGTTACTCCGTGTATGATGGTTCTTGGAATATTTCGTCAAGTAGATTGACTCAGTACTAATGACGCATTGATGTACAACAGACGCTTACTCTTTTCCAAAGACTTCAAGCAAGTATCGAACAGCCTCAACTGAGAATAATGAAAGCTTCTTTTCTAAACATGTTGATTGCTGAAGAAAAACTGTGTTTTGACTTTCTCGCGACAATAAATGGAAACGGACCGAAGATAAAAACAAAGCCCGAACAAAGTGTGGGGTTTTGGCTTTGTTTCAGTTTTGTTTTTGCTTCTTGGTTCTAGAAAGCAGAATCATAACCTCAACTGCCCGTTTTTGTCATTTTTTAAAGCATTTTAATATACAGGGTGTTTCAGTTTATTGTTGCATAACTTTAAGATTCAATAAAGCTTTTAAAATTAATGCATAAAGTCTATATAAACATGGGTCGAAAAATGCGTGGCTTCCGAAATACAGGGTGTTCAAATTTACTTTCTAAAATAGTTTTTTTTTAAATATTTCGAACAATATTTGAGGTACAACAGTGAAAATTTGTATACAAGGGTTTTTTGGTACGACAAAACGAACCACGGGCATAGTTTTACTGTAGCCGCTAGAGGGCGCTCTCTACTGTACCTGAAGTGTAGTAAAATGGCCAAAAAATTTTTCTTAGTGCATTTGTTCGCTTTACTTAGATCATTACCTAAAGAGTTTTTCGAAAAATAAGAAATTTCCTCTTCGGGAAGATCTGTCCGACCCCAAACCGGACCGCCGTTTACCGAGAAATTAGTTGAAAAATCGCAAGACGTCTTGTCGGTCGTATCAATATACTGGGTCACCGCACTGCATGATAAATCGTGATTTTGGACAGCGTCTCGTCAGGAAGGCAAGGACAGGGGCTGTCCGACCCATTCAAGTACAAAGTTGCGAAAACGAAGTCGGCGAGGAATAAAAGTCAACGGCCCGTGAAATTGTATATGGCGCTATCGACGGGAAGGTAGAAGAGCGGGGGGGGGGGGTGGTGAAAATTGAAAGGATAATGGTTCGATCGAAAAGGACCCGGCGGACTTCTGGCGAAAAAAAAAATAAACATGCCTTCGTGGACGATAAGAGAGTGGATTTAACTGTTTGAAGCCGTCTTTCCTCAACGAGTCATTGTCAATATTTGGGCCAACGAATAAATTAATTTTCTGCTATTTTAGTATCGTGACTAGTGCAATATGAGCATGTTTGTTACATAATAATATAATAAAAAATACAATGTACAAAGGTGCTTAAAATGAGCAGATAAATATGGAAACTCCGCGTTGCCTGTGTGTGGATTATATAATATTTTACTAACAACACAAGAATCATGTGTGTATAACAAATATAATTAGTTCTGAACAGTATTTGCATAATTTTGCACGATGAGGCTTTAGTTTTCTATCTAGGTAATTATGTCATTCGCTCCACACTGCAAACCCAATCTTTTAATTTCTTTCCAAATTTGAGTCTCCTTATTTCGTTAGGCACTATAATGTATAACTTAGTTGCTAAAGTTTTGAATGATTTTTTTGATTAGTGTTGGTGGCCTTTGGATATTTGTTGAGCCTATTCGTGTGTCATGCTTGTGTTTATGTGAATTTTGCTCAATATAACGTTGGTGGCATGTAAGAAATGAAGTACTACTGGCAAGTATCTCCTTTTCCCTTTATAAATTGTTTGACGGATATAATCTTGGTTCATGGAAAACAGTTTTTTGCGCTAGATCTACAGGGTGACTTCGAAGTTGAGTCATTTATTTTAACAGTGAGTAGATCTGATCAAAAGAAATGTTTTTTTCCTTTACCATTTTTCTGGTAAAATTAAAGTAACAAAGTTATAGCCCTTTGGAAGTTTGAGTACCGCCCTGTCTCAATAATAATATTATGTGCTCGTGTTTGGCGACAACGGATATAATCCGCCTTATCGGTTCATCGCATCGGAAACAAAAAAGCGAAAGAATTTGGAACGATATTTTTAGAATTATTTCATTCAGTTGTATACAGTCAGTGTCAGTCGGTAGTGGATAGTGGTGTGTGTTGCGTGGCTCAAACGAAATAAAAAATGGCACATGTTTATGCGGATCGGTTTCCCAATCGAGTGCAACCAACCCATCGTGCCTTTGTTAATGTAGTACAACGGGTTCGTGAATCATTTGACTTAAGACCTCACATATAGACGGCATGCCGGTGCTCCAAGACCTCACGATCAAATACAGGTCCGCACTGAAATACTTGTCGGGAGGATACTTTATAAAACAAGGTAAATTTTTTTTTTATTTTTACACACATATTTTGGTTTATTTTCCTTCTACAATCATTATCTGAAAATTAATGACTCAACTTCAAAGTCACCCTGTAGATTACAAACGTGTTTCGTAGTTGACACCTCACGCTGCGATATTCTGTCAGTGTCAACTAATGCATGCAAGTATTTTGGGTACATAGGCAACATTTCTGATTTTCTTGATAACCTTAAGTGTGAATCAATGTATTTAAACTATCGATTTTTGTTTTTTGGTCTTGATAGTTCACGCAAAATTTGTTCCAAGCTAGGTAATAATTTTGAATAAAATGTAATTGCAATGATTTTTTGATTTTTTTTCAAGTTAACTGTTAAATCTTGTATTTATGATCACCATAAAACTCTTTTCAACGATTTGCTTTGGTATAATCCAGTCATCAAACATATAATCTTTCCAGTACTATTAATTTTGAATAAGTCATTTAAATAGAGATTAAATAATAGTGGGCCTAGTACTGTTCCTTGAGGCACACAGGAAACTGTTAGAGATTTTCTTGGTCTGCGTCCGACCTGAAAGGTAACTTTTTCATCGTATTTGTGATGTTCCCCCAAATCCCAATCTTCTCATACCTTTATGAAGGTCGTATCGAAACCATTATTCAGGTAAACAAAGATATCAAGAGTAGGTATTGTTTTGTTGTCATTACAGTTAATTTCATCCATTACAGCGAAAATTGCGTCTGTATCCAATTTTCCTTTAATAAATCCATTTTGGTCGGAAATTATAATTGTAATATCCTATTTTGTATTAGATTTTTGACAATTCTAGCTATACGAGCATTAACAAAAAAATGTTGACATTAACTTATTTTATCTAAAAGTTTTTTTTTGTAAGGTTGAAAATTAATTGTTTTTATTTTATAAATCATTGAAATATATTGTTTACACATCATATTAACGAAACTGTTTTCATGTAATATGATATTGACACATTGATAAATGTAAGGGCACGATATTAAAAAGAACATAATAGCAGACCATAGAAACAAAAAAGTGTTTACAATTTGATGTTTTGATTTACGAATCAATTCCGTGAATCAATTTGCTTAAAAATGTCACGTGGTAATGCAACAAACGGTGCAATCAGAGTTTTAATCATAAAATTGTTTCATCAAGGAAAGAGTTTTCGGGATATTGCTAAACGAATAAATGACGACGGTGGCAGATATTGTAAAAAAGTATGGAGACCCAGGTTTAATTTAAGTTTCAGGCTAGGTAAGATCAATTCAAGAATGCAAAGAAGTCTTGTTCGCATTTGTAAAGCTGGTCGTCGAGGTACTATAAGAGACATAACAGCAAGATGGCGTCATGTCATACCGCCAAAACCACGGAATAATAATATTTCCGTCCTTGACTGGCCTTACAGTAGTTCTGGTTTAAATATTATCGAAACTGCACGAAGCAGCAGTTAAGAAATGGTCCACAACGAAACATTTCTGATTTACGAGTAGAATTGCAAAATATATTGGATTCGTTTAAGGCGAAAACATTGTTAAAAGTATGCAAGCCAGAATGGATGGTGTTATTATTATCATTAGCTATTGAAATGATTTGTCCGAACATTTAAGTGTCAGCCAAATATTGCTGTTATCAATATTACTTTAGTTTTATAGTTTAAAATCATATTACTTGATAATAATTCATGCCCAAACAATATCTTATAAAATAAAGAAATATTTTGTAACCTTAAAACCTGAGATAGTGTCCGAACTATTTTGTGTCAGTGCTCGTAGGTATTCGACAGTACTGATACGGGTCTATAATTTTCTTCGATCGGAAATATTTAAACGATAACGACGCTCCGACATCCGAAGTTTTTGAATTTGTAACGCTCTTTTTTCTATCCGGCTTTCGAAACGCAAAATGTACAAAAATCGTTCTGAAATTCTTTTCTTTGTTTCCAGGTGGTGCGAAGCTAATCGAGTTCGCACCTCTTCGCTCCTCTGACGTAAAGCTACCAACCGGTGCAGTTTTCGTGATAGCGCATAGCTTGGCTAGCATGAATAAAGCCGCCACGTCCGATTTTAACCGACGAGTAGTGGAATGCCGGTTAGCTACAAAGGTGAGTTTTCTATCGGTCGATATAGGTAGCATTGTAGCATCACTTGAAGCCGTGGATCCTTGTTGTAAATGGCTTTATTGAGTTTTATAAAAATACACGCTTTACCGCTTATCTGGAGTTGAACTTGTTTCTGAGCTAGCTGACTCAGTTTATTGGGTAGGAAGACTGCGTTATCACTTTATTTGCATACATGGAGGCCTTCTGGCCGATTCACAACTGATTGCCAACAATTCGAGGTCTGAGCAACGATATACGAGGGTGATCTGAAAAGTTTCCGACCTAGCAACGATACAAGACATTTTTTCTGTTTTTTTTATTGTTCAACATAATCTCCTTGTAACTGTACACAATTCTGCCGGCGATATTTTCATCGGTAGTTGCAGTTCATCGTCTCCCAAGCTCTTACGGCCTCGTTTAAATTCTGCAGCCCAAAATTTCACTGCGGTAAATGATGGTGCAGAGTCCCCATACACAGAATCCAACTCATCTTTGATTTCGGTACGCGTATTGCCCTTCAAAAACAAATATTTAATGACAACTCAATACTCGAAAAATGGCCGAAACTTTGCTGAGTAACTGTCATCAGATGAACGAAATTCGCTTTTATTTATTTATTTATAATGAGCAGGAATCTCTGAAAAGCATCACTATGTTAATGATAGTTAATGATAGTTTTATGAGAGCATCTTGAAATCCGTATGAGATTAAATTTGACGGTACTTCCTTGCTTAATCAGTTGAAACAACTTCGCTAATCGACTCCCCCAAAAGCCTTTCAAGCTATCAGCATCACTAACAATCGTATTTACAACTGATCGCCGCCATTCTACAAACTCCATTAGCGCCCCTTATTACGACCTTGCTCTTAGAATACGCATTAATTAATAATCTGCCTAATGGTACGTCAATAATGATATCGTAGAGCCCGCTCTATTCTAGAGTACCTCGTATTTCCTAGAATTATAATTATAGATCGTCCCGGAATTGCTATTTGATTTTCGTTCGGGAACATTTGCATAGAAACAAGGCAGTTAGTTGCGGTTGGGCCATTCGTAAGCTGGCGGTACATTCAGGTATTCACAGTTGAAGAAATTAGCTTTCTAAGATCATGTTAGTACAGGCGTCATCGGAAGTAAGCGCATCAAAACTACATTAGTTCCAGCTAAACATTTTTTCAAAAATAATCAGGATGCTTTTTATTTTTTTCGTTTTTCGTCTTTTTCTTCGCCGCCACTGGCCCGATTTTCAAACACTACAAGACTTTTTCGTTCTTGATATAGTAGCAACATTGTGTAGAAATTTCATCGAAATCCGAGCGATACTTCTCAAGTTATAGGCGGTTAAAGAATTCGGTTATTTTCATATTTCGGCGATGGAATCTTTTAACAAAGTATGAAAATAACCGAATCCTATAACCGCCTATAACTTGAGAAGTACCGCTCGGATTTTGATGAAATTCTCGCATAAGGTTACTACTATGCCAAGGATGAAAATGCCTTATAGTTTTTGAAAATCTGATCAGTGGCGGCGAAGAAAAAGACGAAAAACGAAAAAAAGTATCCTGATTATTATTGAAAAAAGTTCTAAGATGGATTTAATTTTTAGGTGGGGACGGTATATAATTTTTTAGAAGTTGTTAATTTATTTGTACGCTCCCAATCTTGCTAATTCTACCCACCTATTAGATATATTTCGTGCATCGTAGATTTCTCCTTAAAAGACAGATAATTCAATTTATTTTTTGTATATGCGCCTTGTGTATGCAAACCATACAGAATAATGGAAATGTCAACTGATATCATGACATGGCGTGCATATCAGATATGCTCTTTTTGTATTCGCTATTGCGGAAAAAATGGAACGTCTTGAAAACGGTATTAATCTGATAATGCCTGTCAAGTAAATTTTTTGGCGTACCGCAAAAGTTTTCTATCAACTTTGACATGTGCCATTTTTGATTTCGTTTGAGCCACGCAACAGACACCACTATTCACTCACGCGTTACCGACTGACACTGACTGTTACAACTGAATAAAATAATTGTAAAAACATCGTTCCAAATTCTTTCGCTGTTTTGTTTCCGATGCGATGAACCGATAAGGCGGATTATATCCGTTGTTGCCAAACACGAGCACATAATATTATTATTGAGACAGGGCGGTACTCAAACTTCCAAAGGGCTATAACTTTGTTACTTTAATTTTACCAGAAAAATGGTAAAGGAAAAAAACATTTCTTTTGATCAGATCTACTCACTGTTAAAATAAATGACTCAACTTCGAAGTCACCCTGTATATGTACTATTAGAAAATATGCTTCTGCACTTGATACATCAGTGTAAAATTTCTTGAAGCTAAAAAAATATAACCTAACCTCAAAACGGTTGACACGGAACAATAGAGGTAAAAAGCTAGAAGTGACCAAGGAGGATGTAGGACCCATACACCTGCCTTATAAAGGGGAGGAAGAAATTATAAAAAATAAGGTCATACAGGCGTCTTATAATTGCAGGAACGACCGACGATACGATCCTAAGGTTCGGAAATATCAATGTATGACATAATATACATATTTGAAATCAGGATTAAAAACTCTATTCATCTTCGTAAAAATCCGGGATGGCACAAGAGACGAAACGTCATATTGAAATTCTAATTATGACAACTTGTAGAGGAGAAAATGTGAAAATGTTAGTGTGGAATTTATTTTGAAATTCCACCACACATAAAGTCAGGAAGAAATTAAAACGATTTGTCTCTCTCCCAAAGTGCTTTGAATCTCGAAAGTTTTTAAGCGGCATCTTGCTAGTTACCTAAATAGGCAGCTTTGCCTCGATCGAATATGCCAACAGTCAGGGTCGAATTTGAAACACTCGGTATAGTAATGTCATAAAAGGGTAATATTTCAGCCAATATTATTCTGTATCGCGTCGAGAAATACGCGCATTCTAGCAGTTTCTGCAGCACCAGAAGCAGCAGCGCTGTTTTCATAAACAGAGCCGAAATTCTCATATTTTTTTATTACGTTCGCCTCATTCCTCTCGGTAATATACAGAGCTGTTAAGCGTAAAATACATCCCGAAATGCTGAGCACATATTCCGTGGTAAAATGGACGAAATCACTGACTGAAATGGTGCGAAAGATTGCAGGAATTTGCAGCTGTCATGTCATTTAAAAAAATGGCGTCGAGCAGATTGACTATATTTCCGACGCCTTCGTTGGAGCTTTCAAAAACAGAATGTGTCAAATCGTTTCAAAAGGGGACATTGAATCGTGATAAGTTCACTCAGGTTCACTTAGGTACGATCAATCTTAGACCCCTCGTATTTTGATGAAACTTTCACGCAAAATTACTGGTATGTAGAATTAAAGATATTTTAATTGTTTTATTTTCAATAAAAACGTCCATCCGTGTTGCGAATCCTGATGTTCCCAGCAAGACTCTTAGAAACGAGGAACTCCTATACATTTATGCCTTGGTAGATGGAATCAACCTACTTTTCTCCACTTTTTGAGTTATACATGTTGGTTGATAACTTTCTTTCTTATTAATAATCCTTTATAAACTGATTACTCCGTTGGATGGGAAGTAAAGAGTCGACCTACTTGACGCTACTTTCTTTCATATCTTACATATGCTGTTAGTTGTTTTATTTTCAATAAAAACGTGCATCTGTATTCCGAATCCTGATCTGCAAAGCGAGGAACTCCCTTACATTTATGTCCCTGCTGGATGGAGTCACCCTACTTGACTCAATTTTTTTCTGTTATACACAATTACAGACTCAACCTACTTTCTCTTATATCTTACGTATGCCGTTTATTGTTTTATTTCTAAGAAATTCGTGCAATTGTATTCCGGATCCTGATCTGTCCAGCAACTTTGCTAGAAACGACGAACTGCCGTACATTTATGTCCGTGCTAGATGGAATGTGAAACTTTATAGCACGTGAACGATTCGCCGACGATGCCGTTATCTAAAAATAAAGGGCCATCGTTCTGTTATTGTTCAATATCAAACTCTCTTCGAGATGTTTGCAAATGGACGTACTTCGGTTTTAGCATCGCCGTTTAACTGCGTTCTCGATTCTCGCAACCGATTCAGTATTCTTGAGACGACCAAATGATGTTGGAGAAGTAGGAGTGGGTATTAATGGGGTAACGAGATTGTTTCCATATCGCAGAATTACACGGATACTTATCAGAAAAATCCGAGTCATGTATTTAAAGCTTATAATTTGAAAAGTACACGATTTAAATTTTTTATATTGTTCTGATAACTATTATGACTTCGCCTTTCTCTTCTGGGACTGGTATACTCCTAGCAAAGAGTAGTTATACCAAGAGTAGACAAATAGACAAGGCGAATAAATCAAGACTTTTCATCTATCTTTTCTGTCTACTTCCTACTCGAGAAAATTGTGAATGACACCCTGTTCATATTGTAACGTTTTTCTGGGTTCTTTTGGGTGTGGATTACTATATACTAATTCTTATGTCGCGCCGTTGACTGGACTATACTCCACTCCGCTCTGCTACTCTACCGTAATCTGCTTCCCTTTCCCGGCCGTCGAGTTATATATACTCCCAATTGCTGCTTCGAGAAAGGTCTGGTGAGCCACAAAGCGGCATCTAGAATATTGGAGGTCACTTCGCGTCGATCTAGAAGGTGAGTCACTGCCACGGTCCTCACTGACGCCGCCAAGCGGCTCGTGCGGTCGTGGTTCGCGAAAAGCAGATATCGGCCATTAAGCTCTGGCGAGTAGGAGACTCGCCCAACAGATGGCGCCTTCAGAATTATTTGTCACAATATATTCCAACCCCTCAATACAGTTCAGTTGAAAATATTCGTTAATTATTTTTTACAGCTCATTGCAAAAAGAAAGGGGAAGCTACCATGGCGAGAAATCAAAAATTTATCCAAGGTTCAAAAAGCATACGGCTTAACGCTGCCTGAGATGATTGCTATGGTTGAATCCACCTTGCACGAAAAACCTTATAGCAAAGAAGAAGTAGCCGAAGAACTTGGAATCACTGTAGAAGAATTGGAGACTACGCTGCTTACTCCAAATACTAGGAACGTTAGTGAGCTCAAATTAAGACAGAGGGCGCTACACGTGTGTGAGGGTAAGTGCCATATATTTGCTGTACGTTATGCGACATCAGTGCCATATTTTTAGAACGCGATAGAAAAAAATCGCTACGTACAACCAAATGACTCGAGCGCGTCCAAACTTGTACTGAAGGTGGATCACATGTCACATGTTCCCCTGCCCCCCTCCAAACCCGGCGCTCCAGTGTTGCCATATCGAACGCTACGTTGCCAGTCTCTTTACTTGATTTACAGACCTCGTATGGTTGTTAAGCTGCTCAACAGACTTTGCAATGCTTTAAAATCACAACCACTGAACATTGAACAAAGAAAATTTTATTGGAAAAAGCTTTTTACCCTGTTGAGGAATTTTTAATGTGTGATTTTCTTATCTAATTCATTTTGTTATTTTTTTTATTGTTCGTCGTTTTATTATCAGTCGAATTTTTGTCATTTCTCGACGATATTTTATGTATATGTCTCTTGAGGTTAGGTTGGATGCCAATTGAGATACTATCTACCTGGAGCATCTTAATTTCTCGGAGATTTAATATGATTTATCATCGCAAACAGTAATTCCGTTGATATCAGAAAATTACGGGAAAACGAGACGTGGGATTATAAGAAACTGCCAAGGAGAGAGGATAAAATGAATTAAAGGAAAGAATCCCTTTGCGATACTCCTCTTCTCTTCATTTCCTGTTTGATTAGGGAGTTCACGGGAAGATTTTCATCCCACGAGATCGTGTTACTGCAGGCGGGATTTTTGCACAAACTCCAAGACTACATTGATTAATTGATTACAGATCGCTGAGTCTTGTATAAAAGTTTGGCATCGTTCCTAAACTAGGAAAACATTGATATCAAAAGTTTTGTGGTCGAAGCCACTTAATGGATTGCATTAATTTGAGAAAATATATTACAGCTCTTGGTTGAATAGGTTCCAATCTTGCTTCTGACGTATGTTAGATATAGAAGCGTGATTGTTTTAAAATTCGAGAAACCTGACCAGTTTCTAACACAGTAACGTCTCCGTACCTGATTAATAAAGCTTAACATTTTTTTTCCTAGAATATGTTATCACTTTGCACTTTGACACATGAATTGATAATTTCCAAATTATTTTGAAGGAAATGGCAGTATTCTGAAGTTGCGATACTATCATCCATTTTTAAATCATTAATAATGATTTGAAGCAATAAAGGTCCCAAGTTAGATCCTTGGGGAACTTCTGAACTATGACTGGAGCAGCGGGAGTAGTTGTTCAGATTAAAAATAACAGAAAATGCTCGTGTAAGATTTTCTTGAAGTGAATTATATACGTTGAACCACGAATCCTTAACATACTTTTTTGCATTAAAATTAAATAAGCGGTAATAATCTGAATCTTAATTGTGCATCGGATTTGTCATTATAGTAGGTAGCCTGTTATTTTGCTTCAAATTTCTATTATCTCTAGTAAACCATACTGGAAACTTACGTGATTTATAGCATAATGTAGAGAGGGACAATCATAAAGGCTTTTGTTGTGTCATAAAAATATATTAAATTATATTTTTTGTACACGCACATATATCAAATTACAACTCAGGTATATTCCTACAAAGATAAATGTTAATTCTGATAGAACACAGATATTTCTATGACGCAAGAAATAGCCTTACATAAGAAACCAATATCGACGGAAAAACAAAACAAGGACAAGATACGTACGTCTGCCTCTCAGCGCGAAAAAAATATCTAAACTCTACGAAGTAGAATGGCAAAGAAACCTATCCGCGCATTCTGATCGAAGGAAAACTTCAGAATATCTAAGCCACGTTACTTTGTTTCCTCAGAGGCGTAGGCCGAAACGTGAGAATATATTACAAGACGCATTCTGTGGGGTACCTATACAGAGTGTCCGAAATGTTCCGGAACGTCACATGCGTTTTTCCCCAGATATCCAATGTTGACCTTGGATTTAACCTTGACAGTGACGTTCAAGGACATTTGAAAGTCAAGTCAGTTTTTTAAAATGGAACCCCCATTTTTGACACCGTAAATGAAAAGAGTGGAACATTTCACGTTCAAGAACGGTATTGATCATTCTCAAATTGACCTTAGGAGGTCATGGTAAAGGTTAAACCCAGGTACGATGATATAACTTGAAAGCCAGTAATCGCTTAGGGAAACTACGGAAACATTATTTTCATGATTTTATCCTGGATATATAATAATGACCTTGGATCTGACCCTGGCAATGATCTTCAAAGTCATTTAAAGCCCAACTCTTTTAACGAATCCCTATACGTTTGACCTCGGTAATGGACAAAAGGGAAAATTTAGTGTTAAAATATTTACTTGACCGTTTTGGAACTTGACCTTGGACTTGACCATCAAGGTCAACAAGTTTATCTTAATTTATTAATAATTCAGATAACCGTTTAATCCCCAGGTAAACTGACTAAATTGTTCCTTCAAGTTTGTTCCATGGTTAAGGTCAGATTCAATGTCACCATTGGATATCTGTGGAAAATCTTGAAAGGAAAGTCTTGGTAGTTTCCCTATACCTTCACTGTTTTTAAAGTTATATCTCCTCACCTGGGTTTGACCTTGACCATGACCTCCTAAGGATAACATTTAAGAATGATAAAGAACATATTTACACGTAAAACTTTCCGCCATTTTTATTTAGGGGATCACAAATATATAATTCTATTTAAAAAATCGACATGACCTTCAAATGACCTCGAAGATCATGTTCTACCATTATTAATTCACAAATTATCGTGCTGTTTAGACACCTTGTATATCCGCATGACCAGAAAAAACCCCAGCTACGACATATTCTATCCGTCAGCGTTCCACTTTTCTAGAGTATTCACCCTCTGTCCTCGTAAGGCTGCTTTGTTTCGTGTCAAAGGTTAACAGGGCCACTTTTGCAGCTGTCTTAAATTCTGTCGCAGCTGGAAATACGGTCAAGTATGGAGAACGGACAGGAATCTACCCCCTATCAGCATATGTATCTAATACTGCACAGCAATACGATCCTCTGAAATTCAAAGTTTTTTCGCGATTTTCCATCGTGATATCTGTAAAGCCTTAAAGAAACGGCTCTACTGGAAGGTGACCGTTTTCACCTCTTTGCCTGTATATAGTCGCGAAGCCTCGGTAGCATTTTGAAGACGCGCACCATAAATTATGATGGCAGGCTCGAGAATGCTGCATAAGTGAGCCATTTTGCTCTTTTTTGGATTGGTAACTAATGGTTTTGTTGTGCCTTCTCACTTTTGAGATCGAGATATAGGAGCGGATTAGGTTTGGTTTAGGTTTGATTGATTTTGCGGAGAGATTGGAGACCTTGTTGTATATGTTACTGGGAGAAAATCGTACTTTTTCAAGTACCCCAGAGCCAGACTATCCTGTACAAAAAGCTGATTTTGCAGGAAAAGAATTTAAAGAATTTTTCACTGAATATTTGTATGTAAAATTTTTATAATTTCCGTAATCTCGTTGAAAATTCCGAAAAATTATTTATTTTGGTAGAATATATTAATTAGGTAATGCTAAGTTGGGCTTACGTTAACAGTTTTGTTTTTAATGGACTCAACATACTTTAGTAGAAATTAAAAAGATTATTAAAACTAAATAAATTTCAACTAAAGCATGTTTTGCAAAAAAGTCAAATATTGTGAAATATGGACAAATAGAGGTTAAAAACAACGTATTCTCATCTACAAATATTTATAAAAATCATTAAATTCAACTTAAAAACGTACTCTATGAACTGCATAAAAGAAAAATGTACATACTTTAATCTATTCATAAAATGGATACAAAACTAATTATTTATTTCTCAGTCTCAGAATTTGTATGATTTAAGTTGGTGTAAAAATCATGATATTAAATTATCAGACAGTCATTTGTTACGTATAACAGATTTATTGCAAAATTATGTTTATTTTGAATAAATTGTCATTGTCACTTCTTCTACATTTAAATACCGCTAAGATAATATCAATTTAATTAAATGTGTGAAGTTTGTCGTTACATAAATAAACGCATAATGAAAATTTGTATTTGTGCAAAATTTTAATATGGACTTCATAAGAAAAAGCAAAGATGATGATAGAGATGGATAGCAGAAACATCCAATTGTCTGTAATTATACTTTGAAGTTGAGTCATTAATTTTCAGATAATGATTGTAGAAGGAAGATAAACCAAAATATGTGTGTAAAAATAAAAAAAAAAATAAAAAAAATTTTACCTTGTTTTATAAAGTATCCTCCCGACAAGTATTTCAGTGCGAACCTGTATTTGATCGTGAGGTCTTGGAGCACTGTCCATATGTGAGGTCTTAAGTCAAATGATTCACGAACCCGTTGTACTACATTAACAAAGGCACGAGGGGTTGGTTGCACTCGATTGGGAAACCGATCCGCATAAACATGTGCCATTTTTTATTTCGTTTGAACCACGCAACAGACACTACCGACTGACACTGACTGTATACAACTGAATGAAATAATTGTAAAAACATCGTTCCAAATTATTTCGCTTTTTTGTTTCCGATGCGATGAACCGATAAGGCGGATTATATCCGTTGTCGCCAAACACGAGCACATAATATTATTATTGAGACAGGGCGGTACTCAAACTTATAAGGGTTATAACTCTGTTACTTTAATTTTACCAGAAAAATGGTAAAGGAAAAAAACATTTCTTTTGATCAGATCTACTCACTGTTAAAATAAATGACTCAACTTCGAAGTCACCCTAGCAACTATTGTAGTGGTTGTTAGATTATTTTGCGAAAAATGCTCGCTCCTTTCAAACTTGATTTACTCGACATTATATTATCATCGGAGGTGTCATTGCTCTTGCTGTATAGTGTTAAATATGCCGTGCTCGCCCTACCCCCATCACCCGAACTAGCGAGGATATATTTTACTACGTGGATAAAGTGGCTCTGGAAAAGGTGGAGAGTTACAGGTGGTTAATTACGGAAGAAAGATGCGCTGTCCAGCGGCATCGGCCGTTAGGGTTTAATGTTTTACGTACCAGGTGGGCAGTTTGTCTTGGGAATCAGATGAGGTGGAAATGGGAATTCAGAAATCTACTTTGAAAAGGGTTAGAAAGTTTCGTTCTGCTATTGATGGTGCTAGTATCTTTCAGATCCTTTTAGGATGTTGTAGTACAGTATACAGGATGTCCGCAAAGTTGGGGTTTTCCTTTTCAGAAACAACTACCCTTGAAATAACAAAGGCAATGTGTAGTGAAACGAGGGCGACCAAGTAAAAAAAATAAAGGAAAAAGTACTCACTCCCCAGTTGACGAGAAGGGCTAAGTACGTCTCTGCCCGAAATCATACCGCTCCAACAGAAAATGAAATCAGCTGATGCGCTACCGAGCAGACGCAGAAACCACATTGATTATCTTACACTTAATGGCACATCTTCTAACAAGGAAGGCAAAATGTTGCGTAAGAAGTCTAGGTATTGCCATCCCGTCCAATCGATTTGGTAGAATAAATGGTCCGATGAGCATACCGTTCACCATGCCAGCCCAAACATTCACCGAAAATGTTTGTTGAAAATGTGCTCGACGGACAGCGTGCGGATTTTCTACTGACCAAACATGAGTGTTGCGAAAGTTATTCACCCCATTACGCGTGAACGTAGATTCGTCTGTCACCTATATGAACTTCAAAAAGTCCGGATTATTGTCATGTTGATGCAACAACCACTCACAAAACCGCACTCTTGCTGAAGGTTGAAGGGCTTGTACACGTTGGACGTGAAACGGATACAGCCCCTCTTCACGCAGCGTTTGCCACACTTTACTTTTTGATACTTGCACTTCTCTAACCACGTCTCTAGTGCTT
This sequence comes from Acanthoscelides obtectus, assembly GCA_963669975.1. Classification (NCBI taxonomy): domain Eukaryota; kingdom Metazoa; phylum Arthropoda; class Insecta; order Coleoptera; family Chrysomelidae; genus Acanthoscelides; species Acanthoscelides obtectus. The sequence goes on from CAVLJG010000006.1 coordinate 2,676,462, forward strand.
GTTGAGGAATTCTCGTCTACGCGATTACCTGTACACGCGTGACCGTAACCGTCGGTTGAAGGTTGCATACTGACCTGACACACTGACCCCGACCCAGTTCTGTCGTCGGGTTGAGCCAGTGACGTTGTACCACTCGGAGATGTCGCGGCTACTGGACGGTATTCAGATATTTTTGATGTTGCAGAGCCCTTTATCTCGGTTCCCTTAAGACATTGGTGTATATGGTACTAAGAAAAATTGCTTATGTTTTCAAGATCTACACGTCGTGTAAAGGAAAACCCCAACTTTGGGGACACCCTGTATAGTAATGAACATATTTTTTTGAGGGCAAAGTTCAGCTTGAAGCTATTCTGCCACTAAGCCATTGAAAAGTGCAAAAAAAATAATTATAATATATCTAAGTATATAATTTATAAAATATTAAAAATTAATTTCGCATTAACATTTCCACATTTTCTCCTCTACAAGATGATTTTTCAATAAATTCAATGACTATCTGATAATTTCAAAGCTTACTTAGGAAATTCTATTTTTGGAAATAACCAAGGTTTAGCAACGAGTTCGACCCTGACCAAAATTGCCTTGGTTGATATCGAGCGTAACTCTACATTTTCGATCAATTTAAGTAGTGAAAAACAACCAAAAATTTCTGCAAGATCATCAGTGCAACAATTCAAGCCCATACCGAAACATTGTGAGTAATTGCATCTCGATTACATAATAAATAGGAACAGAATTCGAAGTATTTCCATCGCATAGCTACCTTAGTGTGCTAGCACGAAAAATTCCTAAACAAACATTTTCGGATAGACAGATCCGTATCTAGAAATGATACGGCATCCGCCTGGGAAAAATCTCACAAAATCATGATGCCATCTAATAACCAAGCTTCATCTTACAATGTCACAACAGCTCAATCCTACTCAAACGTATTATCACAGAATACAATTAGATACCCGAGCAAGGATCAAGCAATCATACTCAATTCCGCAAATGGAGTGAAACTGCAGGACTATCTGCTGAAAATCGGCCCGATAGTCAATCCGAAAAATATATTGTTCTGCTCCAGAATTTCTAACAACAGAATATGTATTTATTTAGCAAATAAACATCTAGTAGACACATTTCTTGAGAATCATGGAGAAATAGAAGTAAACGGTGAGACCATAAAAGCACGACGACTAATATCACCCTCCGACCGCTTAGTAATATCAAACGTAAGCCCTACAGTTCCTCACTCAGTTTTAAACGAAAAACTATTACAACTAGGACTAAAACTAGTGTCGCCCGTCTCCTTTCTAAGAATAGGCGCTCCACTCCCAGAGTATAGCCATATCCTGAGTTTCAGAAGACAAGTATACATTGAGCCCAATCAGCAATCCCTAAACATTCCAGAATCCGTTGAGATAGTTCACGAAAACCTAAGTTACCGCATCTTTCTATCACTAGATAGCCAAAAGTGCTTCAAATGTAGCAAACAAGGTCATGTAGCTTCCCAATGTCCATCATCATCTCATCAACAACACACAACAACGCCAGAAATCCAATCGCCTAACCAACAGGAATCAACAAGTACCACCCATAGAAACAATCCACAATCCATAAGCACAGCTCAAGTCCGAGAAACAACACCTCAACACTTACTTAATTTACAAAAACCTGAAGCTGAACCGTCTAAAAGTCAAGTGTCAACTGACACAACTCTAACGCATGTAACGCTATGCCAAGAGCCAGCATCAAACTTCCAATTTAATACACGGCAAAACCAACCGGAGGAGCAGAACGCAGCATACAGCGAAGAGATGACTACGCAAAGCAGCTCATCTTCGAAACGATATTTTTCAGAAACTATTTCACCAACCACACCCGCACATGATACAGACCCCACAAATCCTCCTATATTCGCAGCTCCCGCAAGCATGAAAGTAAAGAAACATAAAACAGATATACAGCCATCCTACATCTCACAAGACGCGATAACAAGTGTTAAAACATTCATTGACAATCACATGCCCCCTCTTCCTTTGAATAGTGATCAATTTAAAAGTCTCCTTGAAAATACTCATGGAACCCAAGATATTACAAATATCGTCCAGGACTATACAACTGATTTTAAAGGCCTTGTAGAAATGATACTATTAGTATATCCTCACATTACTGATAGAACAGTCAAAAACAGATGTACAAGACTCCGTAAAAAACTGGAACGTTACATAGACATCAATACTAACGAATGCCTTAGTGACACCTCTTCGTTGGATTCATCAACGTTCTAATATATATGTATACTCGAAAAATTATAATGAATATAGGAATCACATCGCTGTTGCAGTGGAATCTGAATGGGTATTACAGCCACTTGAATATGTTACAGAAACTTATATCAGATCAAAATCCAGACATAATCTGCTTACAAGAAACCCACTTTGTTGATACTAACATTCATACACCAAAACATTACATGGGATTCTTCAAGAACCGCAGTTACACATCAAACCGCATAGCTAGTGGTGGTACTGCTATATATGTTAAGAATAATATAGTAGCTAGCCCCATAAACTTAATAACGCAACTTGAGACAGTTGCTATTGCAATAGAAGCTCCCCAGAAACTCAGCATCTGTAGCATATATATACCGCCCAACTATCACTTAGATACTAACGAGCTAGAGATGCTACTACAACAAATACCATCTCCTCGAATCATCATGGGAGACTTCAACGCTCATCATCATATTTGGGGTTCCAAAAAACACAACGCGCGTGGTTTAATAGTGAAAAACATACTAGATACAACCGATCTTAGCATACTGAATGACGGTACAGAAACAAGACTGGATCTGGGAACCGGAACAATGTCTTCAATAGACCTTAGCTTATGCACAACAAACCTGATAACTTCACTACAGTGGCAAGTTCTGGATGATCTATTTGGGAGTGATCACTTCCCTATTATAATATCCAACTCAGAGAACCAAAATAATACCACACCACTTGAAAAATGGAATTTGAATAAAGCAAATTGGTTGCAGTTTTCGGATCACATAGAACAAAACATTCAAGACGTTCAAATACAAAATGACATCAACCAAACCATATCCAACTTCAACAGCATCATCTTGGATGCAGCTCAAAATTGGGTAGGAAAAACCAAGACAATGATGAACAAAAATCCCGTCCCATGGTGGAACGAAGAGTGCTCCACAGCAATAAGAGCAACCAAGAAAGCTGTAAATACTTTCAAACGACACAGAACTACGGCAAACTTGGTAGATTTGAAACGAAAACGGGCACATGCAAAGCTAATTACAAAGAAAAATAAGAAAGATTCCTGGAAAAAGTTTGTTAGCAGTATCAATAGTTCGACACCACTATCAACAGTCTGGAAGAAGATCAAAAGCATAGTTGGGGCCAAGTCCTATTCATCAATAAAATGCTTGAAAGATGGAAATACAACACATACAAAAAATGATGCAATAGTTGAAGTACTTAGTCAAACTTATCAGAAAAACTCCAGCAATCAAAATTACAGCGATGATTTCCTCAAATACAAGGCAGAAGTAGAAGCAGTACCAATAACAATACAAAACAACCAAAACCCTGTGAATACACCAATTTCAGAACTCGAAATGGAAGAAGCACTCAACGTCTTAAAGGAAACTTCGGCAGGCCCTGACGATATACCTATAATATTTCTAAAAAACCTACCCCAAGTAGCTAAGCAATATTTACTGACAATCTTCAACAAAATCTGGACAGAACATGTATTTCCTGACATATGGCACCAAGCAATTACGATACCTATACTGAAACCCACCAAATCACCTCTTGCACCAGAATCTTACAGGCCAATAACTCTAACATGTGCTATGTGTAAACTTCTAGAGAAAATCGTCAATAAGAGGCTGCTATGGAGCCTAGAAAATACCAATCGTCTAAAAAATGAACAATCTGGGTTTAGACAAAACAGATCCACAATAGACAACGCAATTGACTTGGAAACATACATTCATGAAGCTTTTGATAACAAGCAGCATTGCCTAGCAGTTTACTTTGATATGACAAAAGCATTTGACACTACTTGGAAGTATGACATCATCTCAAAACTACAAGCATGGGGATATAATGGAAATATTATTGCTTTTATCACTAATTTTTTGAGCTACAGAAGCTTCCAAGTCCGCTCAAATGGAGTTTTATCAAAAACTAGAATCTTGGAAAATGGTATCCCCCAAGGATCAATCATCAGCCCGACATTATTCCTGATTGCTGTCAACGATATCATAAACTATGTAGAAAAGCCAGTTCAAATACGCCTTTATGCAGACGATATGATAATATATGTGAGAGGCAAAAACCTTACAACCAACACTGAACTTATACAAAAAACAATACACAAGTTAGAACAATGGACCAAACGTACCGGATTATCATTTTCGCCTGACAAGACCAAATATATTATATTCTCGAGAAGACAGACAACCCATTCCAGAGAACCGTTAAAACTAAATAATGTATCCTTGGAACGAACACAAGAAATCAAATTTCTTGGACTTATATTCGATCACCGATTGATATGGAAAAAGCACATAGAATATCTAGTTAAATCATGTGAAAAAAGGATGACCGTACTAAAATATATAGCCAACAGACACTGGGGAGCAGAGGGTAAAACCCTTCTCAGCATCTACCGATCACTGATAAGAGCTAAAATTGACTATGGAAGCATAATTTACGCCTCAGCCAGTAGTTCCACTGTCAAGCCATTAGACAGTATACACCATAGAGCACTGCGCTTAATACTCGGAGCATTTAGAACAACACCAATCCAAAGCTTATATTGTGAAGCCGGTGAACTATCGCTGAATGACAGAAGGGAGCTTCTGAGCCTAGCATACGCTACTAAGCTCGCATCAAACCCAAATATCCCTGGCCACAAGAACATAGAACAGATTAATAGGGAGTTGCAGATGGATCAACCTGATACAACTAACAAAAAGCCATTCTACCGAAGAATCTATAGTTACTTGAGGAAGATCGACATCTCCCAGATACCCATGGACACCAATAAATGTAGTACAGACACCGCACCCTGGACCATACATAAACCAACCATCAACCAAGATCTCACAAAAATGAATAAGATAGACACACCAGCGACAATAATAATACAACACTTCCAGCAAATAATGAACAAATATCAGAACTATGAAAAAATATACACAGACGCATCAAGACTTAACAAGAGAATAGGAACAGCTGTTGTGACATCCTCCAACACCCTTACAATGCGATTGCCAGATGAAGCTACAATTCTAACAGGAGAATTATATGGAATATTGGAAGCTATGAAACACATACACAATCAAGCGATCCAACGGAGCCTCATCATAACAGATTCTTTGAGCTCTCTCCAGCTCATCCAGAAGATCTACACAAATAATCACATAGTTCTCCAAATTAAACAGATCCTTCACGCGATACAATCAGAAAACCACAATGTTGTTCTCGTATGGGCTCCCTCTCACGTCGGTATCAGGGGCAACGAAAAAGCAGACCTTCAGGCTCAATTGGCGGCAAATCTCGCAAGAATATCTTCTGTGAACATCCCAGCTTCAGACATCAAAGCTCTCCTCAGAAACCGAGTGATTGAAACTTGGAATAATAACTGGCAGAATATTCCATCGAAGCTTCTCGAATTAAAACCTAAATTCGGACCTTGGACTCCAAATTCTACTAGCAGAAGATACCAAACCCTAATCACCCGACTCCGCTTGGGTCACACCCGGATCACTCATGAACACCTCATCACCCAGGAGCCAGAACCTATGTGTGAAATATGTGAAACTAACCTAACCGTGAAACACTTATTAGTGCAGTGCCCATTACTAGAACACCATAGAGTGGAATGCAACCTTACATCGATGGCTTTGAGTGACATTTTAGCACCCAATTGTAACATACGCAACCTGATACACTTCTTACAGCTTTGTAATGTACTACATAAAATATAACGTACTGTATCCGATACCGCTAATGGCCAATAGGTCGATGCGGTTTATTAAATAAAAAAAAAAAAAAAAAAAAAAAAAAAAAAAAAAAAAAAAAAAAAAGGTTTAGCAATGTACATGTATGACATATTATATATTTTTGTAATCAGAATCAAAAACTCAATGCATCTGTGCAAAGGTCCAATATGGCGTCCGTTATAGAAAATAAAGTTGATGCTGGACAAAAGACGAAACATCATATTAAAATTGTAGAGGAGAAAAAGTAGCAATGTTAATATACAATTTATTCTAAAATCCGACTACAAATAAAGATTTTGGGGAACTTTGTCTCTCTGCGGAAGTAGTTTGGATCTCAAAACTTTCTAAGCTTCATCTTGTCAGTTGCCCAAATATCCAACTTTGTCCTGACTTGTATGTTTCACCGTTCCCGAGATCCCAATGGCGAGGGTAGAATTTGAAACGCCCGATATGTGAGAGGGTTAAAATTTATAGAGTAATCTATTATTCCGGTATACGAAACAAGGTTCGCCGGCTAGAAAGAGTATGAGCCATATGCTCCGTAACGTGCATCGATAAAAATTGATCGAAATAGTTTTTCTCCCGTCTTTCAGACCTAGGGCGATGCCCCGTCTTTATAGGTTTCCGGTTTACCAGCGATATCTTTCGTACAGCTAGCTGTACGGACATCTGTGAGACCAGGACTATCTGTGTTTTCGAGCCCTTTTTGCAGGGTGAAGATACTATTTTTTACTGTATTTACTTTCCTAGTAGACTGATTACAAAAAAGTTAATAACACTGGACAACAAATTTTAGTTTTTTAATTGTATCTTGTGGGAAAAGTGCACTTCTTTGTTAATTTTGGGGCGCTGAATCCAAAAATGACAATGAAATAAAAAAATTAGTTGCGGTTTAGAAAAAAACTTTTTATTTTTAAGGATATATTAAAAAAAGTAACAAGATTCATATACTTATAAGAATCACTATATGCGCTGTCTTTTTGCTGTTCTTTTATGGATCGTTTCTGGAGCATCTCTACCAAGAGTCCAACAGTAGTCTGCAAGCATGGAAGGATTCCACTTTCCCTGGTACCTTTTTTCCATTGTTGAAATATCCTGATGAAAACGTTCGCCGTGCTCATCACTTACGGCTCCGCAATTGTCAGGAAAAAAGTCCAGGTGTGAGTGTAGGAAATGTATCTTAAGAGACATATTACAGCCCATCTTTTGATACGATGACAGCATATTTTTGACGAGGGTTTTATAGTTGTCAGCTTTTCTATTTCCCAAGAAATTAGTGACCACCAGACGGAAATCATTCCAAGCAGTTTTTTCAATACCTGTTAAAGTGTTTTCAAACTGTGTATCTTTCAAAATATTTCGAATCTGTGGCCTAACAAAAATACCTTCTTTAACCTTTGCCTCACTTAGTCTTGTAAATTTCTGACGCAGGTATTGAAAAGCTGACCCATCTCTATCTAATGCCTTGACAAAGTTTTTCATTAGGCCTAACTTGATATGCAGTGGTGGTAATAAATTTTTTTTCGAATCTACTAATGGCATATGCTGTACATTTTTTTGACCTGGCTCTAGGAATTGACGAACAGGCCAGTTTTGTCTGATGTAATGAAGTGCCTTTGCCCGACTGTCCCATTCACACAAAAAACAGCAAAACTTTGTGTAGCCTAGCTGCAGCCCAAGTAAAAGTGCAACAACTTTCAAATCGCCACAAATATGCCATTGGTGCTCATCGTATTTTATGCATGTCAATAGGTACTTCATATTGTCATATGATTCTTTCATGTGAACTGCATACCCTACAGGAAGAGATGGTAAAATATTTCCAATATGCAATACCACTGCCTTTAAACTCAATGTTGAACTGTCTATAAACAATCTCCATTCTTCTGGGTTATAGTTTATATTTAAAGCCGCCAGTAAGCCGTTAATGTTACTGCAGAAAACCAAGTTATTCTCCATATTGAAAAATGGTTCTAAGTCTTTGTGGCGTTTACGAAAAACACATACCGAAACATCGTCTTCTAACAAGTTCCACTGCTGCAGTCTTGATCCAAGTAACTCTGCGTTACATTTTGGAAGTTCTAAATCTCTTACAAGATCATTTAATTCTGACTGTGTTATTTTGTGCGGTTGGTGGCATGACGTGCTCGGTATAAAATCAGGATCTCTTGACGTTGATGGCATATCTTCTTCCTGACGAATCACTCGATCGCCATGATCTGATTCGTTTTCTGATTCGCAAGTGTAGGATTCTGGGGGTTTTGGAATAGGATTTTCGTCACTGTGAGGCACAGGTCTCATCGCAGATGGTATGTTTGGGTAGTTAATAACTCTCCCAAACCATTGGGACAGCAAAGCGCATAGACCGTTTTTTGCCATTTAACCAGCTCCTCAGACTTGAAGCACATGTATTACAGCAGATGTGGGGTGCCCACTGTTTGTCTTGATCACCTAGTTTACAACCGAAATAAAGCTGATATGCCTTTGTTATTAGTGGAGTAATAGACCGTCTCTGAGACGCAAAAGTCACATCACCACACACGTAACAAAACTGATCTGGATTGTTTACACACTTTCGAGACATCTTGCATGAACGCTGTCAGCCAACTGAGGAAAAAATGGCTAATATAAAACAATATAATGTACACGTATGTATAACGTAACACAATCATGCCGATTACATCATCTTTCCTTGCCGAATATAAAAATGTAGCACGTGCATTCTTGTGAATTACAGTATATTAACACTGTCACAGCAGGAACACATATAATTACCGTATCTCTAAAACTTGAACTAATATTGAAAAAATTTTTTTCATTCCGGTTTTAGCACATTAAAAATAGTAATATTTTGTTGATTTTATTTAGGATATTTTTTGGCTGTTGATCAGTGTAATTTGTTTTGACGTTTTTCAATGTCTTCATATTAGGAATCGTATTACTGTTGGCGTTTTTGAAACCGCGTAATCTTAGATACTGTTGCACCGATTTTGATGAAACGGTGCGTGAGAAGCATGTACTGCATTATGATTTTTGTACTGTTGTTACCTACTTCATTTTCAATTTCTATACCGGGTGACAACGAAAATTGGAAACACGCTGGTAAATAAAAATATCGCTCCAAGATCGGGTCATGCTTGGTTGGTCACTAAGAGGCGTTTCTGGAACGTTGGTTGGGTTATCTTTCCCTTCCGATTTAACCGGAAGTGAACTTGACTTTGGTTTTTCAAATAGAGACCTGTATATTTTCTTCCATAATAAAATTCCCTGTCCAACGATGTGTAACAAGTGACATTTTCATTTTAAAATGGCGGATTTGTGAATAACCTAAAATTCGCCATATTGCTCACAAGACAAAAATATTTTTTAAACTGTCACTGTGGCGTGATCAACAAATGTCTATTAAAACGGACTAAACAAATGAAAGCTTGTAATTATGTGTTTTTAATGTTAGTATACTCATTTGAAAAACAAATCAGGAATCCACATCTTCAACTTGAAAACTTTTTTCAGAAATCTTAATCTACGTAAAGCTCTGTACTCAATGATGTATAACAAGTATTAATTTTGTTGTCAAACGACAGCTGAATAAAATAATATAGGTATTATAAATTTAACTTTCTTTATGATATAATTGACATATATAGATTATACGAGAGTGACCAACACAAGTACAACTTGCATAGATAATATTTTGACAAATTTAGACGAGTCTGAATATACAGTTTCTGTAACAGATCCCTGTCTCTCAGACCACTATGCCCAAAGTATGCTTGTACATTTAAATTCTATTAGAAAAGAAAATATTGTTCATACTAGGAAAATCACAAACGCTAGCCTAAATCATTTAAATCTCTCGCTATCCAACATAGATTGGACAAAATATTATGTCAATCATGATGTGATTAGTCTCTCTTCTTTTCTCGTAGAATCAATAAATGAACTTAAAGATTTATATTTCCCATTACAAAAGCAAAAGCAACATTTTCAGAGACAGCCAGTAAAATGGTTTAATAGTGAACTTAAGACTGCTAGGTCCTCTCTTCAGGTTCTAAAAACAATATCGGAGCATCAAAAAGACGAACAGTCAAAAAATGCCTTTAAAACCTTTCAGAGACAATACAGACAAAAAATTAGACATGCTAAATATAGTGCATATAATAATTTTATTCATTCATCGGAAAATAAAAGTAGGGACTGTTGGAGGCTAGTCAATTTTGAAAGAAATAAATCCAAACCAATGACATTAACTGATATCACATCAGACATGTTTAACGACTTTTTTGTATCCGCAGCCAAAAATATAATAACAAGCCTACCTAATCTTAATATTAATGAGCTAAATACCATAAATTTTAATAAGTGTAATAAAACCTTTTTTCTGGAGCCTGTTACATATCTAGATGTTTTGAATGCTATTGGTGAATTAAAAAATAAGCAATCTCTTGATATTTATGACCTAAACAGCAAAGTAATAAAACACTGTGCAAATACTCTTGCCACACCACTTGCTCATCTATATAACTCCTGTCTTTCTCAGGGAATATTCCCTGATGTTTTTAAGATTAGTAAGGTAGTACCAGTTTTTAAAAAAGGTGACCAATCTGATGTAAACAATTTTAGACCCATTTCCATAATTCCTATCTTTGGCAAAATTTTAGAAATAATTTTAAAGCACCGCCTTCTAAAATTTCTAAAAATAAATAACATCATTAATCCAAAACAATTTGGTTTTCAGCCAGGTCTGTCAACCATAAATGCACTAGCGGAACTTATTGACCACATAGTCCAGGGCCTTGAAGGGGGAAGAAGTGTACAAATTACCCTTTGTGACCTTAGCAAGGCCTTTGACTGTGTGGATCATGAGAAGCTGCTTTGTAAAATGGAGCACTATTATGGTTTTCGTGGGGTGTCTCTGTGCTTTTTTAGATCATATCTGACTGGAAGATCTCAGCTCGTTAGTAGTAATAATAAACATTCAGAAATTAAAGGTGTAAATTATGGTGTCCCTCAGGGATCCATACTTGGACCAATACTTTTTTCCCTTTACATTAATGATCTTTATTACTACTTATTACCAGATATTTGTGTATTGTACGCAGATGACACCACCCTTATAAAGAGTCACAAAAATCTTCATATATTACAAAGCTTATCTAAACAGCTTGAAGAAAAGGCAAACAACTGGTTTAAACAGAATAGCTTATGCCTAAACTCAGACAAAACTAACAGGCTAGTAGTAACTAGTAACTCTTCTCTTGCAGAAAACAAATGTGTAAAATTGCTTGGCATAACAATTGATAGCTCACTAAAATGGACAAAGCACATTGAAACCCTATGTAGCAAATTAGCCACAAACATATTCTTACTACGCAGACTAAAAACTTGCATTAGTAATGAATGCCTTGTTAGTGTTTATTACTCCCTCATCGTCTCTCACATTCAATATGGCTTATTAATCTGGGGAAATTCTACCCATATAAATAGAGTCTTTATATTACAAAAAAAAGCAATTAGAATTCTTGCGGGAGCTGGTTATCGTGACCACTGTAGACCACTCTTTATAAAATTAAATATGCTTACAATTTATTCAATGTACATCTATCAGAGCCTTGTTGAGATTCATAAGAACAAGCATAAATTCTCAATGCACTCGGATGTTCATGGATATAACACCAGGCATTCCAATCTACTTCAACCTAGCGCTCACAGGCTAAAGATCTCAGATAAAAACTCACTTGATGTTAGGGTATATAACAAGCTAAAAAACACTACTAAGAATCTTACCTTAAAACATTTTAAAAATACACTTTGGCAAGAATTAGTTAAACATCCTTTTTATTCCTTGAATGAGTTTATCGCGACCCCCCTATGTGTGTGATCTGGCCTACTACACCTTTATATTATATTATATTTTATTTTATTTTTACCAATTATAGTTTTATATGTATTGTATACGTCATCAGTAATTTTCATGACAAGTGTAAAAACAAATGTTTTGTTAATTGGCACGTAATATATATATTCATATTCATATTCATGGATATCGCAACATAAGGATCTAATACTATTCCAAAGTATTTTATATTTGCCACTCTATCAATTTGCACTTTTTGATCTGGAGTTGGAGGCGATATCTGAGTAATTTAGCAATTGTCTATCATAAAACACGCATGGTAAAAAATATGTTTTGACAAAATCACTTTCAATTACATTTTTTAGATGTCATCGTCTTCATACAATATTGCAGCATTATCTGCAAAACTGGTTATTTTGCAAACAAAAGTAATTTGGAAAATATTATTTAAGTATACAGGGTGTTCCTTAATATAATAATTAATGTTAGTTTGCTAATAATTAGTCACAAAGAGAAAAGCAGAAATGCCTGGATTACCAAAGGATTAATAACATCGGCAATAGAAAAAGAAAGACTATATAATGAAATGAAACTAACGCCAACTACAGAGAATACCGACTGCTACAACCAATATAAAAATAAATTTATAGAGCTTGTAAGGCAAACCAAACGAAAACATTACCTAAATAAATTGAATAATAACTTAAATGGTCCTAAGCGGCTTTGGACAACCATTGATGAGATTACTGGGAAAACAAAAGTTGAAGAGTGTGTCACTGAGTTAAATTCAACATCGGGAACAGTATTAAAAAATACTCAACAGATATGCGATGAATTTGTACAATTCTTTACTGACATAGGCGAAAATTTAGCAAGTAATATACAAGCAAATGTACAAAATACTCAGCCTCCAAAAAGAACTTTGAACTCATTTATTTTGGATAATGTCGAGCAATGTGAAGTATACACCACTGTTATGTCCTTAAAAAATCGGAAAAGTCCTGGGTTCGATGGTATTAAAAGCGAGCATTTGAAAATTATAGCCGAGGACATAACAGAACCACTCACTTACCTAATCAACAAATGCTTTGAATCTGGCATATATCCCTCAATTTTAAAAAAAGGTAATATAATACCGATACATAAATCAGGAACAAAAACAGATGTTAACAACTATAGACCAATATCAATAATATCCAGTGTAGCAAAGGTTTTTGAAAAACTTTTATCTACTAGAATGATTCGATACCTCACAAAATTCAAAATTTTAAGTGGAAATCAATATGGATTTACAGAAGGGAAGGCTACATCGGACGCAATAACTAAAATTGTAAATCAAATACATCAAAATATTGATAACAGAATCCCTTCAATCTGCATTTTTGTTGATTTAAAGAAAGCTTTCGACACAGTTAATCACAAATTATTATTAGAAGCATTGGAGAGAATTGGTTTCAGAGGAAACGCGTACTCGCTGATCGAAAGTTATTTGTCAAATCGCCCACAATCTGTGCAGATATCAGGATCATTTAGTAAAGAAATGTATATTAAGTGTGGTGTGCCACAAGGAACTGTCTTAGGTCCGGTGTTATTCAATATATATTTAAATGATATTTTCCCAATTAATTGTGTTGGCAAAATAACTAGTTTTGCAGATGATACTGCAATATTATATGAAGGTACTGACTGGTCTGATCTGAAAAATGTAATTGAAAATGATTTTATCAAAATTATTCAGTGGTTTAACAGTAGAAAATTAAGCATTAACTACTCTAAAACACATTTTTTACCATTTGGATCTTATGTTAGACATCTGGCAAATTACACAAATTTCTCCTTCAATATTAATGATCAAAAAATGCAAATTAATAGAGTGCCCAACATAAAATACCTTGGAGTGGTCTTGGATCCTCACTTACGATGGGACATCCATGTCAATTATATTTTAAAGAAAGTTAGATTTGTATCCTACAAAATTAAATACCTTGGGAATATATTGACAGAAAAATATCTTCGAACATTATACCATGCACTGATTGAGCCTCATCTCACATATGGTATATTAGCATGGGGAGCTGCATGTTCCTCACATATCTATAATTTAGATGTTTTTCAAAAAAGTATTCTAAAAATGATATTTAAAAAACCGAAACTTTATCCCACTGAAAAATTATACGCAGATGTTCGAATGTATGATATAAGACAGCTTTATTTCTTACACAGTATCACTCACTACCATAAATTTGTAAACACCGACCAAAAAATTAAACATAATCATTATCCCAGGTACAAAATTCGTGGCACAGTAGTTCCTCAACCGCATAAATCTATAATGCAGCGATCATATCTCTATTTAGCGCCTAAATTTTATGAAATTATACCTAAAGACTTAAAAGATTTACGTTTCGGAAATTGTTTCAAAAGAAATTTAAAAAAGTGGCTACATTCTATATCTAGGACAGAAATTCATAAACTCATAAATACGAACATCAACTAAATACATAATCTACTGTAGCTAATTTTTGTCCTTTTTTGTCATTTGCATTCTACAGTTTCAACTTAAATTATTGGTCCATGTACAGGCGATGCCTTCTATTGGGCCTGTTTTGATTTTATATTTATTTACTCATATTGTTTGTTATCTTTGTACATTGAGTGAATAAATATTATTATTATTATTATTATTTATAAACCATGCTCCAAAAATGTTTCCTTACAAAAACTTGGGTGTTGAAGTTTCAGGAAAAAATGGAAATTAATTAATATTTTCACGTAGTGAAAGTTGCATATTTTTCAATGCAAAAATAATTTTTAGCTTTAATAGTGGCGTATACGGGTATTGACTTCGATATTCTTTAAGAAAAAAATGGTACCTCAAGGTTTTTTACCAAATAATTATGTTCTCTTGTCTAACTTGCAAAATGATCATTAATTTAATTGGAAAAATTAAAAACATGGGTAATGAACAACAACTGACAACACAAACATAACATTAAAACCAACGAAATGATTACAAAAATTGTTGAAAATAGCCTCCTTTACTTAGTATGCATACTTCCGCCCTCCTTCTCATGGAATTGCGCACTCGTTGAAATATCCCTGGAGTGTTTTTTATTCTATCACAAGCTGCAACTGTTCTTTCTCTTAATTCCTCTGCAGCGTTAATGGTACGTGTGTACACTAATGTCTTAAGATACCGCACAAAAAGAAATCTAAACTGTTTGAGATCTGGGGACCTTGGTGGCCATTCTTGGGGCCCATCCAACGATTCGGATTAACAGTTCGTAAATAATTACGAACCACTACACTGAAATGCGCTGGTGCACCATCATGCGTGTACCACATATTGTTTCTTATTACTAACGGAACATCATCAAGAAGCAAAGGCAGCTGTTGTTGAAGAAAATTGTGGTAAGTCTGTCCGCCAAGTCGTCCCGGCAAGAAGAATGGGCCAATAAAGGGGTTGCCAATAATTCCTGCCCATACGTGAACCGAAAATTGGTGTTGGAAATGGATTTTCTTCTGCCCACAAATGATTATTGTGGAAATGTTGAATGGCATTTCGGGAAAAATTAGCTTCGTCCGTGACAAAAGGTCACACTTCTTGAAAAATCAATCGGAAGTAATGCCTGCACTTTTAAAATAAGGTAAGGATATAACAAAAAATCCACTAATATTCTCCAAACAATTTGATTTGTCAGATGTGAAAAGCCAGTGACATATTCCAGAGAAACTAGATATTTATTGCTAAATTGCATTCTTCAATTTTTACATTAATTTTCTCGGCTAATAAAACGGTTTTTATTTTCGATTTCCAAAAGCTGCCAAGATTTTTCGTCCTTAACCTTGTGCGAAAGTATCATCAAAGCCCAACCGATACTTCCCAAGTTATATCCGGGTCAAGGATTAGCAGACAAACATCACTTAATTTACAGACGTCTACAGAAGTCCACCCTGACTACAAACTCGTAGGCTTGCTTCATCTACCCAGTCCGGATTCGTTTATTCTGAGACAATGCAATATGTTGCAGCGCATGTGCCTGCAACTGGTTTCCTTGGAAACGTACCTTTAGCGCGTTTCGGATGATCGTGTACATTCCTCCGTTCCTGTCCGTTCATGCTTATCCCATTGTACCTCGTCGCATTCCAGAAGCGCTGAGAGTGAAGGAATTCCACGAGACGTGCCTGGAAAGCTCCAGGTCCGGCGAGGAGGAGACGTTAACGACGCTCGGTCGTCTGATGTCCGAGAGCCATCGAAGCCTTGACAGCCTTTACGAATGCAGCCATGCGAGGCTGAACGAATTAGTGGACGCGTCCAAGGCGTACGTGTACGGAGCCCGGCTGACAGGTAATTTGCATAAAATGGAAATTCGAGGGAAATGCTTAGTAGGGAAAGAGGGGCAGGTGTGAAAACCAATTTGACCACTTGCAATACCAGTTCTTATCGCCAACATATTGACTAAGAATGCATACAACGGAATCATTAAATGGCCTGAAAAAAAAAATAATCAGACTAAACATAGAGAAGACCAGTAGTGTGAAATTCACATTAAAAGATGAACGAGATTTCAAGATGTTTGAAAGTACTAATAGAGATATTCCATCATCTAAAGTGGTGGACAGTTGCTTTGCGGCATGGAACATTTTATCCAAATTCAAATCTCGGTATTTTCGGAACGCACAGAGTCTCGCCGGTATATTTCTTCCATTTATACAGTTATGTGTTCTAGCAAAGTGTGCGCCTATACCAAATTCTCAATTTTTTATCTTTTTTTTTCTATGCATCTTTTTGATCTTTGGAGTATCCTAGAAAATTTTTCGAAACTTGGCTGTAACTCAAATCATGATCATTTCGGCTACACAGTCAAGCTCAATACTTTTCTCTTTCTTTTTTTAGGTGCGTGACAATTTACAATTTGTACCATGCTCGACCTTGTCATTCATGTCATATAAATTCCTTTGGATTGGGTATATTTTTGTTATTCACAGGAATTTACTATTATTGCTATTATTAGTCTCCGAGATACTGATTTCTAAAATACAAAATGTTACCAAAATGCAACTTTACAATCAGTGCTGCAAAATATATATTTTTCTGAAAAAAGAAAAATCTGATTTTTTCAATTGAAGCGTGGTTTTTAATTTTTATCAATTTGTACTGTTTTTCCCTTAAATATAGCAATAATGAACTTTGAAATAACTTATTTTACGCTTGAAAAACGGGAAGCGGAGCGGGCTGTAAAAACTTCAAATTTGATTTACAAGGACTTATTGAACCGATGAAAAAACGCTGGGAGATATATTATGAATTTTTATTTTTTTATTTGATGATGAAGCTTATATAATGATAAGATCTTAGTTTTAAATAAACTGTCTTATTTCCAGATGAGTAATTTCAGTTATTCTCTTCGGTGACTTGTTTTTATAACAATTTATAATTTTATTTAAATCACGTTAAATCATGATCTCATTTAGTTCAGCTGTTTGCATCTGCAACTTGTTTTTACGGCAATTTATACTTTTATTTAAATCGCGATCAAAATGGAATGAAATTCTCAATATACAAGATATAAACATAGAAAAGGCCCCTTTTCACAGATAGTTGCACTTGTGCCCTTTATCTATCCACCCATGAGAAGTTCAATCCCTTAAATGGCTTCCTCCCTTCCTTGGAGAGATATTCCCTATGGAATCCACGAATATGAATATAAAACCTCAGACCGACCCAAGGCATTTGCTTCTTCCTGATCATTTCCGGCGTTTGCCCTCAAAAAAGCACTTACGAACAATGCCTATATTAAGTTATTTATTGCCCTTACAATCCACTTTTCATGTTTAACTTTTCGTATCGTTTTTGTCCCGGCCGATCTAAAAAATAAATAAATGCAGATTCCCATACGATCTCTGGAGGCAATAAATCCTCTAAAATGGGCTATTTTGGAAGGAAACATGATAGTGGATGTTATATTTTGATGCCTAAAAATATTTTAACCTCTTGTTTTCCCGTCTATTGTACAACATTTGAAAAGGGCCATACGCCGGAATGTCGTATATTAACAAAAAATTTGAATATACGAGGGACACTAGATAAGAATGGCGTTCATTGAGTTTTTAGGTAAGTTCATAGTTTTTTCTTTTCTTGTGTGACAGGAGCTGGTTGGGGAGGATGCATTGTTGCCTTGGTGAAAAATGAAAATCTTCTGGACTATATGGACCACCTGAAGAAGACATACTACAAAAAATACTGTTTCGGTGACGATATTGGCAAATATTTATTTTCTACATCGCCAAAGTCGGGTGCTTGTGTCTATGTATAATTTTTAAAAAGTATTCAGTAAAAATAAGTCCTGATACTCTACAATGATACATACCAGTACAGCATTTTTAATCATATATTTACTTTTCATGAGGTTATAGTGGAATTATAGTTTCGTTTATACAAATTAATAAATCTTACAAAATCCTCCAGTTTTCTTTCAAAATCCAAGCCAAACCAACATTTATGTTCCTCTAGTTCCAAGTTCGACAGTGCTAAAATACCGGGTGTACCATTTTAATTTCCAGACCTAAACCTAAAACTATTCACCATAAAAAAAACAACAGTTGTAGCGTTTCGAGGTGACGTTGAACACGACCTCCAAGATCATTTCAAGGTCATGTGAGTATTTCAAAATGGAATCCCCCTTTCGCATCTCTAATGGAAAGAAGAAAATTTACGTCTAAGAATGACCTAGAACATAACTATTTCAAGGTTAAATCAAGACGTTTGACACAATTTGCACTAGCAACAATTGTGAAGTTTTTTGGATCAGAAAAGGTTGACCTTGAGTGGAACCTTCAAGGCCAAGTCATATTTTTCAAAAAAAAAACTCTCACTTTATACCCGAATTGTTAAAGCAGGATTTTTTAGGTCCAGTGAGTATTTTAAAATGAGACCTCCTTTTTACATCGAAATTTCACGCCCAAGTATGATCTTGATCATGACCTTGACGTCAAATCAAGGCGATGGAAACAGTTTGCACTATCAACAATTTTCAGAGTTTTGGGATCACTGAAAGATGACCTTGACTGTGACCTTCAAAGCCAAGTCACATTTTTCAAAAAAACCTCTCACATTACACTGGAATCGTTAAAGCAGCATTTTCAAGGTTAAGTGAGTATTTTGAAATGAAACCCCCTTTTTTACGTCCAAGTATGATCTTCATCGTGACCTTGAACATAACAATTTCAAGGTCAAATCAAGTCGTTGGAAACAATTTGCACTTGCAACAATTTTGAGGGTTTTGGGATCACCCAAAGTTGACCTTCAAGGCCAAGTCACATTTTTCAAAGAAATCATCTCACTTTATACTGGAATTGTAAAAGCAGGATTTTTAAGGTCAAGTGAGTGGTTCAAAATAAATCCCCCTCCCGAATACCTCTTCAAAAAAATTATTTTCAGGCAATCTGTTAGAGATCGCATGCTCAGGTATGGCAAATTATTAGATATTCCACGGCACCGTACGGCTTTATTTACTCGCTCTTTTAGGTATAATTGTGTCAGATTGTATAACGTACTACCTGATGCATTCAAAAATGTATCTCAAACTAAATTTAAAGTTTGTGTCAAGCAGCATTTGCTATCAAAAATGACTCTTAGTAGTAGTTTGTAGTTTAGATTAGAAACCGCCAGAAAAATTTTATTTGACGTGTTGCTGAATCTGTTTATATTTTCTATATTATGTCTTGCAATATTTTTGTTTTCCTTTGGCTAGCCACTGTATATACAGGGTGTTTCAGTTTATTGTTGCACAACTTTAAGATTCGATAGAACTTTTAAAATTAATGTATAAAGTCTATATAAACATGATTCGAAAAATGCGTGGCTTCCGAAATACAGGGTGTTTAAATTTACTATATAAAATAGTTTTTTTTTAAATATTTCGAACAATATTTGATGGATAACAGTGAACATTGGTATTCCAGGGTTTTTTGGTACGACAAAACGAACCATGGGCATAGTTTTACTGTGGCCGCTAGAGGGCGCTCTCTACTGTACCTGTAGTGTATTAAAATGATCGAAAAAAATTTCTTAGTGAAATTTTTTGCTTTTTGAATAAAAAAACTGATTCTTCGCACTTCTCAACATAAAAAAGCTCTCTTGTAAATTTTCGTTATAGTTAGCCGTTT
The DNA here is from genome assembly GCA_963669975.1 of Acanthoscelides obtectus. Lineage (NCBI taxonomy): Eukaryota > Metazoa > Arthropoda > Insecta > Coleoptera > Chrysomelidae > Acanthoscelides > Acanthoscelides obtectus. The sequence continues at coordinate 2,696,516 of CAVLJG010000006.1, forward strand.
TTGAGATATTTCGATTTTTAAGGTTCGATGCATTTTTAATTATTTATGATAAAATAACGTTAAAAACTCAGTATCTCGATAATTTTTAGAAGTAGGCTGTGCCTGCAAATATTTTTGAAATTGAAAGCAGAATAAGGTTAAACGTCAATTAGTTGACAGTTAGTTTTGTTGTCTGTTGAAACCTGAAACGTTTTTTTGCAATTGTGAATGCACGAAATTTAGTTTCTTTTACCTGTTTGCAATCGGAGAACGAAGAATCACATTTTGTCAGTGGATTCTTGATAGAACTGATAACAATAGGGAGTTTTTAAGTAACGTTTTATGGACCGATGAGTCATGCTTCACTAGACGTGGAGTGGTAAATTTTCATAATCAACATATTTGGTCGCATGAAAATCCGCATGCAGTTCGGGAAAGAAATTTTCAGCATGAATTTAGTGTGAACGTGTGTATTGGTATCTACCGTAATCGACTATTTGGACCCTACCTTTTGCCTGCAAGGTTAAATGCTGCGACCTTTTTGGAATTTTTAAAGGCTGAACATGCAAATATGTGGGGTGATGTTATGTTAGATTTAAGAAGATTGGCCTGGTTCCAGCTTGATGGTTGTCCAGCTCATTATTCGAGAATAGTTAGATACTGGCTGGACGAAAATTATCCAGAAAGATGGATCGGCCGTGGAGGACCAGTCGCCTGGCCTCCACGATCCCCTGACTTAAATCCATTAGATTTCTTTGTGTGGGGATTTCTAAAAAAAAGGTGTACCAGACTCCCGTAACCACAAGAGATATGCTAATAGACAAAATCAGGAATGCATGTGATGAAATAAGGCCTTATTTGAATAATGCTATACCACGTTCGATCATTCGTAGATGTGAATTGTGTATTGAACAATTGGGTTTACATTTCGAGCAACTGCTTTAGATTTTGTATGTTTGTCCTAACTATCCAATAGCATTTTAGTTGTGAATAATTAATTTAATTTGTTAAAAATAATATTGGAAAATTAAACAAATTAATATTCTGTTTTTTGTGTTTATTTGGAGTTAGGAATTATTGCTGTGTTTAAAAACACAATCTAAACGATCATCTTAATTACTTGTAATGCCCAAATCGAAAATGTAAAAAAAATATTGTTTTCCCATAAATAATTAAAAATGCATCGAACCTTAAAAATTGAAATATCTCAAAAACGGCTAACTATAACGAAAACTCACAGGATAGCTTTTTTATGCAGAAAAGTGCGAAGAATCAGTTTTTTTATTCAGAAAGCAAAAAATTGCACTAAGAAAAAATTTTCGGCCATTTTTATACACTACAGGTACAGTAGAGAGCGCCCTCTAGCGGCTACAGTAAAACTATGCCCATGGTTCGTTTTGTCGTACCAAAAAACCCTTCAATACCAATTTTCACTATTATACATCAAATATTGTTCGAAATATTTGAAAAAAAACTATTTTAGAAAGTAAATTTAAACACCCTGAGCTGAGTTCCAAAATTGAGGCATTCTCGAGCATTCGGAGTCGGACTTTTTCACCAAAGCAATAAAATGAACTCGTTCAGTTTTTAGGTAATTTTGATGTACTTGTATAATTACTTCCGATAAGCGCCCACCCCAATGTATCTAGATACCCGTTATAACGACTTTCTGATATATCATTTTACTATTTTGAGATAAACTGATTCTGCACACTACACACTATAAGCAAATTTCAAATAGAAAACAGTGCACACCCTGCAAGAATAAGTAAAAATAAAATAAAGTTCTACATACCTTAATTCTTCGTTCTTCCCGTAATCCAAAGGTGCAAATCACTACAAGCACTCACAAACACTTAATCCACACGCGACTAGCACTTTTCCTAGGTACGACAGAGATTTCCCTCTGAAAACAAAATGGCGCGCCCGAAAATCCCGTGTAAGAAGTCCGCGGTACCTCGGAAGTTTTCCTTCGTTCGTCCCGTAATCAAACGTGCGAACCACTGCACAAACTGAAGAACACTTAATCTACATGTCACGAACACCCTTTTCCGGGTGCGGCCGAATTTTCCCTTAGGAAACATCGAAAATAACGCTCCCGACAAGTCCGTGTAAGACGCTCGCGAAGACTGTTTAAAACAATTGCCACATTGCATACCTTCCAGGCGACAGACGTTTTTCTAGGATTTGAAGTTGGCCCGAACTCAGTTCTGAGAATTCTTCCGCACCTGTTTTTATTAGGAAGCGCAATTTCGTTTATTTTAACTGTTAATTTCTGCTGCTACGTAAATATGATGGCAGTGATATTCTTGCTTTGTAAAATATTCTGTTTGAATTTCTAAATAACAGATTAACTGCATATGAATTAAATAAAGGTCACTGTAGGGCAAAATACTGAAATTCAAGTAGGCTGATTCTGCATCTTACTTGAAGTTGGATGAAATTTGTTACTTGTTGGTTTTCGTCGAATTCTGTTATAGTCCAGTCATTATTGGTAACGATATCGATCGAAATGCTGAACCTCCGCGCAAATCAGATTTTTTTTTAGTGGTAAATATAGCTCTTTCATTGATTAATGAATAGTTTTTGATAGCCTTTGCGAAAAATAATATTTTCTTAGATGTCAACGATGGCTTACTAAATATCAAAAATCTTGTTCTAGTGCGAATGTGAAATCCTATTCCTGCTTTTAATTGGTTGTCACTTGGGTAAAGAGTGACATAAAGGTAAGAGGCACGTAGAATCGTCAACTGACAACACATAAGTACTGTACTTGTTACATATACAGAAGACATACAAAATTTACAAGATGAATTAGTCGTAATATGATATTTTAACATTTTGTGATCTCATTGGAGTGGCCGCTGACCGAATCATCATACTGGAATGTTGTGGGATCAACCTAATAGGATCTTGACAACGAATGTCAAGTTCAAACCACTCTTTTTCATACTGGTATTGGAAAGGCAGGAAATTTTACATCCCAATGTCAAGCTTAAATGTTATTTAAGCTAAAATTTTCTGCATACAGAGTATTGGATTCAACACGTTGGTATTCGAAAAAATGGCGTCAACTAGATTGACTCTATATCTCCTATGGCCAAATATTGCTAAAATATACAGGGTGACTTTGAAGTTGAGTCATTAATTTTCAGATAATGATTGTAGAAGGAAGATAAACCAAAATATGTGTTTAAAAATAAAAAAAAAAATTAAAAAAAAATTTTACCTTGTTTTATAAAGTATCCTCCCGACAAGTATTTCAGTGCGGACCTGTATTTGATCGTGAGGTCTTGGAGCACCGGCATGCCCTCCCCTGTGAGGTCTTAAGTCACCTGATTCACGAGCCCTTTGTACTACATTAACAAAGGCATGAGGGGTTAGTTGCACTCGATTGGGAAACCGATCCGCATAAACATGTGCCATTTTTTATTTCGTTTGAGCCACGCAGCAAATACCACTATTCACTCACGCGTTACCGACTGACACATTGACTGAATAAAAACATCGTGATCAGCGTTTCAAATTCTTTCGCTTTTTTGTTTCCGATGCGATGAACCGATAAGGCGGATTATATCAAACTTCTAAAGGGCTATAACTTTGTTACTTTAATTTTACCAGAAAAATGTTAAAGGAAAAAACATTTCTTTTGATCAGATCTACTCACTGTTAAAATAAATGACTCAACTTCGAAGTATATTTATTCTCCTATAGCAGAATCACCAGTTACAGAACAGGTCATCCATGGCAGAAATTCATTCCTTTGTTGGACAACTTAGCACTACTAAACCTCCGAAGGGTTGCGTCCTACCCTTTGTGGTACGCACCCACCCTCGCAAAGTTCAGATTCTATATTCGAGTGCGCTATTCCGAAAATGTGATTTAGTATGAAAGCAATTTGCATATAAATGTCTCATGGCTGAAGCAATTCCGGCGCTGCTCCTGAACGTATTCTTATACCCGCGCAGCGGCTCCGTTGACAATTAGGACGTCCGTTTAAATTTGCTTCAGACCGACATGATGCATCTCGATTGAAAGTCGATCGACCACGGGCGGCGCAACATCGACATCCACATAAACAGCTGCTCGAAGCGGAATGCTCAGATTCGTCGCATAATGTGAAAAAATTGGCTCTAAAAAGATGCGTTAGAGAAAAAAGTCGAGAGATCTTGGTGGTTAATCTTTCAGCCTCTTCCTGAAAAGTCGAGAGGTGTCAGATCGGGAGATCTCGCTGGCCAATTGATCGGTTCGTCTCCTCCTAAAAAGTCTAGAGGCGTCAGATCGGGAGGTTTCGCTGGCCAATTGATCGGTTCGTCTCCTCCTAAAAAGTCTAGAGGCGTCAGATCGAGAGATCTCACTAGCGAATTGATCGGTTCGCCTCTTCATTAAATTCGAGAGGCGTCGGATCGGGAGATCTCGCTGGCCAATTGATCGGTTAGAATCCTCCTAAAAAGTCGAGAGGCGTCAGATCGGGAGAGAAGTTGGTAATTTTTTCGGACATTTCAATAAATATCTAAAATTGTCAAACGAAACCATGATATCAAACTGATAGTCTTTCCATTTGAAAAAATACATGTTTGCCATGACACGACGTTATGGAACACGCTGTTTATATTCAACGTATATAAAAAATGCACTAGTAACATATCAAGGTTACCACGAAAACGGCATTTTGATATCTCTTCCATAAGAGTACTTCCAATTTTTGTAGGGAAACCCTGTATGTTAAATTCTGCTAATACCTACTGTTTTTGATACTCATCGCTGTGAAAAAAGTGGCATAAACCTTATATCAAAAAAAGAGTTCTCAATGAAAGCTATTTAGAAACATACAGGGAGGTCCATGTGAAATTTAAGAGAAAAGGTACGTTTTATGTTTTGGGATACCCTGAACATATAAAAATATTTCAGCAGTTCTTTTAGCTTAAAATCAACGATAATAAAATTGTTGTGGACTAGAATTTATATCTTTAAAAAAGGCGGAACTGCAATCCGCCTTAGTTGGTAACTTTTTCAGACATTTCACTAGATATATAAAATTGACAAATTGGTATATAATATCAAACTTATAGTTTTCAGAAGCTCCATCAAAGTATGCAATAATAATATATATATATATATATATGTTATTCTATTTGAAAAAAATACATGTTTGCTATAGCACGAAGTTATGGAACACCCTGTATACCTACATCAAAAATTTTTAAAACTAATAGCAACATACTAAGATTTCTACAAAAACGGGTTTTTGATATCTATTCCGGTTTGCTTATAAATCTACTGTCCATTTTTTGTTGGGACACCCTGTATATAATTCTGACATTACTGTTTATGATACTCGTAACTGTGATGTCCTACGTTGCAATTTTAACTTTCTTATTCATTTTTAGGAATGTAGTAACTTACGAGGTGTATATCCGGAATAGGCATCTACTTAAGCGTTTTTAGTAAAAAATCATGTTGGTGAAAAAATGACCTTGATGGAACATTGCATTGGACTAAATAAATATCCCTACTTCGAACGGTATTTCTTTTACCCCAGACACGCGGCCGCACTGGTCGTATTGTACATTTTGCCTCGTTCGAATTCAATGCAAGTCGAATAATAATGAGCTTCAGGAAGTTATTGAAAGAAAATAACCTTAAAGTTCGCAGAGAGACCGTTTGTTATTGCTGCCAGAGGAAGTGATACATACACATTCATGCAGTTGCTCCGTACGATTTATGGGGTTGAAGACACCGACAGGACCTTTTGAGAGATTTTTAAGAGAATCGGGGCTTGGCACAGAATTCCATTTTAAGATTAAGGAGAGTCAACAGATTTTCAGACGAATTCCAAGATTTTTATCAATCTAAAAGACGTTTTGCATCAACAATTTCTTGACGAATTTAGTTGGATGGATCTGTTCAAGGTCACTCTGATTATTTTTTCGTGGTGTTTACATCATTGGACAAATTCAATATACAACGCTTATCACAGGGCGGAGTCTAGAAAAAACTATTCTGCTCAACATTCTCGACGAAATGAATAAATTCACTTGAACAGCAAATAGATACAAAAAATATCTTTATACAGAGCATAGTACAATAACTCTGAATAAAAACAAAGAGATTAAAACTGTAAAAACATAGCTAGAGTTCAGAACACAAAACAGTAAAAATATAAACCAAAAATTCCTCCATTATCTGATACAGTGCAGCTATCCAAGTAACCACTTTCTTTCTCTAAACATCATGACGTCAAAATGACGTCATTATTCGGTCATTTTTGGCGGAAACGTCATTGACTAAAAAATAACGTCTTTATTGACGCCATTATATGACGACATCAAGACGTCTTTCAAAAGGCTGTCATTTTGACGTCTTTTTTAGGGCAATCAGTACTGTAAACTAGATATCGAAATTGTTATTTATAAAAAAGTATCAGGAATTCTTCCACCAAAGATAACCACTCCTGAACTCACTGCTTGTGGAGCGTCATCACATCCTGAAATTTTCAGAAGCATTTGGATACATCGCGCGATTATTTATGCAAGAGCTTGTACGTCATATCGACGTCACATAGACGTCATTGTATTTGTCTTTTATACGAGATACTATGACGTCATATAATAACGTCAATTAGGAGTGACATTAGACCATCATAATGACGTTATTTTAGGTCATTTTTATTGGTCGGCGTACGCCAGTAGTGCCCCACAAATTTCGACCTTATGACGTCACTACGTTCTTGCCACTTAGCGTAGGAAGTAAAGAGTACGGGTTGCACGGCCAACCTAGATGAACGGCGTTTCACCTTGGATTTCCGGTTTGCCGACGTGGCAAGAAGCATGCGAGGATTCTCTATTACATCGACCTGCAATCTACAATGCAAACAAGTCGCCTGGAGCGTATTTCCCGAGTGCTCGATCCCCACGGTCCGAACCGAACTCTGGCTTAACATCTCTCGAGTGCACAGCAAACCTACGTCGGCGATTGTTTATGGGTACAAGGCGTATGAGGGGATTATGTCACCGGGTCACGAGCGGGGTTGAGCTGGGATTGACTTTGTATGCGTCAGGCATAAGAACCTGAGTCACCTTGCTCGGAAAAAATGAATAGTTTAATCATTTTTTAATTGTCTAGACAACTGTCGTACGCTTTGGTATCGTCATATCATTGCTCGTCGTTAACAACTTCGATAACGCTGCAGCTGGGGCGCGGCCGGAGTTGCTGAATTTGGATCGGACCCTCCGCAGGTAAAGGATGTCGCATGTTGCTGGTGTTGCTGGGGTTATACACGTAAATATTATATAAAATGTGTGATATTGTGGGTGATACCACCGGGGTCGTGAATTTCCGAATAATAAAACGTCTTTCAAGTTTGAATAGGTTTAGTTTTTTTTGTTTTTTGTGCCAAGGCGCGCCGCCATTGGAGCGATTTTCAAAAACTACAAAGCTTTTTCGTCCTTGGCGCAGAAGTAATATTGTGTGAAAATTTTATAAAAACCGAATAGACTTTCAAAATCATAGCGGACCAAAGATGACATTCGGGATAACACCACTCAATGCTAAAAATAGTTATTTTGTCAGGCTAGATACGTATATCACCAATTCTAATTATCCCATCTTGTTAGGGAGAAAAAATGGTAACGTTAATGTGCAATTTATTTTGAAATCCCATTACAAATAAAATGATTTTGTGAATTTTTTTCCGTCTCTCTCCCCATTTAAAGACTTACCGTTTCCGAGATCACAACGGTAAGTGTCAAATTTGAAACACCCTGTAGGTACAATTTTTGTTTAATAGTAATAAACTGGAAAACAAGTTTCATATTTCGCCTGTCGTTAAACTGTAAAAATGTCCTTATCCAATAGTGCGTCACACTATATTATATAATCCAATGCATTTGAAAATTCAATAAAATATTATTCAGCCAGCTGCTAGCTCTGCAATTAGGGCTTAAAATATTCACTGGTTGAAAATATATGCATCAATTATCGATTGAACGCTGAAATTGTTTATCGCGTCCAATATTATTTAATTATTACAGGACGTAATAGGCTCTGGGTGTGATGGTTAGTAATGGCGATGAAGCAAAATATATTCGATGATGTATTTGTTGTAATTTGGCTGAAATTGCACGGCATTGTATGTACTTAATGCGATTACGAAATGACAGCAACAATATGGAATAATTAGGAAAATCTAAAGCAAATTGGAAGGTATTTCTACGGGGTATGAAAACTAAATAATGATACTGGCAACGCATCGTTGGCACCAAATTAAGAAAACCAAAACACACCAATTTTGCAATGCGCCGTTTGCTGAAATTAATTCCCGGTATTTTTTGATGATGGCTGATGTAATTATTCAAACATATTTGCTAAAAATGATCTAATGCTTGCCTTTCTGATGTATCAAGCTCATTAAAAAACAAACAATTCTCAACAAAAGTAAACTTCTATTGCAAAGCAAAAAAACTGCATCTAATAAACAACCTTTGTAGTATTGTGTTATCCTAGTTCCGTAGCTCTTCAGTAAAACAGTTTTTTAGTTGTTGCATACTATGTTATATCATAATTTTTAAAACTTAGAAACAATTGTTAGCTAAAGGTTGTTGAAGCCATAATAAAACAAGAAATATTTTATTTTTTGTCATGTCAGAATCCGAACAATATGACATGTTTACTCAATATTCGGCGCTAATTTGAGATTTAGCACATTATTAACATTAAGGTGGGATTTCTCAGATATTTTGCGAAATTTTGAGTTGAAATTTTAATCACTTACTATTTATCAGTAGACGTGAAACTTGTAAAAGTATGTTGAAGATTACAGCACTCCTAGTCAATGTTGCATTTTCTAAGTCATTTAAGGCGGATTTCATAATTTAACAAACCATTATTTTGCACCAATAGGGTACGAGTATCAAACAGACAGTCAAATATATCTACCCAATTAGCCTCAAGATCTCCCCATCAAATTTTTGGCAGCAAGTATTCAAAACAAAACATTCTAAAATATGAAGTGACTGCTTGTCATTGAAATGTTTCCAGTTTATTAAATATACTAAGTGACATATAAATCCGAACACCAAGTTTAAATGGTTTCATTTTAATAAAAGTTGGTGAATGTATTTATCGTACTGTAAATAACAAGTGAAAAAATATTCAGCCTTATCAGTTGGACATTCCGGTTTTATACTGCTTTTTTTTTAATTCACTAACGCTCTAAAAATGAATATTTCAGCCGGAGTAAAGAATCAACGTTGGCGGATTTTGGTTCTTGACATCCTTTACGATCGGTTACGATGCCTAGAGTACGGAGACCTGTACGATTTCGTCAATTTAGTCAGTTTGATAGGGGCCGTATAGTGGGACTTCGGGAAGCTGGACTTTCTTTTCGGGCAATTGCAGTTAGAGTGCAAAGAAGTGTAGACACTGTGGTTAGGTGTTGTCAGGCATGGCTTCGAGAAGGCCGTACGCAAAGAGCAAGGGGCACTGGACGCCGCCGTAGAACAACAGACCGTGAAGATCGCCGCCTCAGATTATTGGCCTCAAGGGACCGTTTCTCCACTACCAGGTCCATTGCAAATGAATGGTTTGCAGAACACGGAAGACCTATTGGCATGCGAAGTGTTTACCGACGAATGAGAAGTTTTGGCTTGTTTTCATACCGGCCACACTGGGTCCTCCCTTTAACTCGAGAACACCGACGTAATCGCCTTGAGTGGTACAGACAACGGTCACTCTGGGATCAGGAATGGAACAGTATTGTCTCTAGTGACGAGTCTCGATTTTGTTTAGGCATGCACGATGGTCGTGCCAGGGTTAGAAGGCGACGTGGTGAAAGGAGGAATCCACAGTTTTTTGTTGAAAGACATGTTCATCACAGTGTTGGAGTTATGGTTTGGGGTGCTATAGCTTATGGTTCCAGGTCACCTTTAATCTTCATCAGAGGTAACATGAACGCGCAGCGTTATATCAACGAAGTTCTAGAACGCCATCTTTTACCCTATCTTGGCACCCTGGCAGATCCAACTTTCCAACAAGATAATGCCCGACCACATGTTGCAAGAGTCACAATACACTTCTTTCAACATAATGATGTCACATTGTTACCATGGCCACCAAGATCTCCCGACTTATCCCCAATTGAGCACGTGTGGGATATGATGGGTAGGAGATTGCTCAATTTGCATCGTCCTCCTCAGACTCTAGAAGCACTTCGAGAGGAGTTGGTGGTTGCCTGGAATGAGATACCACAGGAGGACATTGACCGCCTAATCAGAAGCATGTCTAGGCGCGTTGGAGAATGCGTAGCATATCAGGGTGCATCCACACATTATTAAAGGTCAAAGGGCTTTAAAGCAGTGCAATCATTTTGAAATTTTTTTCATTTACTTATTATGCTTCATTAAGTACTTATACAAAATTTTATTAAAATAAAACCATTTAAACTGGGTGTTCGGATTTATATGTCACTTAGTATATTATGAAATTATGTAAAACTGAGCCAACATTTCTAAAAAATGCTTGATTTCTGAGTAAAATCCATTTTTTCAGTTTACCTGAAGATTTCTCCATGTTTATTGCAACTTTTATATATATTATCTTAACATCACCTACCGTGTGTTTATAGTTTATTGTACATTTGTAAACTTGCACTTGCAAACCCTTACATAAAAAAGCCTTTTCACTCAAATTTTTGTTAGGTGTTGCGTTTCATCACATTCATACACTTTCCAGTTCCTCAACTACATTTTAATCTTAAACTGTTTAAGATTTCAAGATTCATACATAAAATTGCAGCTGCGGTTTTTTGTTTTGATTTCAGTGCATAATCAGTCGCACCATCGGTGATGGTACATGGTACACCCAACGTAACCACGTATTTGCGGGTTAGTGCAGATTTAACGTGTACACGACACTGTATGTAATTATGCACAAACAAAATCTTGCAGGGAGCACTTTTTATACGGAAATTTGTTCTTCATAAATTCCATTTGCCACAAATAACACAACAAGTGACCACAAAACATAGACTACAGTGACGTTGGAGAAGGAGAATAGACCAAACAAGATTATCGATGACAGGATGGAATGGATACGCTGCGTTGCCATATTTCGCCACCTGAGAGGTTGTATAGTATAGTCACATATCGTGGTTAACTGATTTTGAAGTATATTAACATGTGAATCATACAAGCTAGAGCTAAAAAAATTATTACAATGAAAAAAAATAAATAAAAACTCTGTTGAATACTGTTTCAGTTACTGATTCTGTTCATTTGTTGTTTTTGATTATTCATTGTTTGTTATTATTTATTCACTCATTTTTAGCAAATATACTTTATTTTACTTGTCATATAACTTTTTAGCTATAACGTGTATAATTCCACGATGTGACCATACACCTTTCAGGCGGCGAAATATGGCAACTCGGAGGTGTCAAAGTTCGCATCCATTCCTATATCTCTTGTGTGATTATTTTAAAAATAGTTCAAACGGTATCTAGCACTAAAACCGAGAACTAAATAAGAATATGTTCACTGTACAATGTTTGTTTTCGTACTGATATTCTTGTCACTGTCAATAAAAAATAACAAAACAAGTTTTTATCGCTGTTGCTGGCAGGGAATTACAATTATTTGTAGAGATACGCATGTTAGCGGGTTTGTTTTCAAGTAATTCTTAAATATACCACCATTTTGTAGTAGGTAAAGGTATTGACTTTATATTTTAGGGTTAAAAAGTACTCATCAAGAGTTTTTTAGACGTTGTTAGGACATATTTATGAAACATAAATTGTTAGTTGGGTTAAGAAACGAACCGGATGTCCGGTATCCGGCCAATATACGTTGCAACCCAAATTTCAACGTAATCAGCTTTCATTAAAATATCCTCCAAAAGAGGTAACGCTAATTTTTTAAGTTATTGCCCTTCGCTTATTTGTGAAGGAAAATCATCTGATTCGGTCCAAACCACCTGAAGCTTAAGCATGCGCCTGCTAGGGGAAACGCTCGGCAGGCTAGAGGGAAAATCGTCTCGCCGCCAACGTCAGTTTTCATCGGTTTTCCACAACGACACGGGCTGCTACAACCGACACTTTTCACGCTCTCGCTCAGAAGCACGTGTCGTAGAATGATGTGAGACATGGAGCCGGCGAAAGTGTGATAATTCGGTTTTCTTCCTTCTGCATCATGGCTACTTTTTCTTAAGGTAGGCTGAGTGGATTTCGAATCGAGGATATACGCTGAGATGGATTCTTCTTAATTTTAAGAAGATGAAGAAAAAGAGCAACAATATTTTGTTTATTTAGAAATAGGATGGCGCTAATATGGATAGTCAGTAAGATTAACAGCAATAAAATAGTGAACATGTAGTCAAAACGTAGGTTCACTTAGATACGATGAATCTTCGACCTCTGCATTCCAAACTATATAAAGAAAATCTATTACATTCTTGTTCAAATAATAAATAATATGTGTGACTTCTTATGTCTAACAGGTGCCTAGTGATATTGATATCAGCAGCTTCTTAACACTAGAGATATAATCATTTAATAGCCAGCAAAAAGGATAATCATACGTCCAGAAGGCAAATGTAAAATATTAATCTTTATAATTCAAAGCCTTTACCTTTTGACGTACATTACTTTATTAACTAAATAACACTGGACAACAACAACAAATTTTAGTTTTTTAACTGTATCTTGTGGGAAAAGTGCACTTCTTTGTTAATTTTGGGGCGCTGAATCCAAAAATGACAATGAAATAAAAAAATTAGTTGCGGTTTAGAAAAAAAACTTTTTAATTTTAAGGATATATTAAAAAAAGTAACAAGATTAATATACTTATAAGAATCACTATATGCGCTGTCTTTTTGCTGTTCTTTTATGGATCGTTTCTGGAGCATCTCTACCAAGAGTCCAACAGTAGTCTGCAAGCATGGAAGGATTCCACTTTCCCTGGTACCTTTTTTCCATTGTTGAAATATCCTGATGAAAACGTTCGCCGTGCTCATCACTTACGGCTCCGCAATTGTCAGGAAAAAAGTCCAGGTGTGAGTGTAGGAAATGTATCTTAAGAGACATATTACAGCCCATCTTTTGATACGATGACAGCATATTTTTGACAAGGGTTTTATAGTTGTCAGCTTTTCTATTTCCCAAGAAATTAGTGACCACCAGACGGAAATCATTCCAAGCAGTTTTTTCAATACCTGTTAAAGTGTTTTCAAACTGTGTATCTTTCAAAATATTTCGAATCTGTGGCCCAACAAAAATACCTTCTTTAACCTTTGCCTCACTTAGTATTCTATTTATATATTTCTGACGCAGGTATTGAAAAGTTGACCCATCTCTATCTAATGCCTTGAAAAAGTTTTTCATTAGGCCCAACTTGATATGCAGTGGTGGTAATAAATTTTTTTTCGAATCTACTAATGGCATATGCTGTACATTTTTTTGACCTGGCTCTAGGAATTGACGAACAGGCCAGTTTTGTCTGGTGTAATGAAGTGCCTTTGCCCGACTCTCCCATTCACACAAAAAAAAGCAAAACTTTGTGTAGCCTAGCTGCAGCCCAAGTAAAAGTGCAACAACTTTCAAATCGCCACAAATATGCCATTGGTGCTCATCGTATTTTATGCATGTCAATAGGTACTTCATATTGTCATATGATTCTTTCATGTGAACTGCATTCCCTACAGGAAGAGATGGTAAAATATTTCCAATATGCAATAACACTGCCTTTAAACTCAATGTTGAACTGTCTATAAACAATCTCCATTCTTCTGGGTTATAGTTTATATTTAAAGCCGCCAGTAAGCCGTTAATGTTACTGCAGAAAACCAAGTTATTCTCCATATTGAAAAATGGTTCTAAGTCTTTGTGGCGTTTACGAAAACCACATACCGAAACATCGTCTTCTAACAAGTTCCACTGCTGCAGTCTTCATCCAAGTAACTCTGCCTTACATTTTGGAAGTTCTAAATCTCTTACAAGATCATTTAATTCTGACTGTGTTATTTTGTGCGGTTGGTGGCATGACGTGCTCGGTATAAAATCAGGATCTCTTGACGTTGATGGCATATCTTCTTCCTGACGAATCACTCGATCGCCATGATCTGATTCGTTTTCTGATTCGCAAGTGTAGGATTCTGGGGGTTTTGGAATAGGATTTTCGTCACTGTGAGGCACAGGTCTCATCGCAGATGGTATGTTTGGGTAGTTAATAACCGATTTTTTTTTCTTGGACATACCTGTAGCTTGTCCAACACAAGGTATCATGCAAAAGTAACAATCATTAATATGATTTGTAGGCTCTCTCCAAACCATTGGGACAGCAAAGCGGATAGACCGTTTTTTGCCATTTAACCAGCTCCTCAGACTTGAAGCACATGTATTACAGCAGATGTGGGGTGCCTACTGTTTGTCTTGATCACCTAGTTTACAACCGAAATAAAGCTGATATGCCTTTGTTATTAGTAGAGTAATAGACCGTCTCTGAGACGCAAAAGTCACATCACCACAAACGTAACAAAACTGATTTGGATTGTTTACACACTTTCGAGACATCTTGCATGAACGCTGTCAGCCAACTGAGGAAAAAATGGCTAATATAAAACAATATAATGTACACGTATGTATAACGTAACACAATCATGCCGATTACATCATCTTTCCTTGCCGAATATAAAAATGTAGCACGTGCATTCTTGTGAATTACAGTATATTAACACTGTCACAGCAGGAACACATATAATTACCGTATCTCTAAAACTTGAACTAATATTGAAAAAATAAGTTTCATTCTGGTTTTAGCACATTAAAAATAGTAATATTTTGTTGTTTTCATTTAGGATATTTTTTGGCTGTTGATCAGTGTAATTAATAAATTTAGCGAGGTTAAACTGTTGTTTAGAAATGACAAAAACTAAAATTGTAAACTTCATTGCCAATTAACAAAGCACTTAGTTTTTTTTTGTAAGCGAACATTTGAAATGATTTCTAGTCTTCATATCTGAATATGTGGCACATTTTAACTTGATTTGACTGTCCATTAGTACTGTTAATTCTCGATGTAATATGCTCAAGGAATTTCTATGCTCTCCACAAACAGGATTTTTGCGGATTTTAGATAAACGATAGTAGGGAGGCAAAGCCTAAGCGAAATTTGACTTTTTTGCCACCCCATCGTATCAATAGTGTACTATTTGATCTTGTAACAATTCCGACCGTAAATATACAGGGTGTTTTTAAAGTTGGGCCATCTATTTTAACAGCTTGTAGGACTCCTCGAAAGGAGTTGATATACCAAAAATCGACTACATAAAAGTTGCATAATGTCTTTTAATAGTGCGTATACTTTCATTTGTCTGTTTATTTTGACCCATCTTTACGAAAACAATGAACTAGTGGAAATAATACCAACATACGCAGAGTTATTGAGGACACAATGCTCTTACACGCTTATAAATGGAAGTAATTTCGCCACGGATCTCAAATATTCTCAGCAACAAAGTAACTTAGTTGCGTACTCTCTTGGTTGAGACTCACCAGCCTGACTGTCAAAAAATATCATAGTTTGCATTGCTGCGGTATCTCATAGGCTCCCAGCAATATGCGTGAAACGTCAAAAAACAAAGTTTAAGCAGTTTTGATTTTTGTGTGAAAATTTCATCAGAATCCGAGTGGTACTTATCAAGTTATAGGCGGTTACAAAATTCGTCGTCTGGCCGACAGAAATTTTTGTTTGTACACCCCCTAAGTAAAAATTAATATAGCTATTCCCACTGTCGTAACAGGAGACATGCATTTTATTTAATAATAAAAAAGTCTTGTAGCCGTTTCGGCGAACATCCGCTCATCATTCTATTTCCCAGAAACTAAAAATGTTATAAGCTGTTTCCCGACAGATTCGAAGAGGTTTCTACATGGAAAATATGTTCAAATATATTAAATTTCGCTGTACCGTGAATGATCTCTACTTCCGCATGCTAGATAGGAAATAAATATGAAAAAGCTCTGATATGCAGAATTCTTGGGATTCATACATAGAGATGGAACAAATTTCTGAACGGATGGTTTTCAAACGTATGAGATTACCTCCATGCAGGCTACTTTGACGATAGGGCACTTACTGTAGGAAGAAAGGCGATAAAGCTAACCACGAGGGTGCCGCAAGGCTCCGTCCTTGGGCCGTTGATTTGGAACGTGTTCTACGATAGTGTCAAGGTTGGTAATTCCGAGATTCGGAACCAAAATATCTGGATGTGTGGCTTGGCAAAGATCTGACGATGATTGAACATATAAGACTGCCAAGGTAAATAAGGCCATTGCATCATTTGTACGGCTAATGCCATCTGGCGGAAGCCCCAGTAATGAGAGGCGCATGATTTTGGCAGGGGTAACAAACACGAAGCACCTATATGTAACAAGACCTTGAGGAAAAGGAAATATAGGCAGCTAATATTGAGTTGCCAGTGGCTGATGATAGATGTGCACTCTATAAAAGGACGTCGAGGTTAAAAGCGACGAAAGAGCGGCGCCTCCACGAAGCCGTACGTAAACCTCAAGAATAGGTTGTGGGATATATCTTTCAGTCATTGTAATTCTTTGGATCCTCACAGCCAATTAAGGGTGAGCTCTCTATTTTGTGAGGGCATTATTGGAGTGAAACTCTTTCAGATGAATCAAATCTATATACCCACTCAAATTGTGCCCACAGTAACTCGTAGGCTGTTTTCTGATAGGACATTGGCATATAATTTGGAATCAAAACAAATATTTTCTTATCGGATGGGAAACAATACAGGTTGAGAAATCGTGAAACTTGAGGTTTCGGCTGTGATAAGTAAGATATAATTGTATTATGGGTGCTTATATAGGGTAAGATATATACTAAGTGACATAAAAATCCAAACACCCAGTTTAAATGGTTTTATTTTAATAAAATTTTGTATAAGTACTTAATGAAGCATAATAAGTAAATGATAAAAATTTTAAAATGATTGCACTGCTTTAAAGCCCTTTGACCTTTAATAATGTGTGGATGCACCCTGATGTGCTACGCATTCTCCAACGCGCCTAGGCATGCTTCTGGTCAATGTCCTCCTGTGGTATCTCAGTCCAGGCAATCACCAACTCCTCTCGAAGTGGTTCTAGAGTCTGAGGAGGACGTTGCAAATTGAGCAATCTCCTACCCATCATATCCCACACGTGCTCAATTGGGGATAAGTCGGGAGATCTTGGTGGCCATGGTAACAATGTGACATCATTATGTTGAAAGAAGTCTATTGTGACTCTTGCAACATGTGGTCGGGCATTATCTTGTTGGAAAGTTGGATCTGCCAGGGTGTCAAGATAGGGCAAAAGATGGGGTTCTAGAACTTCGTGGATATAACGCTGCGCGTTCAAGTTACCTCTGATGAAGATTAAAGGTGACCTGGAACCATAAGCTACAGCACCCCAAACCATAACTCCAACAGTGTGATGAACATGTCTTTCAACAAAAAACTGTGGATTCTTCCTTTCACCACGTCGCCTTCTAACCCTGGCACGACCAATCGAAACTCGTCAATTTCAACATAATAATGTCACATTGTTAACATGGCCACCAAGATCTCCCGACTTATCCCCAATTGAGCACGTGTGGGATATGATGGGTAGGAGATTGCTCAATTTGCAACGTCCTCCTCAGACTCTAAAAGCACTTCGAGAGGAGTTGGTGGTTGCCTGGAATGAGATACCACAGGAGGACATTGACCACCTGATCAGAAGCATGCCTAGGCGCGTTGGAGAATGCGTAGCACATCAGGGTGCATCCACACATTATTAAAGGTCAAAGGGCTTTAAAGCAGTGCAATCATTTTGAAATTTTTATCATTTACTTATTATGCTTCATTAAGTACTTATACAAAATTTTATTAAAATAAAACCATTTAAACTGGGTGTTCGGATTTATATGTCACTTAGTATAGTTAGCTTTCCTCTGTAATTTTTCTTCATATCCACTTACTGTTTAAGTCTTTTCTATAGGTCAAAAACGCAAAATGAACGTTTTCTCAAAATTTGCAAATGGAACACTGTATATTTTCACACCTTTCCTATACACAAGTTCTTTTCGGTATAAGGTTTATGGGAGCTTGTATGAATGGCTTTAGAAAAATTACAGTTAAAGTTTTTGTGAAAAATATTACAATGGCTTTTAAAATAAAAATCACATTCAGTTGTTAATGGCAGATGGTTAAAATTTGTGTATTTTCATGCATGATTTCGGAGTTATCTACCGAGCCCTCACTAAAAACTCACCCTGTATGTAGGCTTGACAATTTAGTAACGTTTCAGCAAAAGTACAAATCAAAAAAATTACAAATTACAAACAATATATTTCTTAACCATATTTATAGTAATATTCTAAAAATTTCTAACTTCCGATAAAGGGGCGATATAAAAAGTGATTTTATTCTTTTTCATAATAAAGATATCTTAACCACTTAGGTACAGTAAATGTGGTGAAAAAATAAATAAATCAGCACAAAGCAGTGTTTTTATTCATCTACTCTATCTTTGATACCTTTTCTGAGCCTACATCAAAGAATTAATTCGGTCTAAAACAAATAACATGAGCAATTTGAATTATATCGTGGTATTTTTAGCACGTTGCTATTCCCCACTTGACCATCCCACTCCAAAAGCTGCGAGATCAAAGGTCTGCAAACATATTTCTTGTTAGCATCGATAACTAATCGGGTGCCAGATGGTAAAATTAATTACAATTTAATGCAATCAAACTATACGCATTATCTTTTAGTCGAAGTGGATTCGTGCTGGTTTGATAACGATCTGTTCAAATAAAGGCTTGATACCTGCATGTTACGTCAGTTACAACGAATCTCAACCAACAACATATTATATCATACAAGGGGACAATATATTGTCCTTAAAATGGTATCAAATCTTTTTGAAGGAATTTAAAACAGTATTGTGTCTCTGTCATTTGTCAGTCTCGAGTATGATTTGTCCTTAAAGTTTTTGTACACAATTTCCATTTATACTATCATTTGTCTATGCAGCCTTGTTACATACAGTGATATAGTTTATTGAACACGAACATTTATAAAGAACCTATCCTCGATTAACGTACTTTAGTAGCTCACACGTGGGGCGAGAAGTAAAAAAGTAAATCTGATACAGTTCCTTGATTGGATATAAAACACCAGCTATACCATAAATCCCCAGTCCCAATAGAGCCATACAAGATACGTTGTGATAGCAAACTTTCCTACTCATCACACGAGAAACGAACGTATAAACAGACCAAAAACCATTTATATACACTTTCGGCTGTCGCAAACCAATCAATAAGAAACTCTTTCCTCGTCGGACTTCTACAAGTATTTTATTTCTTCCTTGTGCAATAGAAAGAGGGAATGCGCAGCATTTCGCGAGTAGCGACGAAGACAAAAGAACGGAGGCGGTTTAGAGGAAGTTGCTTGTATTTTGACTTTATTGCTGCGTCTCCTTCACCCTAGCAGTTATTTTCCAACTTATATCAAAGTTTCTTTGTACGGAGTTGTTACAACACTATGTGTCTGTTGTAGGTGAACGATGATCTTTATGGACAAAGAAAGTCGCTTGCAGAATTTGGCAAAACGAACGTATAATCTGCTTGGAATCACATAAGTGTGATTTTTGAAGAGATCTTTGGACGTTATCCAAGAAATATTAGAAGATCGTCAATAAAACTATGAATATATTTTGTTGCGAAAATCTCCAAAGACCTATTTTTCTTTTTTTTTAAAAGCAAAGTAACGTTATTTGCTTATATTTTGTGTCACATCACTTTTCCAGAAAAATCCGCCAAATCACAGTTGATTAATGGAAAGGGGTTTAAAAAGCTGGGGGGGGGGGGTTCTTTCAATCCGCGTAATGTGCGAGATCTCCCAGAGCTTTATATCCTCGAAATAACTGTTTAAAATATAGAGGATTTCCAACAAAATTGAAGTGCTCTATAAAAACTAAGGTTTGAGGATTACTGAGAAGACGTTATTTCAAAATTTGCCAAAGAACAAATTATTACTTTTATAGGGCTTCTCATACCGCATTTACTATATTCAACTATCGTGTTCACTACCAATGATGCTGTATTCTCCCGTAAAATGTAGCTATGAGGATAATATTGAATAAAAATAAGTACACCAACATAAAATCTAATTGTGGTGGTTGAGAATAAAAAGTTTCATATTATATTTTGTTCCTATTTTCATATTTGGAATAAAAAACCTTCGCCCACAACATTTAGAGCATAATGATTACCTCAATTATTATAAAAGAGGAAATGATTTCCATTTAGAAAATGGCAATAGTAATATAAGTATTGCCAATCAATATTTCAAAGGGGTTACTTGAATTTAATAAACGAAACAATGATATAAAGTCTACTTGTAATTTAAAGATGATTGAAAGAAAATTAAAGGGACATTTCATTGACAGTGAAAATTCTTAGAGAGCTTTGTTTTTCTGAATATTTTTATGTTATGTAATTGTTGTAGTTTTTTTAAACGATGTATCTGTAGCAATCGTGCTACATAAACCTTAAACAGACAAACACAAACTTCCCCCATGTAAAATATCTCAAACTTGCGGCATTTCCTTCCGGCTTGGCAACCCTGTCAAAGCACCGCTGGTACTCCAGGCGACACATTTCAGAGTCGTTTTGCAGCACGGACAGCATTGTTGTCGTTTCTTCTGGTATATAGGCTCAGTGGCATCCCAATTCCCAAATTTCACAATCAAATGTCACTTTGCTTTTAAGATGTACGTAGGATTTTGGGTATTTTCTTCTACCATTTTGGCCTAACTGTCTCCATATCGCGCAACAAGCGGTTAACGCCCAGAACGTTTATCGATTATCATATAACTGACAGTAAATGTATCTATTTGATGAGGCTGGATAGGGATATCGCTACATCGACCATTATCGTAAATTCGATTAATCAAAATTTATTGGTTCGTAATTGTTCAAAAGCGTCATCGGAATCCAACTTTATGGCAGTTTTACTCGGCTAGTCGCCCGCATTTTGCCGAATATACGCCGATGGCTCTCTAATTTTATAGCTTCAACTCTTTTATTGCTCTATAGGAAGAGTAACTTCCTCAGTTTAACGTGTCTTCGAGTGTTTTCACAAAAAGGCAAAGCTTTGTAAGGTACCATCACTGAACAAGGTAACCCTACAGGAAAATGTTCAACCTCATATACTGGCCTTGGATGTCCAAGTACAATTTTCTATGTCTCAGCCATATTCCCAAGTATACTAAGTGACATATAAAATCAAAGGCGTCGCCGGCCAATGGCCCAGGAGGAGGTAACTTCGTACGATGAATGAGAAATGTATAAATTGTCACCTGTAGTATGGTGATTGTGATAAGAATAGTATAAAGCCCAATGTGTGAATTTCCACGAGCTCCCTGTACGGTAAATAAAACTTAAATTAAAGTATGTTATTATATTTATTATAAATCAAGTGAGTGTACTTATGAATTTTATCGATTTGCATTTTACCAAATTTTTCAGGGTTTCTAGGCAATCGCCCCCCCTTCCCCACTGGCGACGCCCTTGAATAAAATGCAATACCCAGAATTATTTATTTAATTTTAATAAACACTTGTGAATTTATTTGCTATCATGGAGGTATACGCTGATAAGATGTTGAAGGCACTCTGAGTCATATCAGGATCCGACCAATATGAACATGTTTACTTGATATTCAGTGATTTTTCTATGTTGATTCCATTTGTTTCATTGCACTATCATGCCTGGTGTTTGATTTGGTTTGTATATTTTCTATTTCTATTCATAGACATGGCATGAACCGGTCGAAGTGTCTTATAATTGTTTTTGTTTTGGACCAATGCAATGTTTACGTTTCCTTTTGTTTTGCATCACCATATTAAAAGAGGATATTAATTCCGTTAGTATATAAATGGAAAACCTCTAGAGAAAGTTACCACAGGAAGTTAATCAGCGGCTCCATTCTTTCACCCCATAAAAACGGGATGTAAAAACAGGAAACACCGTTAACGCTAAAAATTATAATTTCATCATTCTTCTTCGCATCATTTTCCTCTTTATATATTCAAAGGGTTCCTTAATGAGGATTCTTATCTGATGACGAGTCGGGGAAATCGCATTATAAATATTTATACTTCGTCCCGTCTATAATAAAAACAAAATGCCTCGGTTAATTCTCGCCAACCCTTTGCGCTGTAACCTGGTTATAGGTACCAATTATTGGATAATTAATTTACGCAGTTTCGCAAGATCTAAGAAACTTTCCTTCATTTGCTTTTGCGTTGTTTTTTTTTAAATGAAATCTTGAAAGCAGTTTACTTCTTTGTACGCGTGAAGGAAAGTGCTAAGAATAAAATTAGATTGAAGATGCCCAACATAAAATAAAATGCGACAGTCACAAAACGCCATCTAGCGGCCACAAACTGCTTTAATCTGACAAAATTGAACATTCATTAAAACAAATGGCAAGCAGAAACGTTCGGAGATTACAAAATAATGGTTTTTGAATTTTTGAAATTAGAATGGCGACACCTGGCGACATTTTTAAGAAAATATCACTATAATGACAAAAAATCAAATAAATTTCATCGAGATCTGACTTATTATTGTTTTTAAATTAAATTAAAAAGACTGTCAAATGACGCCGTAGCTAGATGGGTCAGATAGAATTCCCCCACAGTACAAAGTACAAAAATCTTGCGTAATCGCAACTTTTCCAAAAAAAATGTGTGATTCATAGCTTTGTCAAATAGAAGTTATTCGTAAAACCTAAGTTGTCCCCTAGCTGATTAACTAGTTCTTTCTCTCGAAACACGTGTGAATTGCAAAGTCAGTCGGCCGGTTCACATCTCATTATTCCTTTTTTTTCTGCCTGAATAGAGGAATTATTAATATTGTAGGCGTTTCTGTGCTTAAAAATAGAACAAAATACCCAAAGGTTTTACTTTCCCCGAAAAAATCCCCCAGAGTATTTTATCCACTGAAAATTCCCCAGGACAAGAAATAATTCCCCAAATTTGAGGGAAAATCGCTCAATACGGCAACCCTGTCAAGCACATGGCAGGTATAGAGATGGGTTTTTGAATTCGATATTCATCTTCGGCATTTTCTTGAAGATACAAAAACATATGTCTTTGTTTAATCGGTGGTAATCAATTATAGACGAAGACGCTAATAGGAAGCATCATGTATGGGCACTTATCCGTGAGCAACCACTCATATAAAAGCTTGTAATACTAGTTTGAGAATATTTGGTCTCTTTAGAAATTGCGAGTGATGTCAACAACAGTTCAATCTTTGAGTTAACTTTTAAGGTAGTGCTTCTTCCAAATCGTTGGATACCAAAACCTCACACGTAGCGACAACAAAGTCGTACTGTCCTCAGCCTCCACATTCAGCTGTCGAATAAGCTGCATATTCATCAGCATTTGAAGCATGTATTTCAAAAAACTATAGCTTCTCAAAATATACTGTTAGAGTTTCTCGATGTTTCATACAATTACTTTTATTAGCATTCTTATAAACTTGTTTTCTATGATAACTGAAATCTGTGAAAATATGAAGCTTATCATTAGATCGAGTAAACGTTCAAGAACTTCGTGAAAACGCTGCTTGGGGACGCAACAGCCTCTCCTAAAACACAGTTCAGCATTGTTGTCAAACCTTATCAGTCAGTAGGTGCATCACAAACACCTGTCAAACCGTCGGTTTGTCAATATTTTTTAAATCTTACCACACTTTGTAGGGTTCCATTTTCGTCTTTTGTTGTAACAGCACGTGAAACTTTGTACTTCTAGATTTCAGGCGTTTAGTTTGACAGAGGTCATCAAAAGACCCTAAACTATCGAGATACCTTGGATAGACATGTTGTGTTGCATTTTGTCAGGTTGGGCAACCCTGTCTCCAAGGGAATGTCAATGGCCACGCTCTATTTAGGATCGATACAGAGATTGGTTGGTATCTATTGATAAACAACGGACTGTAGAACGTGTTTCGTGCTTCACGGACTAAGCATGTCGCCTGCGTCTATCTATAGGCTCTTCGCAGCGCTACCAGTTGATTACCGCTGGATTACACGACGAGCCAGGCATTGTTCAAGTTGCCGGGGGTGCTTCTCTCACCTTAATAAACTTTGACGATTATCCTCTCACTGGATAGACGATATACGGGGTGTATGGATAGGGTAGTGGTGCAAGTAATAAGCACTGTCCCGATATTGGTCACTGCAGCATTGTAATCTCACCTAACCCTCAAATATCGTCTCCCAAAAGTTAAGGTCGTTATCATGCCCTTGAATATGACTTCAAGGTCATTTAGAGGTCGAATTATCGCCATAAACAGTGACCTTGAAGATGATAGTCAAGGTCATCGACAAGGACACCCTTAAAGGTAAACTCTCTCGCTCTTCACATTTCGAATGTCAAAAATAGGGGTCGTATATTTAAGAAAACTGTAGACCTTAAAATGACCTTCAAGGTCATAGTCAATATCACGTTTAAAATCACCTTCTATCGTCACCTATTCTTGATTTCAGAAAACTAATTTTACGTTCCGCCAAGTCCTCGATCCTCGTACAACCTCTAAGGTGGTAGTCAAGGTCATATTCCTGGTTACCTTCATAACGCTTTTTGAAAATACAACTGTGCTGTGCAATATTTTTCTAAAGATAGCATACTTTCGAGATATTTTGTTCTCTCCATATTTTTTGAGAGCCATAAAAAGTTACCTTGGAGGTAGTAGTCGAGGTCATCGACAAGGACATACAAGCACACACTTAGGTACATTTTCTCACTCGTCGCATTCCGGTGTAATAGGTAAGGGTCGTATGTTAAAGAAAACTGTAGACCTTTAAATGACCTTCAAGGTGATAGTCAAGATCACGTTTGAAGTAACCTATTATTGTTTTCCGAAAACTAATTTTACGTTCCGCCAAGTCCTCGATCCTCGTACAACTTCTAAGGTGGTAGTCAAGGTCATACAATCTTTTCAGAACCTTGCAACTTTGCTCTGCAATATTTTTCTGTAGGTAGCATACGTTCGAGATCTTTTGTTCTCTCCATAAGTTTTAGGCGTCATAAAAAGTGATCTTAAAGGTGGTAGTCAAGTCAAGGTCATCGACAAGGACACACTTAAAGATAAATTATCTCACTCTTCACATTTGCGGTGTCAAAATAAGAGTTGTACATTTAAAAAAATTGTGTGGACCTTTAAATGACATTGAAGGTCATAGTCAAGATCACGTTTAAGATCACCTTCTATCGTCACCTATTTTTGCCTTCATAAAACTAATTTTACGTTCCGCCAAGTTATCGATCCTCGTACAACCTCTAAGGTCATATTCGAGGTCACCTTTATACGACCTTTTTTGAACCTTGCAACTTTGCTCTGCAATATTTTTTATAGGTAGCATACTTTCGAGATATTTTGTCCTTTCTATAAGTTTTGAGTGCCATAAAAAGTGACCTTTAAGGTGGTAGTCAAGGTCATCGACAAGGACACACTTGAAGCTAAATTTTCTCGCTCTTCGTATTTCCGGTGTAAGAAATAGGGGTCGTATATTGAAGGAAACTGTCTATATCTTTGAATGACCTTGAAGGTCATAGTTGAGATCATGTTTAAAGTCACCTTCTACCGTCACCTATTCTTATTTTCAGAAGACTAATTTCTCGTTCCGTCAAGTCCTTGATTCTCCTACAATCTCTAAGGTGGTAGTCAAGGTCAGATTCGAGGTTACCTTCATACGATCCTTTTTAACCTTGCAACTTTTCTCTGCAATATTTTTCTCTGAAAGTATACTATCGAGATATTTTGTTCTCTCCGTACTTTTTGAGCGCCGTAAAAAGTGACCTTGAAGGTGGTAGTCAAGGTCATCGGCAAGGACACACTTACAGGTAAATTTTATCGCTCTTCGCATTTCCGGGGTAACAAATAGGGGTCGTATATTTGAGAAAACTGTCTATACCTTTAAATGACCTTGAAGGTCATAGTTGAGATCATGCTTAAGGTCACCTTCTACCGTCACCTATTCCTATTTTCAGCAGACTGATTTCTCGTTCCGTCAAGTCCTTGATTCTCCTACAATCTCTAAGGTGGTAGTCAAGGTCAGATTCGAGGTTACCTTTATACGATCCTTTTTAACCTTGCAACTTTTCTCTGCAATAATTTTCTCTGAAAGTATACTTTCGAGATATTTTGTTCTCTCCATACTTTTTGAGCGTCGTAAAAAGTGACCTTGAAGATGGTAGTCAAGGTCATCGGCAAGGACACACTTACAGGTAAATTTTCTCGCTCTTCGCATTTCCGGGTTAACAAATAGGGGTCGTATATTTAAGAAAACTGTCTAGACTTTGAAGGTCATAGTCAGGATCACGTTCAAGGTCACCTTACAACGTTGTTTTACAATTTTTATATGGTAATAATAATAATATGTTTTCCTAATCTAGAATCACAAATACATATGTACAAATCGATATTAAACTAACGTCATATCCATGCAAAAACTAAAACGAAGCATTCATGTATTCAGAAGTAATGTATCCTTCCTGCTAAATAGAAATCCGTTTCCTTTTTTTTAAGGTTTCTGAACCTTCCATCGCATTTACATGACTGGGTAGAGTATTATACAACTTTGCGGACGTATAAAAAGAGTTTTTTTCAGTTAGTCTATGCTGAGGTAGCAAAACAATCATAGCTTTTGTACCGCATGTCATGTGTGATCATTATGCGTGGAAAAATTGTTTTTATTTTGTACTAACATTAAGCGCATATACTTAAATACGTCTCTATATTTTTAATTACTATCAGTCCGATGTTTTGTGGTATATCAACCTGCGATTGCTTTGTTCTAAATATTATTAGATCAGTACATTTATTCATTGCAAACCATTTCCTCACTGATTCAAACACCTGCTGACCATTGTGTTCCAATCTAGAGGCGCTTTTGTCGTTAATACTAGTATGCTGGTATCATCATATTGTAAAGTCATAGTTCTTAATGCAATATTTTAGATCATTGTTGTTTCCTGTTTGTGAGATAGGATTTTACCCAGGATAGATAGATAGATAGAATGTTATGATTTAAGCAGTCGTTGCTAAACGCTTATCTTCCAGATAGGAAACGTATTTTTTAATATACCTATTTTGATGTATCCAAACTCTTAGAACACCCTGTACGTTTACACAGAATATCCTCTGGGTAGTGATCATTCCAGCTTTTGGCATCAAATTGCCCCCCTGCGGCTACCTCATCTCAATTTTTGCATGCTCGTATTCGCCGTTACAATGACTCTCAGGAGCCCCTACAGCGGTAACGTTGTTGTTTTAATTTGATTTGAGTAAACAAGCAAATTTTTGGGTTATTTGCAGACCGAATCAATTTATATTTGTACGCGAAACCCGTTAGATCGGAATGGCTTTGAAGGAAGTTTGATACAGGGTGATGCGGTCGGAATTATGCACGGTCGAACTCTTTATAACATGTCTGCGGGTATTTAATAACAATAAATAGTAAAGCCGTAAGCCATTAATTTAAATGCATCTTTATAAACGTTAATTGAAACACTAGAACTAATAGCACAGCAGCACTATGATTAGATTCGCAACGCGCACTACTTGATCTTATAAGTGATCGTTATACCCGTTTGCATGTATATATGATCCCACTGAAAACTTACTCTGAGTAAGTTCCAGAGGAGGAATGGAATACCAGGTGTTCTCACACTTAGAGGTCTACCTTCAGATGTTTCTTTTCGGACAGAACCAGATTCAACAAAACGACGATGAATATTAGAAAAGGTTAGACTATCCGGCAAAGCACGATCGGGATATCTTTGGTGATAAATCCGTCTGGCTTGCTCACCATTACCGTCGGCAAGGCCATATACGAGATATCACACACCTACTATTTACACTTGGCGATAACGCATATTGTGGAGCCCTTGAGACAAGGCCTTCATTAAGATAGGGAAACATCTTGTAAAGTTAGAGGGACACACAATTGTTTTCTTTTGCCTTCCGAAACAAAGTTCATGAACTTATATTGTCCGTTTTTGGTTTTCTGCGCCTAGGAGATATTTTTATTGATCTTTATCTCTCTGGTTTCCGGTCATAATTAACTTAGAGTATAAAGGAAGCTGTCAGGGCGTTCGTGACAGCGGTTCTAGTCAACGGAGATTAATTTGGATTATGAGTGAATTAAGCGGCGGTTTTTATAATAGCCTATCAAGGCAGGCCGTGAGATGACGATCGTAATAGGCCAAGAAATAGGAAGATTTTGTTTCGGTCCATGCGACGGTTGGAATTTAGTGTGCACAATGTGAAAAACAGATATCGAATAATAACCCGGCTCTTCCTCTGCGACATTTTGGTAGATTTTTTTAATTACCTCCACTCTTTTTTGGCTCCGACAACTTTTTTCTGATTTCTCGAATCATTCTAAACGAGATAGCTTCTCAGTAACTTCTGCCTAAAGTTGGTCTGAGCTATAAGCAATTGATAGATCCTGAAAATGTACTACTTAAGCTGTCTTACAATGGTTTTACTGACGTTGCAGTTAATTTGAAATGCTGTTATTTGTCAAATAGAAATCAAAAGGTTCCATCACCTTAAAAAATATCGGAATCATTTGGTATAAAGTACGGTGTTCCTCAAGGTTCCATATGGGGTCCAATATTTCCATAATTGTACAATCCTTCACTATGCCGATGATACTCAACTTCGTCTTAGTTATCAGTTAAAATGGCAGAGGCATGAATCAACGAAGATTTAACAAGGCTAGTAGACATCCTGTGCTAGCTTCGTCCAACGGATTTTCTTTCTGCGAATTACGTGTACCTAATTGAAGCTTTTCATAGAAAGAGGCTTGGTAAGCTTCCTATTTATGACGGTAATCATCAATTTCTAGTTACTGCCCAAGACACACCAAACGGACAAACTTATTATTTGGCGCAGCGAGGCACGATAATTGCTCGCTCTCTGTTGACACTGATATGTCTCTCTCTGTGTTCAATTTGCTTCGTCAAACGTGAAATTGCCGTCTTGTAATTTTGTTGACACTGTGCTTTATTTCAAAACGATGTTTTTTTCATCCGTTTGTAGAGAACAGGGAAGTCAATATCCAGTCCAGAAACTAGTATAACGAGCTCATTTGCATTGTCAAAGATCAGCACGATGCAAAAATTATCCATGCTCGATGCTCGAGATATTAATAAAGAACTCTCAGTTTTTCGTAAATCCGCCGTCTCGCTTGTTCTTTATTTTGGGCTTCAGAACCTCCATGAGACACCTTCCTAGACAGTAAAGCCAAAAAATCTTTTTAATTTAATTAATAAATGTCAACTGACAGTAGAGTAAGTAAGCAAACTTTTGTTTCCAAAGGCAACTAGATCTTATTTTGTGTTTGTTAAAATTGCAGTCAATAAATTTTGTACCAAATCTGTTATGCCATACGTCATTTTTATCTGTCAACTGACAATGGATCTAAATTGGATTGACTATATATTGACTGGACAACAAATTTTAGTTTTTCAATTGTATCTTGTGGGAAAAGTGCACTTCTTTGTTAATTTTGGGGCGCTGAATCCGAAAATGACAATGAAATAAAAAAATTAGTTGCGGTTTAGAAAAAAAACTTTTTATTTTTAAGGATATATTAAAAAAAGTAACAAGATTCATATACTATATGCGCTGTCTTTTTGCTGTTCTTTTATGGATCGTTTCTGGAGCATCTCTACCAAGAGTCCAACAGTAGTCTGCAAGCATGGAAGGATTCCACTTTCCCTGGTACCTTTTTTCCATTGTTGAAATATCCTGATGAACACGTTCGCCGTGCTCATCACTTACGGCTCCGCAATTGTCAGGAAAAAAGTCCAGGTGTGAGTGTAGGAAATGTATCTTAAGAGACATATTACAGCCCATCTTTTGATACGATGACAGCATATTTTTGACAAGGGTTTTATAGTTGTCAGCTTTTCTATTTCCCAAGAAATTAGTGACTACCAGACGGAAATCATTCCAAGCAGTTTTTCCAATACCTGTTAAAGTGTTTTCAAACTGTGTATCTTTCAAAATATTTCGAATCTGTGGCCCAACAAAAATACCTTCTTTAACTTTTGCCTCACTTAGTCTTGGAAATTTCTGACGCAGGTATTGAAAAGCTGACCCATCTCTATCTAATGCCTTGACAAAGTTTTTCATTAGGCCCAACTTGATATGCAGTGGTGGTAATAAAATTTTTTTCGAATCTACTAATGGCATATGCTGTACATTTTTTTGACCTGGCTCTAGGAATTGATGAACAGGCCAGTTTTGTCTGGTGTAATGAAGTGCCTTTGCCCGACTGTCCCATTCACACAAAAAACAGCAAAACTTTGTGTAGCCTAGCTGCAGCCCAAGTAAAAGTGCAACAACTTTCAAATCGCCACAAATATGCCATTGGTGCTCATCGTATTTTATGCATGTCAATAGGTACTTCATATTGTCATATGATTCTTTCATGTGAACTACATACCCTACAGGAAGAGATGGTAAAATATTTCCAATATGCAATAACACTGCCTTTAAACTCAATGTTGAACTGTCTATAAACAATCTCCATTCTTCTGGGTTATAGTTTATATTTAAAGCCGCCAGTAAGCTGTTATATTACTGCAGAAAACCAAGTTATTCTCCATATTGAAAAATGGTTCTAACTCTTTGTGGCGTTTACGAAAAACACATACCGAAACATCGTCTTCTAACAAGTTCCACTGCTGCAATCTTGATCCAAGTAACTCTGCCTTACATTTTGGAAGTTCTAAATCTCTTACAAGATCATTTAATTCTGACTGTGTTATTTTGTGCGGTTGGTGGCATGACGTGCTCGGTATAAAATCAGGATCTCTTGACGTTGATGGCATATCTTCTTCCTGACGAATCACTCGACCGCCATGATCTGATTCGTTTTCTGATTCGCAAGTGTAGGATTCTGGGGGTTGTGGAATAGGATTTTCGTCACTGTGAGGCACAGGTCTCATCGCAGATGTATGTTTGGGTAGTTAATAACCGATTTTTTTTCTTGGACATACCTGAGGCTTGACCAACACAAAAGTAACAATCATTAATATGATTTGTAGGCTCTCTCCAAACCATTGGGACAGCAAAGCGCATAGACCGTTTTTTGCCATTTAACCAGCTCCTCAGACTTGAAGCACATGTATTACAGCAGATGTGGGGTGCCCACTGTTTGTTTTGATCACCTAGTTTACAACCGAAATAAAGCTGATATGCCTTTGTTATTAGTGGAGTAATAGACCGTCTCTGAGACGCAAAAGTCACATCACCACACACGTAACAAAACTGATCTGGATTGTTTACACACTTTCGAGACATCTTGCATGAACGCTGTCAGCCAACTGAGGAAAAAATGGCTAATAAAAAACAATATAATGTACACGTATGTATAACGTAACACAATCATGCCGATTACATCATCTCTCCTTGCCGAATATAAAAATGTAGCACGTGCATTCTTGTGAATTACAGTATATTAACACTGTCACAGCAGGAACACATATAATTACCGTATCTCTAAAACTTGAACTAATATTGAAAAAATAATTTTCATTCCGGTTTTAGCACATTAAAAATAGTAATATTTTGTTGATTTTATTTAGGATACTTTTTGGCTGTTGATCAGTGCTATTAGTATAAGATGTGAATGTCATATGTTCTGTTTTATTACATTTTACTGTTCTTCCAGTCGATCAGCTGAAACATCAATTTGAGCGAATGGAGACGGACGTATGCTGAAACATCCAGATCGACCTCCGGAGCATCGCCGTCGACGGTGGCAGAAGCGACTCGGTGGAAGTGATTTGACGGACCGGAAATGAGCGAGTGAACCGGAAATATGACCATACTGCAATCGTGCTGCTGTTGGAGATCCGTGAGGAGAGGCAGTTTCGCCTGCGGCGTATACACCGCGGTGAGTTGAAAAGTATAATCGGATATTTTGCCGGATTTATATGGGAGGTGAAAACGAACCACATCATGATGCCAGTTGATTGGAAGAGGATGGATTCAGGGGCATTTCAAATTCGGTGAGAGATGTGAGGTCTGTCGCATTTAGGTAAGCGTGAAGTTGACACTCAGACAGCTTCCACGATAGACAGAAAAAAATTTCAAACTTGCTTATTTTAAAATTGAGATATTGTTTTGTCCGTCGGTCTATAACTTGAAAAGTACGGCTCGGATTTTGATGAAATTCTCACACATTGTTACTACTATGCCAATGATGAAAAAGCATTGTAGTTTTTGAAAATCGGTCCAGTAGTGGCGGAGTTAGGGACAAAAAACACGAAAAAATAAAAATCTCTTAAACTTCGTTTTTTGACGTTTAACAGGCTCCTGATCATTTTCTTTGTTTAGTATGGGTTGAAACTCTGTAATTGGGGGTTTTAAATCGTCAAAGCCGTTCCATCATTAAGAATTTTCTAATCCCGTAACAGGGTAAAAAGTAGGGAGTCCATCTGCTTGACTCCATTTTTTTTTTCTCTGACAAAAAATACCTTTCTCTGACACAAAATTGGCAAGTGTGCTTCATTTTTCTCCTCGAAACACCCCATTCCGCAATATAGAGTCCTCTAAATTATGTTCTTCCTGGATACAACTCATCCTCCCATATTCGAATATTATGAAAATCTCATCATAAAGTTCGCCAATTCCACTCGCATGCCAACTTTTCATTTCCCATATCGATCCGAATGTTTTGATCGCTAAAGTTTGTTTTTCTGTCGTTCATTCGTATATGCAATCATTTTCCAATAACAAAGCCCGCCTCTCAAGCCTATCAAGTTTCCTCTCATTCCACAGCAGAAAACGCGGTTTCAGTCAGCCGATATGTGTACAGGGTGATAGGATAAGTCATTCGTCGACTGTAAATATTATGTTTGATAAAGGTTGAAAAAAAAGGGATGTTATACTTACAACCCCATACCCCCTACAACCCCCAATCCCCAAGCTTCAATCTCTTCAAGAAATGTTTTTTTGTTTACTTCCTGTTTGTGTCAATAACTCTGCCGTCACAGTCTCACTGATGTTTTTTTTTTGAAGTAAATGTAAAATATAATATATCAATTTTTAAATTATCCGCGATATGCTCCCTGCCAGCGTTGGCCTAGGAAGTAAAACGGATTCAGATAGCCTTTCCTCAAGCCTTTTCTACAAGAATATGAAAAATTCCCGCTATTCCCAGTAAGCTATCACACCTGACAAGCACAGCAGCTTGTTGAACACCCGGTATTTGCATTTAATAAGCGTAATACTCCAGTTCGCCGCCAGCGGGAATAAGCAGAGAATTTTATCCGCAAATAGCTGCAACTTTTTTTAGCATGATGGACATTTAGTTGCTAATTTGATTACGTAAGAAGCGTTGGAGAATATATATTCCAGAAGTTCAAGCCAGTAAGGAGAACTTTGAGCCAAACTGGGTCATCATCAAAATGAAGTTTTACTTTCTGGCTACGTCAACCGTGAGCGTGAAAATGTTGCAGGACGAAATTCGGTGACCGTTGAAATTGCGATGGGATCCAGCTTTTTAATAAGGAAAATCGCGCCAAGCTGGATGGCTTTGTATTTTCTAAAAGTGACGTTATGTTGTTTTTTTTATATTATATAGGTATTTTGGGACATTTGTAGATTTTCCTATAAGATGCAAGCTTGGAATTGGCTGTCGTTCACTTGTTGTGTAGTTGTACGTGTTGCCTATACGTTCGGATGCTTCAGCTATCATGGTTTGGATCTGATTATTGGAGATCTTTTGTTTACAGTCATATAAATTGTATACAGGGTTATCCAAATTAAGTGTCCACCATTAGTAACTTTGTTATTAGTGAAAATACAAAGTTGTTTGAATTAGCAAACTAGTAGCATTTTTAACGCTGGTAAAAATGAGAAATAAAAAAAAACATTTGAGAGTCGTTATTTTGATTTTTTTCAGTAAAATAACATTTTTTTAAATGGAAACCCCTGTATATTATATTTTTTTCTGTTAAAGCATCAAATTTTAAACAAAAAAGCTTACAATAACTTTTCTCCTAGGTTACAAATTGTTGAAGTTATGGCCTCCAATCTGAAACAATTAAATTGTATCGACAAACTTTATTTTCAACATCAACTTACAATCTTACAAAATACAATAACAATTTTTTTTAAAGAAGATGCTCGAAAACACCACCTTGTTCTTCAATACATTTTTGGGCACGTTTTTCAACTGCTCGAACTGTCTTAAGTATGGTCCTACCATCTATCTGGGTTATCTTTTCCCTAACTGCAGTCTTTAACGCGTCAAGGTTATCGTACCTTCGCTTGTAAATTTGGTTCTTTAAGTAACCCCACAAGAAGTAATCAAGTGGGTTTAGATCTGGTGATCTGGGAGGCCACTGTATTGGGCCATTTGTTCCTATCCACTGATCATTAAAAGTAGTACTTAGAAAATGATAAGTACCTCTGGAGTTGTGGGCAGGTGCGCCATCTTGCTGAAAATGCAGATGATGTCTACTTATAAGATCCAATTCGTCTAAGAAATTAGTCAGAATTTCTGACATAAATTCCACATATCTTTCACCAGTTAGGGTTCCCTCATAAAAGAACGGGCCAACAATTTTTGAACCAATTATACCGCACCAAACGTTGAAACTGAAACGGACTTGTGGGCCTCTTGGATGTACTAACAAAAGATTTTCTCTTGACCAATAATGGTGGTTTTTTCTATTAAACATTCCAGAATTTGAAAAATTTGATTCATCTGTCCATAAAAGGTAACGAAAGTTATTTACATTTTGGCGACAGAAGCTAAGATACCAATGGCAAAAAACAAGTCTTCTCTCTGGATCCCCTGCCAAAAGCGTTTGAACTGGTCGGTACTTATACGGAATAAATTTGTATTTTTTTAAAATCCTTTGAACAGTACCATAACTGAAATTAGAGTCCTTGAGAATATCTGCTATTGAATTCTCACGATAAGCTTCAAAATATCCAATAACTGCAATTTCCGTGGCCTCGCTTATTATGAATTCTTTTTTTGCCCTTGTTTTAGCAAAAACATTTTCGTTGCCCCTAAATTTTCGATAAAGTCTCAGAAAATATCGTTCATACGGTTGAATGCGAGCGGGATATATGTAATTCACTGTAGTATTCTCTTGCTCTCACGGAGGATTTTCTGCACACTAAATAGCATTCTAACATATCACACTTTTCTTCATGGGAGAACATTTTTCTTTAAATTAATGACACAATAAAGCTTATAAACAAGTATTTACACTAATGTTTGACATTATTTGATTTTATCATTGTTTTCCAAAGCCTTCTAGTTGCGAGTATGTCCAGTTTAACAATTTGTCGCTTATCTTAATGCTGTCAAATCGCGAACGCCATGTTGTTTTCATAGCCGTCTTAATATTATAATACTGCAAATAATTAAAAATATTTATCGTTATTTTGACTTTATTTTTGACTTTAGCGGAAAAGTCATTATGAACTTTTTTGTTTAAAATTTGATGCTTTAACAGAAAAAAATATAATATACAAAAAATGTTATTTTACTGAAAAAAATCAAAATAACGACTCTCAATTGTTTTTTTTTATTTCTCATTTTTACCAGCGTTAAAAATGCTACTAGTTTGCTAATTCAAACAACTTTGTATTTTCACTAATAACAAAGTTACTAATGGTGGACACTTAATTTGGATAACCCTGTAGAAATTTATTTTGCAATGTCAAGTAGAAAATACAAATCAGTGCCAAAGGGGAAAGAAGGATAGATCACACTTTCTATTCTTTATTCTTCATCCATATCCACTTGATAAAAATTTGCATATGTGGTTAAAGAAACAGTACAAATGTAACAATGCATATCAATTAATAAATAACTATTGATACCATCCTTATGTTCACTGTAAAATGAAATTTTTAACAATGATTTCCTAACTTGTTTTTTAAACGAAGTATATTTACTAAATTGTTCAATTGTAACTGGTAATTTGTTGAATAATATGAGGCAGCTATAATATCGGGACTTTTTTAAATAGATGATAATATATGTTTCTGGACTATTTTCATATTTCCAATTTTTGTTTCAATAGATATATTTTTATCAATAGTGTCGAATGCCTTAGGTAGAACAGAAAGCAAAGACTACGTATTCGTCATTGTAAGTGATAACTAGCAATTTCATCAGATCTTTCAGCTCTAGTCCCATTTTTTTTTGTTTGAAAACTGAACTTAAAATATATATGCATTCGGTTCTTATACTGCTGTTTTATGTCCCTTCTTAATAACCGTATAAAAGTCGCAAACGACTTGAGAATATCACTTGTAGGTAGGCAACCCACACTACTTGCCTCTCCCCAAGACGTGAATCTGGATCTAAGCCTGCTATCTAGTCGACATTCTTTTCCAATATTTTGTTCCTTTTTTACGTAACAATCCAGGAGATCTCTTTATAATTCGATAGTAATGTAAATCCTTGTAATGTAGAATTAGTATCAGTGAAAAATAGAACAAAACATACCTATTACCTCATTTTCTTGTTTAGGATTCTTCCTCGTCTCGTGTGAGAACAATCATTTCGATTCAAATAATGACCTCGAACGAACCCTGCTAGCACTGAAGCAGCCTTTCCTCGGCATAATAAATCCTAGAGGCACATTAAGGACTGGATGAGCCTAACCCGAGAAACCAGATGTCTCTGAGTAGTGTTGCCGAACCGAAAAGAACGAAATTTGTAGACCGTGTCATTGAAATTCGGTAGATTTAAAGTCAAGATCGGTAGAAATAAAAAATCAGTGCCGTCACAAGATCATAGATGGATCTAGAGACTTTACGTTATGCAGCTCCCTCTATGGAAAAAGTATATTTTTTTACTTCGTGCGCATGAACAAACACGTTTCTTGAGGGCATCTGACCCTGAAATATTAAGTTCTTTATTACTTCAGACGCTTTTTTTGGTCATACGATTCTGAATCTGTTTCTGTTTCATCTTGAGACTTATCTCATCACGATTTTAATTTAATATATAATTGAATACGGACGAGTTTTAGTTTCTTTATTGTTTATCCTGTGATGCATTATTGACGTTGATCTACCAGTGTGTCCCTCGTGTGCCTCCCTGCCTATGTATGACTGGTTTTTCGGTAAAAAAATCTGGAAATATCTGAGCTATTTTAAAAAATCGTGGAAAATGAGGACGTTTTTGGTATTTGGTTTCATTTCGGTAGAAATACCGAAAAATCGGAAGGTTAGGCAACACTGTCTCTGAGAGAAAGGTCTTAAACAAATCCTGTTAGAATATCCGTAATGGATGGAGGGAGAGGCAAGCTAAGCTCCTTGGTCGCCATGCTACCCCCATCGAGGTTGCGTCTTCTACTTCTCACAGCGAGACGTTACAATTTGAGGAATTGACATTCAGCAGCAAAGGGACGTAATCTTTATGTTCAACTTTGCACCCATGTCAAGAGAGCCATCCTCGTACCAAATGTATTAAAACGCGTAGTGGTATCACTGTTTAATGTTTAGATATTTAAAATTTACCGCGTATTTTCTTATTAATGAATACTCGTAGATTTATAGCCGTCAGGTATAAGATTGATTGCGTATTTCTGTAGCAATATACTCTGTGAATAAAAATAAATAAGCGATACTTAAGGTGGTTGTTCAGGTTTATTTATGTTGTTTTTCTGTGGCTGATTGGATTTTTGTGATGGTCTGTAGTGGTACATGCTTTTATTAGGCTTTAGACTCTTTATTCAAAAACTTGTAATCTTGTTTTCATACTCAATATCAATGCGACCGAGTTGAAATTTCATGTACACATTGAGTTAGAGTATATTCGTGTCAAGAGCCCGTTGTTTTTGAAAAAAACGTGTTTCTTCGGGAAATATTATCTGATAACTTTTCTACCTCACGTTTCTGTTACGTCTTGATATCTTATCGACGTTTTCTAGATTATTTACAAAATGAACAAGATAATATGGAAATACGATGAAAAATTCTATCCGACCTCGTCCTCAACTTGCTCCACCCACTCACCAATGTGTCACACCCTGTATAATGTTATTTCATACAAGGGGAGACAGGTTATAGTATTACAACAGTAAAATTGTCCCTAGCTCCCAAAGTTCAGATACTGGTGTTTAAGTAATAATTCTGAAGAAACAAAACAATCCAAATAATTTTGAAATCAATACCCATATTGCTTGTAGTGTTTTTTTATATGTAAAGAAACTTTTATAAATAAAAGAGCTGTTAGCAAGTCCAAAATGAATCTGCACTCCTCCTATTTCGCAGAACGATTATGTTAAAAACTTCCCTTATTTAGACTGACGCATCACAAAATAGACGAAAGCAAAAGTACGTGGATCATTGTTGATAATCACTGCGAATCCACCGTTGTATACATTTCATAATTGGATTTACAGTATTTGTTTTTTTAGCAGCATCATCAACACACATCATCGGTTAAACCAAGGTTAAAACAGGTCTCAAAATAGTAGTAGTAACAACAACAACAAACGGGCAGCCCTAATAATGTTATCAAAGTTATAGAAAACTATTTGCTAATCCGATAAGTACGTGGCAAAAACAATCATGTCAAAACAAAAATATACCACCAACGCCACGGAATACCACAGGGATCTATCCTCGGACCCTAAATGTGTTTAGGCTGATCTGCCGGTAAGAAACATTGCAGTCACAATAGCAGAAAACCATGCCATGTGTCACAGAAATCCTGCTAAACCCAAGTCATCATCTGTTCGTATTCATTCTGTGGCTAAGTGGTAGTATCGAAGAGAGTCTCACACTTCTACCACTCAATAAGTTCACAGCTACAGTGTCATCGAGCACCGTCGCTGATAGATGTTCAAAGGATTTGTTCAGCAAAAAGCAAAGTAATCACTTGTGTTGTCGTTCGGAGCTCGCAATTTTTAAACCCCATAAATAAAAACATCGCTGACATTTTCCAGAATGCAAACAGACCAGCGATGCTGGGATAATTGCAAGGAAGCATCCCGGCGGCGTATTAATCATCTGCCAAACAAATTATCCTCACATTCAAGGCAAAGAAGAAAGGAAAAAGGAACACGAGGTAATAACCTTCAGTTAGATTAAAAATACATACACGGTTTCTGTATGGAATAAAACATCATCACTCAACGCCCATTTTTATTTTATTTCATGGCAAGAGCGATTCTCGCGAAGAGGGTACTTTGTCCAAGCTTTATCTTTCTTCGTAATCGTCCTATTAAACCATATATCCGAGAAAAAGACTTAAGCATTTAAACATTTCTCAGTTGTTCTTACTTCAAAAATGGCTCTCGTATTACGCTTGCCTCAGCACCGCCCGCCTAGCATGTCTTCAATTTTTGTAACGACCGATATTATTCTACTATGTTAATTGTTTCAGAATCCTTTCCTGTCCTTTGGGACCCTTTACGTTTATTCCAACTCCAAGAATGTGGTGCTTAAAGCGTGACCCTTACATATACTCGTAACCACTCGACAAGGGTAAAGGTCGTTTTATCGCCATATTGATTTATTCATACTTTTATAATAGCGCTTTTACCTTTGAGACATGAAATACCGAACACGGTAAAAAGTTCTGTCAACTCGTATTTTGATGACTTAAAGCTTCTGGGCTTTAGAAATGGTTTGTTAAGAACCCACTACAACAGTCAGACTCAGTTTGTAGAAGCTTCAGTTTTCGTGATGTGTATGTGATATAACATCCAAAAGACATACTATAAATTACGATACTTCCTTGTCAGTAGGCGAGAGTAATCAAAACGAATAAATCTCAGGTCAGCTGTAGAAAATAGGACTATAATATGTAATACCAGAACCTTTAAAGGCCTTCAAGCAATTCAGAATCACGCTGAACGTCGTGAATATGCTTGAAATTATATTATAAACGGAGTTTACTACACAGTAAAGTTCTAATATCACCATTGTCTGCAGGTTTATGGTTTTTCCAGAATATTGGATACCAAAAATAATCCAACCAGGAGATGCGCTCGGTAACATCACTCCGAATGTAGGTATTCAAGGGTTATGATGGTCATTAATGTTGTCGAGGTTTGAAGATGCTGTGCTAGTTCAGAACTGAAACTTTAGTTTGCAAGGCTGATCTCAGAAGTACCCACCCACTCTATGGTCCAGACTTCACACACTTCACACCCAGGGACTATCATCTGTTCAGCTTTGATATGATGAAAAATGCCACAACGTCTACAAAAATGCCCTCTATGGGTATGGCAATTTACGTAGGAAAATAAACCAATGTTATGTTCCAATTATTTGGAATAAATGCTTTTTTAGACTTTAAAAAAATGGGTGACCTTCCCCGAAGAAAGAAAGTTAAAAACAATACAATATTTCCCTGCCTATGGTGCGAGAAAGCCTCTTGTTTTCACGAAAGGTACAAAAGAAATTCACTAAACGCAATTTATTGCGCAACGTTAATTTAGACCTGGCAGAACCCCTTGAAAGAAAGACTCAAAGCTTAAAAACCACAAATTCGTCATCACGGATTTTCCTTTCAGAGACATGTTTCATTTCCTTCCAGGTTAGCTGTGAAGGATAATCTAATAGCAGTCAGAGAGGGAACTGGGCCTAATTTTTACGGGAAAGATAATTTTTGTTATTTAATAAATCATCGGCGTTACCTTCGTGCGTCAAACCAAAAGGTAGTTAGGAATATAGCAGAGCTCCAGTAACTTAAAGTAGATGATCTAACACTTGGAAGTTACCCTATGGTTTTTATGATGATAATCCGCCACGTCTATCTGGCTGCTAAACAACGTCACGTATATACAAAATCTGAAAGACTCTCTAGCGCAATAACGCTACATATTTTTATTGCTGTTCAAATCAATTGTCTTCTTCGAACACTAAATTGAGTAATGTCACAAAAAGTACACGGTTGTGTACTTTTGACATTGATTGACAGTCAACCAACGGTCCATCATTTTATGTTCCTGTTGAAGCGTAGGCTAAGGTGTGTGGGTCCTTCGTTTGAATCCCAGATTTTAGTACATTGGCCCCAATCACCAGTTTATGGAGTAGCACCTTTTTGGTGCCTACCTTACGTTCAGTTATTTGTTTTGGTTTGTGTGCTAACTTTTAGTGTAACATTTTTTTCACCACCCTGTGCTCAAAAAGGAAAAATTTGGGGTGTTCGCTTTGCCCTTGCCATCCTGCCTAGAAGGTCGTCGAGCAGACTTCCAGCGACGAGCTTCACAAAGTGCTAATACTTCCTTACAAACACGTAAAAAACGAATTATCTCACTCAAATATGGTGAAATGAGGCAGCAAATCCTCATTACGGACAGAACAATTTCCGCTACTGTCCGCCGTCAATGCTCTGGGAGAAAATAAAGAATTCTTCGACCTTCCGGTCTCCGCACCAAATCAATTTGAACACAGTAATTCCGATTTTTTATCCGTTAGAAGGCACCAGGTTATGTCAAGACGTAGCGGAACACTGAATAAAATATTGCGCCTTGTACGAAATTCCAGGCTTACGATCGTTTCGGTAATATATTTCGACACAGACTCTCTTATATGTTAGTTAGAGGAACAGATTGTTTTGTTGTGGATTGTATGCGATTTTACTGAGCGACGTGATTGTACACGCAGTAAAACATTTGATTGACATTTGTTGGCTATTTACTGGGAAACTAATAGTTTAAGTCATTGAACCTAATGTGCTATTTACCCCGTCTAACTATTATTTTCTAGGCACTTTAATTGTTTCTTTCTTAGTCTATCATATTCATTTTTTTATTTATTGGAGGAATATGGTGCTTCTGGGAGTAGAAAGCCTCAATCGTCGTCAGAAGGTCCTTTAAATATATCATACCTTGATTAATATATTACCTAATAATGTCCTCACTCCACAAACGCATAATTGAGCATTTATACAAGGAAATAATGCATTATTACAGGTAACATTTACTTTGGA
Organism: Acanthoscelides obtectus; assembly: GCA_963669975.1. Classification (NCBI taxonomy): domain Eukaryota; kingdom Metazoa; phylum Arthropoda; class Insecta; order Coleoptera; family Chrysomelidae; genus Acanthoscelides; species Acanthoscelides obtectus. Next base: position 2,738,549 of record CAVLJG010000006.1, read on the forward strand.
AATACATAAAGTTGGTATGAACTAGTTCACCTTGAAATGAGATGTGTACATGTATTGTTGGTTATGTTTCTCGTTTAATAACCATCTGGCATATTTATCATTAGCGAAAAATCCAATAGTAGGTATCCCTTAATTATAAACTCTAATCCTCTCGAATTTTCCTTGAAAGTATTCGGGAAAACTTCCGGTACTCAAAGCGCTATTAATTTTCTGCTCCAATTGATATTATGACCAAGCAAAACAAAATCTTTATAATTCCACGGAGGATAGAATTACTCTTCGGCAATTTGTACTTTTATTGACAAAGAAACGTTCTTCTTATCATAACGAAGCAGGAAGTATAACAACGTAATGTACCGTAATAAACAAAAAGAATGAGAAACGGAAATATGGAAAGTTTAAAATGGAATTGAACAAGGAACTCGTTAAAAGCAGTTATGACGCTGTATTGGAGAGCTAAGATTGGGCCATAACCTGCAAGAGTTCTATATAGTGAAGCAATTTTCGATTGCGTTTTGGAGCAGTTTCGCATGGATTTGCAACCACTGAACAGTGACGCTTTCTTAACAGTTAATCTCAAACTTCTCCCATATTGATGAGATACCTAGGATATCACCCTCGTTGATCCGCAGAGGTATTACGTAAAATATCTAAATAATGTGCACCTCAAGTAAATAACAGCTAAAAACTCATATAATGTCAAAAAACGACATAATGTCACTTTTCAATATACCAGTGACGCCCAAAATAGGCCTTTGGGAGTCGCGAAAAGGTGATACAAAATCCTATTGTCATCCATGGGATAAGAGGAGAGAGAAAGAGTGAGATAATCAGCTGCTATAGTAACCGCAGTATCATCGACAAAAATCGGTATGTTCTTCGCAAACTTAGTCTCGAAGTATTCTCTATCTTTAATTTTAAAAGTGAATTTATAAAAATTACAATTGTAGTTCATTCCAGCCACAACCATTTAAATCAAATTCAAAATATTTGTTCATATTATCGTTTTCATATAGTATAACATTAAGGATACTCAACATTGTTACCCATAATATACTAAGTGACATATAAATCCGAACACCCAGTTTAAATGGTTTTATTTTAATAAAATTTTGTATAAGTACTTAATGAAGCATAATAAGTAAATGATAAAAATTTCAAAATGATTGCACTGCTTTAAAGCCCTTTGACCTTTAATAATGTGTGGGTGCACCCTGATGTGCTCGCATTCTCCAACGCGCCTAGGCATGCTTCTGATCAGGTGGTCAATGTCATCCTGTGGTATCTCATTCCAGGCAACCACCAACTCCTCTCGAAGTGCTTCTAGAGTCTGAGGAGGACGTTGCAAATTGAGCAATCTCCTACCCATCATATCCCACACGTGCTCAATTCTGGATAAGTCGGGAGATCTTGGTGGCCATGGTAACAATGTGACATCATTATGTTGAAAGAAGTCTATTGTGACTCTTGCAACATGTGGTCGGGCATTATCTTGTTGGAAAGTTGGATCTGCCAGGGTGTCAAGATAGGGTGAAAGATGGAGTTCTAGAACTTCGTGGATATAACGCTGCGCGTTCATGTTACCTCTGATGAAGATTAAAGGTGACCTGGAACCATAAGCTATAGCACCCCAAACCATAACTCCAACAGTGTGATGAACATGTCTTTCAACAAAAAACTGTGGATTCCTCCTTTCACCACGTCGCCTTCTAACCCTGGCACGACCATCGTGCATGCCTAAACAAAATCGAGACTCGTCACTAAAGACAATACTATTCCATTCCTGATCCCAGAGTGACCGTTGTCTGCACCACTCAAGGCGATTACGTCGGTGTTCTCGAGTTAAAGGGAGGACCCAGTGTGGCCGGTATGAAAACAAGCCAAAACTTCTCATTCGTCGGTAAACACTTCGCATGCCAATAGGTTTTCCGTTTTCTGCAAACCATTCATTTGCAATGGACCTGGTAGTGGAGAAACGGTCCCTTAAGGCCAATAATCTTAGGCGGCGATCTTCACGGTCTGTTGTTCTACGGCGGCGTCCAGTGCCCCTTGCTCTTTGCGTACGGCCTTCTCGAAGCCATGCCTGACAACACCTAACCACAGAGTCTACACTTCTTTGCACTCTAACTGCAATTGCCCGAAAAGAAAGTCCAGCTTCCCGAAGTCCCACTATACGGCCCCTATCAAACTCACTAAGTTGACGAAATCAGGTATCCATACTCTACGCATCGTAACCGATCGTAAAGGATGTCAAGAACCAAAATCCGCCAACGTTGATTCTTTACTGCGGCTGAAATATTCAATTTTAGAGCGTTAGTGAATAAAAAAAAAGCAGTATAAAAACCGGAATGTCCAACTGATAGGGCTGAAAATTTTTTCACTTGTTATTTACAGTAAGATAAATACATTCACCAACTTTTATTAAAATAAAACCATTTAAACTAGGTGTTCGGATTTATATGTCACTTAGTATATGTTATAAGTTTCGCGTCTGTAGTTCAGTAGCTGTGGTGAAAAATGCCTTTTGGGGAACATTATGTTTTATATTTGATATGTATGTACTCCAACAAACATTATTATTAGAATTATTATCATTAATATAGCAGAGAAACAGTAGGGGCCCCGAAACAGACCCTTGAGGGACGCCAAGATTAGCACCATGCTTTTCTTAGTATCCTCCATTACAAGTTACAATTATTTTTCTCTTGCTTGGATGGGGTTCTATCAATTTAGGGTACTATAACTAAATTTGAGGGTTTTTTATTTTCACAATAAATATGTTGGGTCCAGAGCCTTTGTTAAATCGTGGCTGGATTTATTCAGGAAAAATACGTTAATTGACGCTTGAGCTCGTCTTCATGTTCTATAACGTGATCATGTCAATCAAACGTTTAAAATGCCATTCAAACTAAATACAGCATTTGAGTATGTTCAAGACTACGGAAAAGCTCCTTATATCGGCGTCCGTGTTTTGAATCGATTGAAAATATATCGAACCTCAATACATCGTATGCTGTTTATTGCTGGTGTGCTACCGTACATAATCCCTTTACGATCTGTTGGCATCTATTACGAAATTGGGTAATACATTTTGCAACACATTGTCGCTAGTTTATGTCGCGCGCTTTGTATTTTATTTTGCATACTAGCTTTATACATCGCTGGGCTTATAAGGGATGCGAACTGGTTAAAGTTCCTGATACTTTAATGGGGCATGGTTTTCGTGGCCTATAAAGCAGGGCGTGGCAGCATAGCTTCCTTTATTCAAGCCTTAATGAAATTCATTGCATGAATCAGTGCATTTTTATTTGTTTTTTTATGATGTAGGCACATTCCTAAAGCTTTGTTTAACATAGCAGGCAATCTCTTCCTGGGTTGGTCTTTAAATTTCGTATGGTCCTTGGACGGTTCAGATAAACCTGGGATTGCCAAAAAATCACAAAGGGTCAAGTCGGGAGAGTGTGCTGGCCACTGTAAATTTTGTTCTGTTGTTAATGTCTCCAGTCTCATCTAGCTGTGGAAAAATATCTGCATCATCTTTACATACCGGTCCGAATTCACTGATCTTGCGACTTCATTTTCCTCAAAAAACCAAGGATCAATAATTCCATCTGCGAACATTGCACAACCACAACTCCGTGATTTTAGGTGAAGGCAAAAGCACACGTTTTGTTTGTTGACAGGTCCATACAAATGAAATTGGGCTTCGTCACTAATAAAAAACAATAGCGTGCTCAGAAACGATATCAATAAAACGCTCACACTTACAGAAAGTTTGCGCAAAATTGAGATCTTATAAGGGTGAAAATGAAGATCTTCATGAAGAATTTTTCTCACAGTCCAAGGGCAGACGCTTTGTATTATCTTATTTCAATAGACCTTATATCCTGGATAAATGATATTTGCTCATCCTGCATTCGTTGTCCTACCTGAGACAAATCCTAGACCATGCTGATGAGCTGCCAAAAAGGACGAAACAGCTATCCATGGTTGGCCGTCTGCGGTCGAACGGACGAGGGCAGCATGTTCAACATTTGATGGTTGTGGCTCAACAACGAAGTTTTAAAGTTACATTAACTGCAAATAAACGAAAACTTCTTGGGAACGACAGTTCGCTTCAGATGGAATCTTTGGCTCAAATCGAGATCCTAATAGTTCGAGGGAGTTTCCGGCTTGTATCAGTTTTGTACACTCCGGGGCTTTACGGATATACTGCATTAGGAACTTTCTTAAAGTATATAAAGACTTTGCTCGACCGGTAATCCGCAACGCGTAACCGAAATAAATACAGTCTGGTATCCAGGACTTTATTCACCAGGTCGTTTTGTAAATGTTGATTGCAGTAAAGATCAAGTTAAGTAGTGAATCCCCAAGTCTGCTCGAATGTAAAAGATTAAAATATTGCATTAAAAACACATGTTTTATGGACCGATGAAGCCTCTTTCACAAGAGGAGTATTTTTAATTTAAGTTTCTTCGCCTCCTGGATCACCCGATTTAACGTCGCTAGATTTTTTCCTGTGGGAACACGTAAAGTCTTTGGTTTACGAAACTCCAGTAGAAACAGAGCAAGACTTAACTGGACGAATTACAGCAGCATTTGAAATCATTCAAAACCGAAATCATGTTTGACGTTTAAATCGGTGTATTCAGGTTGAAGGAAGACATTCTGAACAATGGTTGTGATGATATCATGTACAAAAGGCAAAAATTAAATGCATTAATTCTTATTTAGGCAATTCATCGTCTTCTAAATTTTAATGCGTCTTAGGGCCGTAGCGCCATAGTGACACTTTTCCGGATATGGGTCCCTATACTCAAATGTTTTCTACTGTTACACTGAATAACCTCTATAAGTTTGATCCCTTCGTTCCGAAAAACCCTGTATACAGGGTGACTTCGAAGTTGAGTCATTTATTTTAACAGTGAGTAAATCTGATCAAAAGAAATGTTTTTTTCCTTCAACATTTTTCTGGTAAAATTAAAGTAACAAAATTATAGCCCTTTGGAAGTTTGAGTACCGCCCTGTCTCAATAATAATATTATGTGCTCGTGTTTGGCAACAACGGATATTATCCGCCTTATCGGTTTATCGCATCGGAAACAAAAAAGCGAAAGAATTTGGAACGATGTTTTTACAATTATTTTATTCAGTTGTATACAGTCAGTGTCAGTCGGTAACGCGTGAGTGAATAGTGGTGTCTGTTGCGTGGCTCAAACGAAATAAAAAATGGCACATGTATATGCGGATCGGTTTCCCAATCGAGTGCAACCAACCCCTCGTGCCTTTGTTAATGTAGTACAGCGGGCTCGTGAATCAGGTGACTTAAGACCTCACAGTGGACGGCATGCCGGTGCTCCAAGACCTCACGATCAAATACAGGTCCGCACTGAAATACTTGTCGGGAGGATACTTTATAAAACAAGGTAATTTTTTTTTAATTTTTATTTTTATTTTTACACACATATTTTGGTTTATCTTCCTTCTACAATCATTATCTGAAAATTAATGACTCAACTTCAAAGTCACCCTGTATAAGCATCCTGTATACAATATATTTTATTTCCAGTACCCTCAAACTTTGATTTAATTAACTTTCGTCCATCAAACGATACAATTTCCCCTCTAACCTTGAGCAAAATCGAAAAATCTTCGTAAACAAAATATTTTCCAGCCCATCAAAACGAAGTACGAAAATAACATCAACAGCCAAGATATTTCAGGAATTCTGTCATAATAGAACCATGAGTCTTTCTTTGACGTACATCACAGAGAAATGCTTTGACCCTAATTTCGCAGCCTAACCGACATTACCCTCCTTCTGGTTCGTTCTTTGAAGCCATAGACTTGCCGCCATTAGTGCCGTGTTTAGAGTATTCTTCGGGAAAAAAATCTTAAACGTGTTTTGCTACATCATTATAGATATATGTGGACGATAATGATGTCGTTTCAGTGAAGATGTATCAGGAAAAAATGGCGTCAAGCAGATTGACTCTATACTTCTTACGCCAAGTTCTAGTACAGTTTTCCATCTAGTGCATTTTCATCTATGCAAAGTAACACAGTGACATAAAGAGACGTAGGTTTTGTTAAACTTCAATGCACTATTGAGCTTTTTTGCATTAATGAGCGTGTCCACACATGATAGGTCGCCTTATTTCTTTTGAGCTGGAGTGTAATATTGTTTATCATCGATGTTTGATTCTAATAGCTCTTAATACATACTTTATCATTTGTCAGTAGTGTTTGACAAGTGACCGTGAATGTTACCCGCGAAATTAAGTAACCTCATTAAGTTATACTTCAAGTGTCGGGGAAAAGTTTCAAGTCCCACTCTATATAGGGTGTTCGAAAAATAGACGGAGATATTTTAGAGAGGGATTCCTTGTGAAAAGATATGAAAAAAGGTTCTATATTATATATAATTTAAAAAGAGTATCTTAAATATCTTAAAAAATGTTTCCTCGATTGAAATCTGGCAATATTATTAGTTATATTAAGAGGCTAATTTAACGTTAGATATATTGAAATTATTAGATCCAGTGGCGTCTCAAGGGGCACCTTAGCGAATATTTTTAGCAAGAATTAATAAGCCGATTTTGAGAAGTGACATGCAGTAAAACGGTTTTTTTCTCGAAAACGAAGTGAGATACGAAAGAAATATAAGAGTCACAGAAATTGTATTTTAATATATCAAGAGACATATAAATCCGAACACCCAGTTTAAATGGTTTTATTTTAATAAAAGTTGGTGAATATATTTATCTTACTGTAAATAACAAGTGAAAAAATTTTCAGCCTTATCAGTTGGACATTCCGGTATTTATACTGCTTTTTTTTAATTCACTAACGCTCTAAAAATGAATATTTCAGCCGCAGTAAAGAATCAACGTTGGCGGATTTTGGTTCTTGACATCCTTTCCGATCGGTTACGATGCCTAGAGTACAGAGATCTGTACGATTTCGTCAACTTAGTGAGTTTAATAGGGGCCGTATAGTGGGACTTCGGGAAGCTGGACTTTCTTTTCAGGCAATTGCAGTTAGAGTGCAAAGAAGTGTAGACACTGTGGTTAGGTGTTGTCAGGCATGGCTTCGAGAAGGCCGTACGCAAAGAGCAAGGGGCACTGGACGCCGCCGTAGAACAACAGACCGTGAAGATCGCCGCCTAAGATTATTGGCCTTAAGGGACCGTTTCTCCACTACCAGGTCCATTGCAAATGAATGGTTTGCAGAACACGGAAGACCTATTGGCATGCGAAGTGTTTACCGACGAATGAAAAGTTTTGGCTTGTTTTCATACCGGCCACACTGGATCCTCCCTTTAACTCGAGAACACCGACGTAATCGCCTTGAGTGGTGCAGACAACGGTCACTCTGGGATCAGGAATGGAACAGTATTGTCTTTAGTGACGAGTCTCGATTTTGTTTAGGCATGCACGATGGTCGTGCTAGGGTTAGAAGGCGACGTGGTGAAAGAAGGAATCCACAGTTTTTTATTGAAAGACCTGTTCATCACACTGTTGGAGTTATGGTTTTGGGTGCTATAGCTTATGGTTCCAGGTCACCTTTAATCTTCATCAGAGGTAACATGAACGCACAGCGTTATATCCACGAAGTTCTAGAACCCCATCTTTTACCCTATCTTGATACCCTAGCAGATCCAACTTTCCAACAACAAGATAATGCCCGACCACATGTTGCAAGAGTCACAATAGACTTCTTTCAACATAATGATCTCACATTGTTACCGTGGCCACCAAGATCTCCCGACTTATCCCCAATTGAGCACGTGTGAGATATGATGGGTAGGAGATTGCTCAATTTGCAACGTCCTCCTCAGACTCTAGAAGCACTTCGAGAGGAGTTGGTGGTTGCCTGGAATGAGATACCACAGGAGGACATTGACCACCTGATCAGAAGCATGCCTAGGCGCGTTGGAGAATGCGTAGCACATCAGGGTGCATCCACACATTGTTAAAGGTCAAAGGGCTTTAAAGCAGTGCAATCATTTTGAAATTTTTATCATTTACTTATTATGCTTCATTAAGTACTTATACAAAATTTTATTAAAATAAAACCATTTAAACTGGGTGCTCCCGGGACGCCACTCTGGGCCTAATAATTTAAATAAATTCAGGGCTGAATTATCCTCTTGATACAACAAATAAGATTGCCAAATTTCAACAGAATCTATTAAAAGTTTTTAAAGGTATCAATCTATTTTTTTGAATTTACATTTACCTTGAAAACTCTGCATTTCCGGACCCATGTTTATAGATTTTTTTTTCATATCTTTCAACAAGGAATCCGTCTAGTTTTCGAACACCCCGAGTTAGACAATTTCTTCCACGAGGTTTCGTCTTATCTAATCATCATTCGTGTCGTCTAAAAATTAAGCTTCATCCCGGAGCTCCGTCTGAAACCACGTACAACCGACCGTTCTCTCTATTTGTTCGCAATCCCTGCCGCGTAAACTTTTCTAATTGAATTTGAGGCTCCACTTTTCACTGGGACACGTAGACTACTATCTCCGTGGTCTAAAACACCTATTCCTTTGTCGACAAGCGCGAACGCGATGAAAGGTTTATTATATCGCTGATAAGGCTTAAAGTGATTTCGTTGGCCGACCCTAAAAGTTGTCAACGAGGCCTCCGGGGATTTCGTCGTATCGGCCTTCTTGAGTCGTTTCAGTGTCCTTTGCAAAAGACTGTCAGTTTCGCTTAGATGCTTAATATGTTCGTGGTTGGTTGCGAATAGCTTGCGCTTTATCTTCTTATGAACATTCCTATATGGAGTTGTACGGGTACGGGGTTGTAAATGTAACGTCTTAAGAATACTGAGTGAAAAACATGACCATTTTATCGTTTGCTGTTCATGGCAAGATAAATTGATATGTAAAAAATTATTGAATTCTGATAAACATACGTAGGTGTCACTCAATATATTAGTCAAAGACGTGCTATCATTAAGAAAATTCTGATCCCGGTAACAACCAGAGAATGAAACGTTGAAAATCCGATGTATAGGGTTGTCCAATAGGGACGCAGGAATGTAAACGTCAACTTGACTTAGACGCCATCTTTGTTTTCTGTCACCGACATGTCATTTTGTTAGTTGAATGTTTACCATTGATCGCTATGGAGTCGTATTCGATTGAAGACCGCATTATAGTTATTCAAGAGCACTACAAAAATGGTGCAAAAATAAAAAACACGTTTCGCGCGCTTCGTGAACATTTCGGTCGCAACAACCGCCCAAACGAAACAACCATCCGTCGTCTGGTGCGTAAATTCGAGGCAACAGGTTCTGTGGCAAATCTGCCAGGCTCTGGCCGACCAAGGAGCGTTCGCACACCGGAAAATATTGCTGTTGTGAAGGAGAGTGTGAGAGACGATCCGAAACAATCAACAACGCGTCGATCCCAAGATTTGGGCATTTCGAGAACCAGTTTGCTCCGCATTCTCCACAAGGATTTGAATGTACACGCCTACAAGATCCAATTGACGCAAGAGCTGCGTCGGGCCGACCATTTTTTGCGCCGAACGTTCTCAGATTTGCTCCTTGAACACCGCCAAATTGATGCCAATTTTTCATCAAAAATCGTGTTCAGCGACGAAGCGCATTTCACTTTGAATGGGACGGTAAACAAGCAAACCTGCCGCATCTGGGCGAACGAAAATCCCCGTGAGTATCAAGAGCAGCCGATTCATCCTCAAAAAGTGACTGTGTGGTGTGCATTGTGTTCAAAAGGCATCATCGGACCATACTTTTTCGAAAATGCGGCCGGGGACGCCGTTACCGTCAATTCTGAGCGACATCACGTGATGATAGAGGACTATTTTTTGCCGCAACTTGAAGGAACGGATATGGACGATGTTTATTTCCAACAAGACGGTGCAACATGCCACACAACCAACGTCAATATCCATCGATTGCAGTCTTTCTTCGGTGATCGCGTGATTTCGCGCAGAGGAAATGTGCCATGGCCACCAAGATCGTGCGATTTGACTCCCTTGGACTTCTTTTTATGGGGATATTTGAAAAGCAAAGTCTACGTCAACAAACCAGCCACCCTCCAAGAACTCAAAAGCAACATCATTGCCGAGATAAATGCCATAGAACCGACCATGTTGCAAAATGTCATTGAAAATTTCGACCATCGCGTGGACGTCTGTAAATCCAATCGTGATGAACATTTGAGCGATATTATTTTTGAGACATGAATGGTATTAAATGAACCTCCAAAATAAAGTAACCAACTTGATTTGAATATCAATCTTTCTTGTTTCAATATGCGTTTACTTCCTGCGTCAGTTTTGTACAACCCCATATAATTCGACATAACTCGGCAAAGTTTGCCATTGCGTGCACGGCGCACGGTGGAGGCCACTGCCGACTATGTAATGGATAACAAACTTCAAGTGGTCTGCGGTGGTGTCGTCACTAACACACCGCTACGGAAGAAACCTCCAATGAACGCATAGGGAGGATAGATTCAACCCGTGCGACGCCACTTTTTAAACCGATAACAAAATAGGGTTACAATTTTCCTCTGTTATAAAGACTCGATCACTAACATCTGTATATGTTTATCATCTATAAGCTGCGAAAAATATAATTCTTCATCCCGTTCGAAAACGAAACTCCGAGAGTATAGTCGGTGATAAATTCTGAAACGATGCTGACTTGGAAAATAATTTCTTTGTTTGTATTACGATTTTGTGATTTATTGCTTTCGAGAAAATGCGGCTTTTTATATCAAGTTTAAGCATTCGCAGTGAAAAGGGTTCTAAGAATGACTGGTAGAGGAAAAAGGTATTTCTCATTCACGTGTCATTTTGAAATGGATTTGCAGGTTAGTCGGATGGAACAGGAAAACGGATCTAAAGGGATAATTCATCGGGTAACGTCAACTCCCTCCGATATTTACGTTGCAGCTCTGCCAGATATAAAAGGTAGAAATACGTGTAATACCATACCAGAACAACAGACCAAGGCCGGTATCAGACCACTGCTAGCAGCAGTGATAAGGTGGTTGGTCACGTTTTTTTATGTTGTTTTTCTGTGGCTGCTGACTGGATTTTTGTGATGGTGTCTGTAGTGGTACATGCTTTAATAATGCTATTATTATGTGATACATTTTATTCAAATTTTTTGGCCAATTTATTTCCATATTTTCTGGAAAAATATAAATGCGATCTAGTACAAATTTTGTGTACACATCAAGCTGAACTGTACAAATGTCGTCAGATCATTGTTTTTATAAAAACATATTTTTTCGGACAATATTATCTGCTAACTTTTCTACCAAACCTTTTGTGACGTCTTGGATGGCTCATGACATGTACACAATGATATCCTGTCTATTTGTGAACAAATTTTTGAGATTGTTCGAAAAAGATAATATGGAGATACGATGAAAAAATCTAGTTAACCACGCGCTCCACTCGCCAAGCATCTCGCAATATCCAGCTGGTTGTCAGATTGTTGAAAACAAACACATTTCAAAAACCATCGCATCTTTCGGAATTTGGATATGTTATAATTTAGTTACATTGACAGCTAGTGACACTTTAAATAGACGGAGAGATGCGGAAATTAGTTGCGCGTGGTCAAAGGTTCCAGTCACCAGAAGAAGCAGTTGACGCATTCAAAAATGCCGTTTTGGATCTGCCAGCAAACGAATGGAATAAGTGCTTCGAAAATTGGTTCAAGCGCATGCAGATGTATATTAATATTCGTGGAGAATACTTCGAAAAACAATAAAGTCATTTAAAACTACCTACCGAGTTGTTTTATTTCCATATGCAAAACTTAAAAGACATTCTTCGTAATAAATATTTAATATTTTCTAGTTGAAATTGCTTGTATAATGTACTGTGACTTAAGTCATTGCCATCGAACATTATAAAGCACTTTGCTGGAAAAAACAAGTACTCTTATTTCACGTGGCCATTTTATAATACCTGACTGTGACAGTGATAATTATACAGGGTGTTTTCAAACTTGATCCATTTATTTTAACAGCTTGTAGAATTAGTCAAATGAAGTTAAGCAAAAATCACCTATATAAAAATTTCTTCACTATTTCTTTTATTATGCAACTTTTATACACCTTTAAAATAAATGAATCAAATTTGAAAATACCCTGTATATCATATGACATATCTCAATGTCGAAATTTTTCCTCGCCAGATTTGGGATAGGAAGGATAAGACGTCGAAGAAGGACCTGTCGCCTATCAGACGAGTCATTTGTAAAAATGAAATTACTCAAAGTCTCCGCCGTATCTTTTTTTTTTGAGCAAAGAGAGAACAAGACAGAAACATATTACTCAACTTGTATACTCCACGTTCGTATATATTTCATCCGGCAATTTCTGTTCCGGCAAAGTTCGCGTATAGTTACCCAATTTATTTCAAAGTTGCGTACACAGCGAAGTGTTACGTCGACATAACATACAACAATCGTTCCGAGTTACCGGTTGCGGATCTTAATGTAAAATGAGAAATTATTGTAATTAAAGTAAGCGCGAATCGGAGACCACAAAGAAGAGAAAGGATCATTAAGCTTCGAGCCGAACACATGAGATTGATGGCGAAATCACGTAGATTATTTGATAGAACAATAGCAGATAAGAGCCAATTTCACCAACAATAGTCCGTTATTCTCCACCTATAGGGTAACAGACCGTCAAATACAACGAATGAGCTTCAAGTTCCAATCAACAAATTTTAGCAACCAATAGCTATGAAATGTTGAAAACAAAATACTGTCAAAGTATAGATGACAGCTTGTCATTGAAACATCACCAGCTTATTGAATATTATTCCTGCAGAATGCTCTATCCTTCAGATACGGAATACATCGGACATCATGACAATATAGCGCCCTAATAGTGGACTCACGGTTCTCACTAAACCTTGTGTCTTATTGTTTCAAAAGCGTGAGGAGTATAGAGTCAATCTACTCGACGGCATTTCCTATCAAAATAAACACGGCTACCTTGAAATATGTTTACACTTCAAACTTGCATAGAATATAATAGCACATGCATATGAATGGCTGTATTTCGCCAGAATCATTTTACTTTGTCGAAGTTATACGGCTTTTTTGAAAAGGCGGCAGGATATTCTGTTATTCTGCCAGTCGCTATTAAAATTGTTGGCGACTGAACATTTCCTTTATATTCTGCGTAAAAGCACGTTTCAATAGGTACAATAGGTTGTTCGCTGTATTCGTTTCGCAAAGGTAGAAGCCGTAATTCTTCATTATATGTGGAAAAGTGCCAACGGGAATTTTCCATTTTCCCGTAGTTACGAAGAATGAAACCAAGTAGACTTAAAACATCTCCTCGCCACTTTTGGCAGCACAACTCTATAGTTTTTCAATTCAATTTGACAAAATAAAATCAAGGGCAATCAAAATGATCGATCTTAAAACCTCTTAAGTGAAATAATAAACTACTTTTAAGATTTGACTAAGATCCGAGATATATTTTTAACATAAGGACCAAGAATTACGAGACGAATAAAGATACCGATAAAAATGAGTGACATCGTTTTTTGTTCAGTCCCTATACAACTATTTACCTGGTCCAATACTTTTGACATAAAACGTGGACACCGAAAAGGAACAACAGCCTCATGAATAAATAAGTAAAATCCTGTATTGCTAAACTTAACCTAAAAGCCATGTTTTGGATTACCTTTTGAAGGGGATATATGTAAATATGTGAAAAAGGCTTTATATTCGACCTGAACGCTAACTTTGAAAGGGTATTCGTATACGGCCAAAGTTTAATGTACATTTTATAGTGAAAATCAGGATACCAAAATAACACACCGGACTTTAAATGAAATCCTTTGGACGGACACGAACGGGACAGACTGAAAGTGTCCCTTCAATAGGCGTGTCCCTATAAAAGAAATACAACCAAAATCGTGTTTTTAATGAAATATATTAAAGTAACTGGCCCCTTTAAAACGTACATCTATATGAATGTTTTTAAAATAGATAAAAGATTTTAAACTTAGAAAAACAAATTTTTTTTATCTTTGTCCGCAAAGTTGGGGTTTTCCTTTACACGACGTGTAGATCTTGAAAACATAAGCAATTTTTCTTACTACCATATACACCAATGTCTTAAGGGAACCGAGATAAAGTGCTCTGCAACATCAAAAATATCTGAATACCGTCCTGTAGCCGCGACCCGCCGCGATATCCCCGACTGTTCAAGGTCTCAACCCGACGGCAGAACTGGGTCGGGGTCAGTGTGTCAGGTTAGTATGTAACCTTCAACCGAGGGTTACGGTCACGCGTGTAGAGGTAAACGAACTCGTATAATCGATTGCGTTTCAAAAAACAACAAGCACTAGAGACGTGGCTAGAGAAGTGCAAGTATCAAAAACTAAAGTGTGGCAAACGCTGCGTGAAGAGGGGCTGTATCCGTTTCACGTCCAACGTGTACAAGCCCTTCAACCTGACGATTTTCCAGCAAGAGTGCGGTTTTGTGAGTGGTTGTTGCATCAACATGACAATAATCCGGACTTTTTTAAGTGCATATTGGTGACAGACGAATCTACGTTCACGCGTAATGGGGTGAATAACTTTCGCAACACTCATGTTTGGTCATTTTCAACAAACATTTTCGGTGAATGTTTGGGCTGGCATGGTGAACGGTATGCTCGTTGGACCATTTATTTCTCCCAAATCGATTGGACGGGATGCAATACCTAGACTTTTCACGCAACGTTTTGCCTTCCTTGTTAGAAGATGTGCCATTAAGTGTAAGACAATCAATGTGGCTTCTGCGTCTGTTGGGTAGCGCTTCAGCTGATTTCATTTTCTGTTGTACCGGTATGATTTCGGGCAGAGACGTACTTAGCCCATCTCGTCAACTGGAGAGTGAGTACTTTTTCCTTTATTTTTTTTTTTACTTGGTCGCCCTCGTTTCACTACACATTACCTTTGTTTATTTCAAGGGTAGTTGTTTCTGAAAAGGAAAACCCCAACTTTGCGGACACCCTGTATACAAAGGGTTGGACGAAGACATTTTGAACAATTGTTGTGATGATATCATATACAAAAGGCAAACATTAAATGCATTAAATCCTATTTAGGCAACTCATCGTCTTTCTAAATTTTAACGCGTCTTAGGGCCGTAGTGGCGTAGTGACACTTTTCCGGATATGGGTCCCTATACTCAAATGCTTTCTACTGTTACACTGAATAACCCCTACAAGTTTGATCTCATAGTTCTGAAACAGCCTGTATAAAAATGCTCTACCAGTAGGGACTTTTCACCCTAGGTACGTGATGTACTATTTTTCATTACTATCTGTCAATTTACAAGATTTCCGAGGCCTACTCTGCAATTCTAAGTGCCTGAAAACTTAACGTTGTTGGGGAAAATGTTCGCTCTAAGTAACCCGCCTCCCCGGCGAGCTTTAATATCTTGAATGCACTTTGATTTAACCGTTACGAACTTTATCATTTTTTACGGCGCCTCGGCCTCCCTAAATGATATTTAAATATCCATTAAGATTTTTAATAATAGATGTGAGCTTCAACCGGTTCTTTAAAATTATGGAAGCACAACCCAAGCAGATGCCACCGAGTAGAGGCTCACCATATTTCAAACAAAATCCTTTGAAACGCTAAATTAAATATTCGACTGTAATTGTCAAAGCCAAAATTTAAGATTGGAAAATGCACCATAAGCAGTGGAATTCTTCATCTGCCTATTTCAGTTTCACCATACTTTTAAGTGTGACCACTGCAACAAAAACATGGACCTAACTTTGATTATGATATTGCGCTTTCTTTGCTCAACCATTTACAAATGATATCACCGGATTTCATAAGTTTTTAATTTTATTTTGCAACTCTTCGCCTGATGGAGTATCTATTTAAAGAAAAAAAAAACTTCCTGCTCCCCAGAACCAACACCGGGACGATGGAGTACTAAGCTAAGCAACATTTTTTTATAGCTAACCGCCAGCTGCGAACGGATTACGAACACAGCCATTCCGATCCATAGCCAACTAGAGATCAAGAGCTGCTGAGCTGAAGCAGCGAATAACTGTTCGATGTTGTGCGACGTGAGAAGTTATCCAGCCGTCGCGTAACGACCGACGAACACTGCAACAGCGCAGTTGTGCACCAATTGGGGATATTTCAGTAGATTTGATACTTTCTCCAATGTTTCAGTAAAGGATGCGGGGTTATTATCATTTGCCGGCTATGAAAATCATTATACTGTGGCACAAGGCATACAAGACCGTACAGCAGAATTTATATCAGTGAAAAAAAAATCTGAATTAACTTTATTACGTTCTGGTAGGTTTGCTTGTTGGTCGGCTATGGAAACCCTTATAGCTGGCCATGTAAAATAATGAATATGATTAGATGAAGTTCAATTAAATTATTGTCAGTCGTTAGATCTCAGCTCGACAGAAGAACTTCAAGAGAGCTTCAAGATGCTGTGTATTATTATGCACGTGAACGAATTCGATGTCAATCCAGTGCTGGGATTCACGGGTAGCTCCGGGTCACTACTTTTTTACCAATTTTTCCCCCCAAATTCGCTCCGATGACACTTTGGAGTTTTTTCACTGAGATCATTGTACAAACCTTCGCTCACATGTAGCCGTCGATAATAAAAATCCTTTTTTTATCACCTTAACGCATAGTTTTCGCTGAATAGTTAGATCTACATGATAAACGGGATCAGATACATACAGAACGACTTCGATTGGTACGCGATACATATGAATATGTATGTGCTAGGTGGCACGTCGGGTTACAAAATTACGCTTTCGTACAATCTGGGTCTCTGCCAAGCTGTGACTAATGAGACTTTGTAAACGTAACACTAGCGGCAGGAAACTCAATTAGCTTTTGTCTTTGAGCTTTGAGGCATATAATGTAAGTATTTGATATATCATTGTGCACACAGACACCGGATTACTTTGTTGAATCGGCTTTGTGAGGTTTGTTAACAACGAAGTCACGAAGACTATGCATATGAGCTTAAACTGCACGACGGATACACGTGTTCATCAGAAGTCGATCCTGACGTCAAGGGTCGTGTGGTTCTCAGGAATCAGCTTAGGAAATGTAATTTGTTACAAGTGCAAGCCTAATGAAGGTATACTTTTCTCGTTTTTCTCACGTTCTGTTACGTATGTACTGTGGAAAGTGCTGAGTTCGAAGTAGCATAATTCGTGTGTGTTCCTCATGTACTGCGATAGCCCATCCGAGATTTCTTACAAAACAAAAATCTCTTGAGATTTTATTTTCCTCAAGGACACTTAGCTTATCTCTAGTCTTCGTGAAACAAGCCTTCAATAGGTATTTGACATTGATAAAGATATTTAGACCCTATCATGCAACTCTCATTAGGACCATATCAAGTACGAAACCTAGCAGCGAATATTTTTTATATCAATAGTCTAGTGAAAATAGCCTCACTCAACAGCCAAAAAATTATAAGGAAGGCTGGGACTTGAACGAGGATCTTTCGAAGTATTTTGTTCTGTAAATCAGTATTAGAAGGTTGAAAAGTGATATTGTCTGTCATATACAGGATGTTCGAAAGGATGCAAACCTTCTTGATGAATAAAAAGGGACTCAATTTGGAACAAATATAGCCACATTTACTTACAGCAATTTTGTAAAATTGTAAAAATAAACCACAATCATATGACGAACCATCTCTTATTCAGCAATTAAGACCAACTTCTCCTACACTCTACTCCACTGGACGTCATTTTTCCCATTATTTTTCCCGTTTATCGCATAATATTTTCGAAGAAAGAATTACGGAAAATTAAAAGTAAATTAAAGTTTACCTGGATATTTCTATTTTTAATTTGCGGTAAAATTCCAGGGGGACTTTGAACTCTGAACAAAGCCGAACCCCTGCTTTGAATTAAATTGACGCGTTTTATCGAAAATTGCGCATGGGATTCATTAAAAATGGATGGACCGATCCTTGTACGAATGATTAAATGTAAAAGAGCAAGCAGAATTGTATGGAATAATTTGCGTTTGGTTTTGAGCTCAATTTTGAGATGAATTAGGGATTGCCCCGGCGAAACGCGTAATTGAAATGCTCACTCAATACACCCCGTTGAAACAGAAAGATCAGGGAAAGTGACAGAAAAGGTACGTAAATAAAGTTTTGCAAGTTGGATTGACGCATCATATAATAAATATGGATTATTTGAAAGTTTTTACGGCTTGTGTGTGTTTTATATGCTGCGTAACGGCTATTTAGTTTAAAAGACCGAATTAAAAAAATCTAGCGTGCCATGGCAATCTAGAACAGAAACAGAAGAATAATCTAAAATAAACTCTATTCTGTATGATCCAATATTGGATGAAGCGATTGTCATGAAGCCGAAAATGACACGTTTTAGACGATCCGTGGTACCGGCACTTGCTTTTGGAATTTTATCATACCTACAATACCTCGCCTAACAGTGGCTGTTAATCTCGCGGAAGGGAAATGAGGGGGTGTGAGGTATCAAACTCAAAATATACCTGCATAACTTTTTTTTAATCTGCCATGTGTTCGGTTAATGTGTTGCGTATCGGTGTAATCAGGAGACTTTCATCTTTTGTTTTGCGGAAAAAATCGTGATTATCTCGATCCGTAGCGAAGGTGTGTATCTAAGAAAACAAAGAATGCCGAACAATGGCTCGTCATCGGTAAGTTTGAGCCCATAAGGAAAATACGGTAATTTTGTCATGTATCGAAAAGTAGCATTTTGTCAAGAAATTTTAAAAAAATCGAAACTTTTCAACGGAAACGAGAAAATATATAAAAATACCCTCATATTGGAGGCCGAAGTGTGGGCTTTCTTGTGCAAAAATTGCTAGGTCTGTATCTCCGTTATCTTCGGAGGAGATAGATCTTGGATATCGAAAAGCACGCTTGAGAACCAAAAAAAGCAATGCTTCCATTTGAATTTTTTTTATTCGAAACAGCTCCCTTAACCGAAAAAAACTCTTTATAGGTAATTTATAGTACTTATCGTGATGTACAAATTACGCTGGTCCAATTTCTTTTTTTTTTATTTGGCATAGAGATATCGGCGATTTGACGAAAATTTACCATTTTGTCGTTTTTTCTTTGTAAAATTCTGAAAAACCAACTAAGATGCGGATCAAAAAAAGGGAAGGCCTATTCCGCTTGCTTATCATTTAGCTATTGGAAGAGACCAATCCCGAGAAGATATTTTGATAAACACTAAAATGTAGGCCTTCAGGGTCTTCGTACTACGCGACAAACCTCCGTTTTGTCGACTTTAATCGCTCTTTTCGATCCTGTTTCGTTCTCCTATCTCGATGGTTCGTACTCGGTCGTAAAGCGCCATGTTTTTAGTTTCAGAAACGATATCGTTCTCTAATAAAACCTATCGGGAACAGTAAAAAACCCGAAGAACCACACCGACGTAGAACCACCCCGATCCGACTCGAGAGGGGAGGTGCAAAAAAAACAAAAGACCAACCGCTTAAAGTTGACTTACAAATTATCTAAAATATGTCTCGATTACAAAACTTCCTCACCACTGGCTTGTGAAGTAAAGGTACATCTAAATGAATCAGTTGTAATTCTTTCCAATTGTTTTACGACAAGTTGGATGAGTTTCCTTCCAAACTGGGTCGCTGTATACACTTGACTTCGTTACATTCATCTAGATGTATAGGTATCTTCATTTAGTTAATCTCCGAAGCTACACGAGTAATATTCATAGAGCCTCAAATTATAACTGCAAACAATTTGCAATTCTAAACGCCGCCGGCTCCTCCGGAGTTTGATTAACATGAGTTCCGGGCGATTTTCTCTTACATGCTAATTTGCCCATTAAAATTCAACTGACGAGAATTTCACTTAATTGAAAAACTACTTCTCGGCTCTCGTACGTCCGCTGTTAAAGAACCTTTCCCTCTAGAGATGGCCGAGATCGATATTTTTTGAGATCCGTGACATCTGATATCGTGATTTAATTACGATTTGTCTGATCACTATTCTTTGAAATTGCCAACCAACGCGTAGGAAGTATATAATCAATATCCTTGACGCCATTTTTTGAGGAGGTAATTAAATAAAAGACATCCGAGAAGGCGGCATGGGAAATATTCTTAATCACAAAAAATTATCAATGCCAGCCTTCATATTTAAGCGAGAGCCGTTCCTTACGCTTGATTAAAAACGGGCGAAAAATCGTCCACAGAAATAATAATTGGAAAATCTCACGATTCATCAGAACATTTCGCGGATTATCGTGTCGGATAAATTAAGACGCATGAAAACAGAGGTAATCCTCAATAACGTCATAATAATTTATCTTGTAGATCCGTTGGAAAACGGGATAATGTTGTTTACAAGCGAAGATAAAAACGTGTTTTTTCCAATTTCCAACAATCGATCATATCTGCCGCGGGCATCCGTAAAGAAATATAACGAACTGGAAGATAGCGGGAATTTACAAAAGATTGATTAAAGAAACGCAAGCACAATCCAATATCAATCTTTGACTGGACGTATCTTATCCGTCCGCGCTCGTCTACAGGGCTTAACGGAACGTTTTCCAGAAACCTAAAGAGCAGATAAAATATGAGGCAACCAGAATTACGCAACCGTGTATGGAGGGTGCTTGCATTCTGGACCGTTCGAAACGCCTGAAGATGAATCTGCCGCCATGGAAGCTTACGACTTGATCTGGAAAACGCTGGAATGTTTCTCGTTTCGTCGATAGGGACCAGTCGCGTCTACGGACACAGTCGAGCCGGTGGACAGCGGACACAGAATTAAGATGAAATAATAGTTATAAATTCGTTATAAATCAGTTGCAAGTGTAACGCAAAATTAAATATTATATATATATATCTTATTTGCCACCGCTGGTAAAAAGTTTAAAACGCCCGGTACATTCGAGCCTCTCCAAACAACTGGAATGCTCTGTATGTCCATCAATTATGCAGCGTTGTATATATTTACAAAAGGATTGTGACCGGCACTGCGCTCTGCAAAGCCAGCCAGTTTAAACTGGTTCCAGGCAACGTTGCTCATTTTCCCAGCGAAAGGGTGCTCAATTTCTCTAATCCTGGATGATATTAGAATGCCCGACACACTGAAACTAAGTCCTGCATCTCTACAACTAACAGAACGGCGGCCACTTGGAGAATGCACAGATAGTCGGTCAGTCAAAGGAAACATTGGGACAATGAGACACACTTGAATAAAGAAAACACATTTCTATCTAAAAGCAGCTGTGGCGTAACTATGACAATTCGCTGATATCGTCCTTTTACTTCAACGATTTCTTTGCGAATTTATTTAGATACATTATGTTTTGCTGTTTTCACATCAATGGACAAAGACGTTTGGTAGACGTTACTGAGGTAAAAATAGATAACAACTTGTGATTTTTATGTACCTTGGACGGTTGAAGGACATCGTGTTTCAGGCTCCACCTACAACCAGAGAAGATACGAAAAACCGGATTCGTAATGCAATACGTAAGGTAACGAGAGAGGTAATTGAAGCTGCAGTTTTGTTTACCCATGAGAGACTCCAGGAATGCATAGAGCGTGATGGTCAGCATTTCGAGCATTTACGGAGGCATTAAAAACCTTTCTTTTTTACATCGATTCTTTTTGAGGCCACAACTAAATAATGAAAACAAACGCCAGAAAAATTAGGTTAGTATCAAGATATCGAGATGCAGTTTTTGCGAGTTTATCATTTAGCTACTTTTTCATGATAAAAATAACACCAATGCATTCAATTTTTTTGAGAAGATTAACCATTTCTGTCAGAATGTCGAAAGAAGCCCTCTAGCGGCCACATGCAAAACTAACAAAACTTTAAATATTATAGGGTTTGTAGCCCAATAATAGCTCTTTTCAACTATTTCAAGTTTGTTAGAATCAGCTCAGCCATTTCGAAGATACCAGGTGTTTTTTCGGAAACCTGGATGGTTTCCCAGATACACTATCTCACATTCTTGGTTGGCCACCCTGTACAATGACGGTAGGGTTAATATTTTCAGTATAATAAAAGCATCTCTACATGGATCCCTAAGCCCTTAGCCACAGGAACATCTGACATCCCAAAAGCTTTTTGCGTATGTGCTGTGAATGAAATATAATTTATTGGCAAAATGTCTCAACATGTATAAACACCTTGTAGAACCTTTATTACACGTAATATATACTCATAGGAATTTAGAAAATTCAAATGGTTCAATGTTGTTTTCGCAAAGTGATA
This sequence comes from Acanthoscelides obtectus, assembly GCA_963669975.1. Classification (NCBI taxonomy): domain Eukaryota; kingdom Metazoa; phylum Arthropoda; class Insecta; order Coleoptera; family Chrysomelidae; genus Acanthoscelides; species Acanthoscelides obtectus. The sequence goes on from CAVLJG010000006.1 coordinate 2,760,834, forward strand.
ACCATAGACTGTGTTTCGATAGCCGCACTTCTATATGGGACACCCTGTATGTTCTAATCGATCGTAACTGACAACGTCGTGAAATGTCTACACAGGAGCTCTTGGGATCCACCAAGACACGCGGCACACTCCTGTCTAGCCTAATGCATAGACTGAGGTGATGTTTTCCAAAGCTAACTTCCCTTTGACGCATTCCAATTATGCTTGAGGAATTTCCCGCGAGCAGCTGGAAGCGGTAAAGTGGAAATGGCTTCTGGAAAGTTCATAAATTAAATTAGCGAACATGCATCCAGTGATGTTCACTGACGGTGTTGCCAGGTCTGGTGAAATTTCACCGGAACTGGCGATTTTGTGAATAAGCTGGTGATTGGTGGAAAACGACTGGTGACTTTTAAAATTACATCGTGTATAAATATTTTTAGCAATGTTTCAGCTACCAAAAGCTCCAACATGTACTAAATTTCCAAACCGGTACCGCGCTTCGCGACTTTGTGTATTGTATCGTTAGTCGTCAGTTCTCTGTCTGTAAATCTCGGCATTTTAAATCGATTTAATAAAATTTTTGATATTAATCTAGTAACTTTGCACTGCTAACAATGTCAGCTTAACGTCAAAATAAGTCATAACAAATCAAAACAACTTTTGTTTGCAGTCATGGCTAACTGTGTATAATCAACAATTCATTTAAATTCGCAGTACATTTCCTATCACGTGACAAATGTCTTAGTTTGATTTTATTCAAAATGGCACAATTTATCGATATTCAATAAGAGTACCTTTTTATGTAGAAAACCCTATATTTTCAAATTCTAAAATTGAATTTCAAAAATAGAATCACACAAAAATTTTGGGGCTAAAATAACCTGAGTCCGTCTCTGTTAAATACGCTTCCAAACAAAACTGTCTCAAATTGTTAATATTTTTAAATCCAGCATAAAAAACTAGGCTAGAATGCCAAATTTTATGTCTTTACCTCAACACGTTTCGGAAATATTAAGGAAAAACCATCTTCAGGGGAGCCCCTCTAAAAGACCATAGCGCCCTTAGGGGACGTTTGTCGACCTATGTTTATATAAACTTTTCTTCTAATTTTAAGCTCTAGAAACCGCTGGTAGAATATTGCACACTTTTTTTCGGTATATACGAGTATAGATACAATTCGTTTGTGCATTTTAAAATTTGCAAGACAAAAGGTCGTTAAAATAATAGTTTACAGTGTTCGCCACAGTAACAGGGAATTTACAGTGCAGTGGATTGCGTTTTAGTAAACAATTTAATTATCAAGTTGTATACAAACATTACAAACGGATTTTTTTTCGCTTACATCTAGTAATACAGCTTAAAATAATAACTTTTAAAATTCCTGATGTTCTTTTTTCTTAAATTTAGAGATTTTGTATTCCAATTTCTAATGTGATTTATTTTTTTTTGTTGACCTGGCAACACTGCTCCCTGACATGCCTGCGTGGATGCGTGAATAACGGTTATTAAATGCATAATTATAATTGTGGAGATGGACGTTGTTTTCTGATAGCATGCGATGTTTATGTTGTTGGGATGATTGAAAAACTCCAGTACTTAAATTTGTCCTCGAACGATAAATACCACCAAATCTTCACTCGGACAATGTGGTACACGGGTTACATAACCTCAAAGTCGTGGACAGCGAATTAATATTCTGAACTAGTCCTGCCCGATCCAAAAATATCACCCAGATTGATTAACGCAGCATTAGGCGTTCTTCTGGTCCCGTAACCATTGTTGGGATGATTTGGATTATATATCCTCGAGTTTTTCAATTATCCGGATCACCCCTTGTCGACGATTTAGAAATTCTCGTCGATCATAAAATGTTTTTCTCTGTCCGTTTAAATTCCACTGTGTCGTCAGCTAATGAAAAGTTGGGCTTCATCATTAGGAACGCTGGGGCTTTCTGCGTCTCACGTCTTAAACTTCTATATACAAGTTAGGATATGGTGTTTAATACTCGCACTGTGCGATTAATGTTAGTAAGATCGAGCGTCTTCAGAGGAAATTCTTGAAATATCCGCAGTACTGGTGTATTTCCTGACCGAAGATTTGATTGGTCTTTGCTGCCTAATGACAATGTTTCTATGTACACAAGGAGCATTTTTCTAACAGCCTTTTTGTAAAAACTGGGTCATGGGAATATAATACGTACATTTTTGTTAGGTAGAATGACGCCAAACGTAACAATAAAAATTCGAGAGTGTTTTATTGTGATTGTGCTAGAATTACTAAATCACCTGTTTCAATCATATTTTTGACAATTTTAACTCAATAACGAATGTTCTAAATGTTTTAGCACAAAATATTCATGGTAGATTTTATACTTGCATTTTCATTTGAATTTCATGACCCGTGAAATGTACCCATTTCGTCGTTACCTTCAATTCGTGTTATGCAGTTTGTGATGTTTTTCTGGATATAAGCAGGACATAATTACGTCATCACGAATTAAACTCAATGCATTCGTAATTAAAATGGTCGCATATGACCTTTTTTGTCTATTATCAACCTTAATAAAAAAAGGCATTCAAGAACAATCACACCAACAAGAGTACAGCGCAACAATTCAATAACACAATATCGACGAACAGTAACAAGGGGAGAAAAATACTAAATGATCACTTGCTGAGTACCAAAATAGGAAACGATTTACGGTCTAGATCGCTAATCGAAATCCGACTCTGTTATTATAAAAATGTTACCTTGGTATGCACCCGCAGTCATCCTTTCCTCTTTTAAAGTAGCGCCGACGATCGTCTAGGGCCAGCCTACCCTCGTTTCCTTTTCACCCCCCGTTACCTCAGCAGATGGTGCTCGTGATTGTAAGAGCCCCGTGAAGAGTATCTATTTTCTGTTGTGATGAAGCTGCAAGTTGCTATACATATTCAGAAAACAGTATTAAGTGTTCACACCTTTTAATATCAATGCAGCATCAACTGTATTCACCCTGATACAGATAAAATAGCGGTACCTCATTCTGGAAGCTTGCCTTCTGGTTCAGACTGGAAACCAATAGACTGACAATTCTTACGAAAGGAGACCTAAGCGCAGTTTATTTGATGTGCCCGTTTTTCGTCACAAACAAAACTTCCGTATCTAGAAAAGTGACATTATGTCGACTTTTTTAACATTGTAACAGTTTTTGGACATTAGATAGATTTTATTATAAGATGCAAACTTGGAACTAGCTGATATTTACTTGGTGTAGACTCGTTGTGTACCTGTACGTGTTGTTTAAACGTCATTACAGTTAAGCTATCATGGTTTGGCTGTGACATTTTGTCGTTTTTTTTTTTGACGACATTATACAGGTCAGCTTTGAGCAACTCCGCCTTTTAACCGTAATCTCGGATAGGATAACGCCGAAACAGCGTTTCTTTTCCATTGCTACGTGTGCATTTCCCGCTATTGAAACGGAAGTGAAGCTGATAGCATTCCCGACCGGTGATCAGCGTGCAAACCGATGAAAATAACTGCGGAAAGCAATCTGGTTTCGCGCAATTGCAACCATCTGACAGGCACTTTTCGGCTGGAGCTAGCGAGCATTTGTCGGTAGTAAGAGTCGCACCAGTGGCGTTGAAATATTGAGTCAAGCAGGCCGACTCTGCTTTTCCAACGCAACGTTATCATCAGTTCATAAAGGATAAGGAGCAGTGACTGCAGTGTATACGAAAATATACTAAGTGACATATAAATCCGAACACCCAGTTTAAATGGTTTTATTTTAATAAAATTTTGTAGAAGTACTTAATGAAGCATAATAAGTAAATGATAAAAATTTCAAAATGATTGCACTGCTTTAAAGCCCTTTGACCTTTAATAATGTGTGGATGCACCCTGATGTGCTACGCATTCTCCAACGCGCCTAGGCATGCTTCTGATCAGGTGGTCAATGTCCTCCTGTGGTATCTCATTCCAGGCAACCACCAACTCCTCTCGAAGTGCTTCTAGAGTCTGAGGAGGACGTTGCAAATTGAACAATCTCCTACCCATCATATCCCACACGTGCTCAATTGGGGATAAGTCGGGAGATCTTGGAGGCCATGGTAACAATGTGACATCATTATGTTGAAAGAAGTCGATTGTGACTCTTGCAACATGTGGTCGGGCATTATCTTGTTGGAAAGTTGGATCTGCCAGGGTGTCAAGATAGGGTAAAAGATGGGGTTCTAGAACTTCGTGGATATAACGCTGCGCGTTCATGTTACCTCTGATGAAGATTAAAGGTGACCTGGAACCATAAGCTATAGCACCCCAAACCATAACTCCAACAGTGTGAGGAACATGTCCAGTGCCCCTTGCTCTTTGCGTACGGCCTTCTCGAAGCCATGCCTGACAACACCTAACCACAGTGTCTACACTTCTTTGCACTCTAACTGCAATTGCCCGAAAAGAAAGTCCAGCTTCCCGAAGTCCCACTATACGGCCCCTATCAAACTCACTAAGTTGACGAAATCGTGCAGGTCGCCGTACTCTAGGCATCGTAACCGATCGACGCAGAAGGAGCCTATTTTGAAAGTTTTTAAAGAATTGTAACGATTGGCTCAATAAATTTTTTTAAATCGACTCAGTCCTATCACTTTCCGGACAAACCCTGTATTGTTCGGATCCTGATACGACAAAAAAAAACCTTTACAAAAGAAGTACGGTTCAGAATGCCTTCCACATTTTATCAGAGTATACCATGATAGCAAATATGTTTTTGTCAAAATTCTGAGAATCTGACAGTCTTTTTGAGATCCACACCTTTTTTGTTTACAATCTAATGCAACGGTTGGTAAGATCAAAATCAACTAGCTTGAAATTTTTTTAACGCGCGAGGACTCCTATATCTACAAGCCTATATAAGCAGCTAATATCCCTTCTAATACGAATCAAACGCTCAATCTGAAGTTCATTTCCTGCTACAAACTAGAGGCACTCCACTGACTGCCGGTCTTGGAATTGCACTTTATCTTGTAAACGAGAAGTCAGAGAATGTAAAGGAAGTCGCCTATAAATCACCGTCATCTCTTAAGGCGGCTTGGCACGGAGTTTTTCCGGAAAATCCTTATTTAAGCGGTATTGTCGGGAAAAACGGTTTTACTCACGGTCGTCGCCTTACCACCACCCCGCACTTTTTTAGCTTTGAACAAATACACGTCGGGATGAGATTAAGCTGTACACCAGCAAAGGGGAAGATCTGATATGTTCGTCTTTATTTCATTTTAAACAAGCAAATAGGATTTATTGTCCAACGTGAGGTAGTGTTTTCAATTCCCAAGGCATAATAAACATACTCTTTAAAAAAGTGGTCTCCTAGAAAAAGCCGACGAGCCAGAACCTTTATATTTGTAAAAGTCAAGTAAACTGAAAAAAATTACTGTTTTTAACTTTTAGAAAACATTCAAAACGACTGTCGGTCGCCTCAAAATCGTATTTTTCCCGTATTACTTGATTAAAAACGAAGCGAATTACAGGATCGATGGCATTCTAGATCGAAAAATAAAAATTGAACTAAAAATGACTTTATCTGTCAAATTTTGACAAGTGAGGCGTTAGTTTAGAATGTCATTTTCAATTCAAACAGGAAGTACGTCTTACATATTAAAAAAGTTATAGGCCACTGGATATGATTAAAATCTCATGAGTTCCACATTCATTCTTTCGGGAGAATATTTTTTTATGTTTCAATATAGGCATAGATTCCGTTAGAAGAATGCTATTGCTGCTTTATAGAAGGAAACACCGTAAGAAATTGGGGTAGCTTGAGCCCTCAATACGGCTTTGCCTTGTTTGATCTCCAATTTGAAATATTTCCAAGATAACGTTTTATCTGTGTCCATTTGCACGAGGCGTAAAAGTACGCATTAGAATATATAAAATAACCTCGACCGGAGTTTCGGGTATCGTCACGTCGCTAACGTATGAAATATTCAAAAATCCCGTCTTGAGGGACGCCTAAAAAATGCGAAAAAGACGTGAAATGTCAGCGTTCGTTTTCCCTCTTTCGCTTGAGTATTTCTATCTCAGAAGCGTGAATATTCATGACCACCTTATCATCAAAAGCTTCAAATCCAGCGGTCCACTGCGGATGCTTTTACTTTCCACCCTTACTGGCTAGGAATTATAGGAATCGCGAAAAATATCGAGAATTATTTCAAGAAAATTTGAAAAAGTTCCTACATTCTATATCTAGGGCTGAAGTCATTATATATAATTATAGCCGACCAACAGTAAACCTACTAGAACATATGTAAGTTGGAATTTAATTCCGGATAACCCCGCATCCTGAACTGCAACATTGGAAAAAGTATCAAACCTACTGAAATATCCCAAATGGCGCACAATTGCGCTGTTGCAGAGTACGTCGGTCATTGCGCGACGGCTGGCCAGCTTCTGACGTCGCACGAAATCGAATTGTTTGTTCGCGTCTTCAGCTCAGCAGCTCTCTATCTCTCTGCATAAACTAGTTGGCTCTGGTTCGGTATGGCTATGTTTCCGTAACCATTTTATAACCGACCGTTTAGCGTAGGGTTTATATGCAGAGATTCTACCGTGCCGGGTTCTATCCTAGTGAGAAGCAAGCTTTTCTTTTGTTTTTTTAAACAGATACTTCATACGAATATAAAACTTCAAATGATGATGAGCAAAGAAAGACAAATATTATCAAAATCAGATGCATATCTATCGATATCAGGATACTATTGCTCGAGTACAATTAAAGGTTACCATTTGTACTGAAAAGTCATACAATAAGGAGGAATTTTAAACAAATGTGGTTAGATTCGACCATACAAACATGGAGCATTATCAACATGAAAATTTCAGGACAAGTTCCAGATGTTATATTGAAATAAATTTGTTTTGCGTCCTAATTGCCCATTTTTTATAGTAAGTTTTTTGTTGTGCTTTACTAAGTAAAATTCATGTTCTCCTCACGGATGCTTTCAGTACATCCGAAAAGCTTTTAATGGACTTTGTAATCCGTTTAATGCAAGTCCTCATAATATTCCAGAACTTGGAAAAACTTTCACGTTATGAACTTTATTCGCGGAATTTAATTAGCCGAGGTAGGTCATTTTTTGCGTTTCTTTGTTCATTAGTCGATCCTGAAAGTCGTAGTTCAAATTATGTTCAGTTATTACTATATACAGGGTGTAAAAGTTATGGTAGTCATTATTTAAATGGGTAATAAACAAGTCAAAAAGTTCATATGACCCATTGTCCAAAAGTCGATAGATTTTTGTCTAAATGTGCTTTATATTGACCACAATCATACTAATTTTTATAATCTAATCTAAAACGTTTTTAAACGGAGTAATTAACAAATAAATGGCATTAAGTTTTTCTAAGTTAAGCCAAAATTTGTAGTCAGTAAGTACGTTTCATTAAATTAAATATTTAAAACACACATGACAACAGCGCGTCGGTATTTCATCACTCTTATCGAACCGGCAATCAATCACAAACGTGAAGCGCTGAGACAGTTAATGGAAAGCTCTAGGAGTGATGTAGGTAGACAGAATGAAGGTCACGTCTAAAGCTATAAACGAACAAAGATGTCAATCCAATATGATCCAACTTAGAGGGCATTCGTTTTGGGTTAGCACAGGGCTCAATCTTGAGCCCTTACCTCTTCATAATATATCTAAATGCTTTATTCCGCACTGATGACACCGGTTATACAAACCGTAATTTAGCTGTACCACTAACAATGTAGAAAAGGCAAACAACTTATACATACAGGGTGTCCCAATATTGCCTGGACATAAAAGTATCACGTATTTTTGAAGAACAAACAACAAATTAACAATCAAAAATCAACATTAACTTTATGAAGCTTGTCAAAAATAATCTAGCACAGACATAACATTAACTCGATACTAGATTTTAATACTTGATGTAATAGAAACCAGTTCCAATAATATTTTAAAAAAACTACATACACTAATACAGGCCAAGCTGATAAAATCGTATTAATAAAAACATTACTTTTCTCGAATGAATGAAATAAATAAAAGTATCTTCTAAATACTTCGATGTCCACGGATTATTGGGACACCCTGTATACACCCTTCGCCCAATTTCCATAATGACGGAATCCAGTCATGTGAAGTACACGTCTAAATATCACTGTTTGAGATCTGGTATTTCGCGTAGTGCTTGACGTATTTTACGACGTCCTCCTAACACAATCAGTTAAATTTGCATGATTGAACCTGCTCGATTCGGAACGGGAAACAGAAATGAGACACTCTGGGATGCTACGGTTTCAATTAAATTAAGCTCTGTTATCACGGAGAAGCAGATACACCACTCTACCTACTTTTCAACCGCACCTTGAACATTTTTCTTCATTTGTTCTGGTTCCTTGGAAATCGAGTTATTCACGGCCTTACCCACATTACATTCATTGCTTCAAAGCACTTCTTAAACCTTTTTTCTACTCGCTTCGGATTGAGGTCACTTACGCCTTCTTATCAATCTTTCCTTTATTTGAGTCTCAACCAAATATACAGGGTGACTTCGAAGTTGAGTCATTTATTTTAACAGTGAGTAGATCTGATCAAAAGAAATGCTTTTTTCCTTTAACATTTTTCTGGTAAAATTAAAGTAACAAAGTTATAGCCCTTTAGAAGTTTGAGTACCGCCCTGTCTCAATAATAATATTATGCGCTCGTGTTTGGCAACAACGGATATAATCCGCCTCATCCGTTCATCGCATCGGAAACAAAAAAACGAAAGAATTTGAAACGATGTTTTTACTACAATGTACAATTTTATTCAGTTGTTTTCCGTCAATGTGTCAGTCGGTAACGCGTGAGTGAATAGTGGTGTTTGTTGCGTGGCTTAAACGAAATAAAAAATGCACATGTTTACGAAAATGCTGAACTTGTGGACATGATTCTTATTTACGGGGGGGGGGAGTCTTTATGCGGATCGGTTTCCCAATCGAGTGCAACCAACAACCAACCCCTCGTGTTAATGTAGTACAAAGGGCTCGTGAATCAGGTGACTTAAGACCTCACAGGGGAGGGCATGCCGGTGCTCCAAGACCGCACGATCAAATACAGGTCCGCACTGAAATACTTGTCGGGAGGATACTTTATAAAACAAGGTAACATTTTTTTTAATTTTTATTTTTATTTTTACACACATATTTTGGTTTATCTTCCTTCTACAATCATTATCTGAAAATTAATGACTCAACTTCAAAGTCACCCTGTACATCTTCTACTCGGGTAACGAGACACTTAGATTATACTTTTGATCAACATGCAGCCAAATACATATACATGGTGTCTCAACGAAAATGGAAACTGGTTTTAAGAGCAAATAAAAAAAGTTTGATATCATTTGTATATAGGGTGGTTCACAAGTCGTCATTAAAAAGATACGGAGAGTTGAAGTTTAAAAATAAGAAACAGTTTTCTAAATATGTATAGTTTCTTTTGTCAATGGCTTAGATATGTCAGCCAAAATATCGAAATTGCGAGCAGTCAAATTAGGGAATCTTTTCAGACATTTCACTAAATTTCTAAACAATTGACATGTTATATGATATAAAACTTCTTATTTTTAGGAGCTGTTCTCAAATATGCAATAAAACATATGGTATTCTATTTAAAAAATACATAAAACTACCTTCCATTTTCGTTGGGACCGCCTGTATATGTGTCATCTAATACGAGATTCAGTACAGGAACGTACAGGTGTTGTATGTCGCTAATCAATGCCGTACAATTAGATAGAACATGCTATTAAGTTAGATATCATTACAAATGTATAGGTATCCATTGTAGATATGCCGTAAGGTATACCATCTAACCATCTACCAGCAATTCTGGAATGGTATAGGTACGTGAATAATTGCTACATAGCGCAAAGCAGTAATCGATCACAGGGCAATAAATTATTCTGTGCGTCTTCATTTGTCGTTGACATGTATACAGGGTGTCCGCAAAGTTGGGGTTTTCCTTTACACGACGTGTAGATCTTGAAAACGTAAGCAATTTTTCTTAGTACCATATACACCAATGTCTTACGGGAACCGAGATAAAGGACTCTGCAACATCAAAAATATCTGAATACCGTCCTGTAGCCGCGACATCACGGAGTGGTACAATGTCACTGGCTCAACGACAGAACTGAGTCGGGGTCAGCGTGTCAGGTCAGTATGCAACCTTCAACCGACGGTTACGGTCACGCCTGTAGAGGTAATCGCGTAGACGAGAATCCCTCAACAAGCACTAGAGACGTGGCTAGAGAAGTGCAAGTATCAAAAACTAAAGAGTGGCAAACGCTGCGTGAAGAGCGGCTGTATCCGTTTCACGTCCAACGTGTACAAGCCCTTCAACCTGACGATTTTCCAGCAAGAGTGCGGTTTTGTGAGTGGTTGTTGCATCAACATGACAATAATCCGGACTTTTTGAAGTGCATATTGGTGACAGACGAATCTACGTTCACGCGTAATGGGGTGAATAACTTTCGATTTCAGGCAGAGACGTACTTAGCCCTTCTCGTCAACTGTAGATACAGTATCACTTCTCGAATCATGTATGACATCTCAAGCGATCATCTTTCCGTTGTTTTGGAAGTGGATAATGAGCTGATCTTCGAAGATGAAACCCGTCCAAGGAAACGCATTGATTGGGAGCTATACAAGTCGCTCCTCAGAGAGTTCCCCAACATTCCGATCATAGATGATGAGAACGGTATAGATGCGGCTCAAGCGGAGTGGACAAGCTTTGCAGCGTGCAGCTGTACTTCCCGTGCAGCGACACGGCAGACCTTTTCTGCCAGCAGACATTCGTCAGAAAATTTCTGATAAAAGGGATGCAATTAAGCAAGCGAAAAGGTCTTGTCATCCTGATGACATTCGCAGAGCGATGAATCTTGTTCATGAAGTGAGAAATGCTCTTCATGAATTCCGTAATGAGCAATGGAACGACTTTCTGGCGGGGATGCTTGACTCAAGCATTCCTCTCTGGAAGGTGGCGAAGTCGTTTAAAAACGGAAAACATGATCAAATCCCACACATCCACGGTCCTGGAGGCATTGTCTTCAGGTTGAGGTTTTCTCCGATGCCATGGAAAGCCAGTTCTCTCCCAACTATGATCTTGATGATGACCTCGACAAGGAGCAATACATCGTTAGATCTGTCAGTATATATTTTAGGGCCAACGGCGTCAGTGACAGTCGGGCTACCGTTGGTGATTTTCCTTCATCAGAAGATTCTTCTTCAGAAGCTTCTTCAACCGAAGATCTGCTTAGCACATCAGCGGAATCTCCCGAGATCCCGCATTGCACACCAGCAGAGATTCAAGGTCATATTGAAGACCTTAAAGGGCGTAAAGTACCTGTGTCAATGCCATGCTAAGGACCAAGTACTTCCCATCCGCGTGGAAGAGCGCTGAAGTTGTAATGATTCCAAAGAAGGTGGGTTCGATATTTCCCCAGGATTATCGTCCCATTTGCCTGCTGTCAGCTCCGTCTAAACTCGCTGAAAAGGTGATTCTGCGTCACCTTGGGAATCTCTCGTCAGATCATCATTTGATTCATGACGTACAATTCGGTTTTTGGTCTGAACATTATACGGAGCTACAGGCGGCTAGGCTGGTGGAACGAGTAACCAGGGGAGTCACCCTTAACGAAATTACTGGAATCTTGCTTTTGGGGGCTTTCCTTTTTGGCTTCTAAAACTACTGAAATCCTTCCTTGAAGGTAGGAGATTTCGGATCAAAATTGACAATGTCCTGTCGACAACACGGCTGATTACAGCCGGCGTCCCTCAGGGTTCGGTCCTTGGACCTATCCTTTACTCACTGTACATCCATGATGTCCCTAGCCACAGCAACTGTGAAGTCTATCTCTATGATGACGATACTGCATTGGTGGCTCAAGCGTGGTCTGGTGACCTAGTCCATGACAGGTTGCAAAGTGCGGTGGAGGATGTATTACTGTATGTGTGAAGTGATTTTAGCAATGCTTAAACGCTGACTATCCTAAAAGATTCTCTTCTACTCCTTTGCTCTCGTTCTTCCTTCTCTCCTTTCCTTACCTTTTTCCCTTAAAATTGTTTGGTTTCTGGGTTACCAGACCTGACAGACTTACAAACTGACAGTGTGACTCAAGAGCTAAGGTCCCACGAACCGCTCTGACAACCAACGATGACTTGACTGTTCCTCATTTGAGTTTTATTAGTATCAGGCTGTGTGCTCTGAGTTGGAATGGACAAAGTTTCTTGTAAGTATATCTCTGAATCTGAAGATGAATTTTCTTCCACTGGTTCGTAAGATGATGTCAAAGGAGTTTAGGAAGCAACATATTTAGCTCGCCGTCCCTATCTTCATTTATTTTCATCAATTGAAGTGTTTCGGCATGCGCAATATCAAACAGATTTTCCAAGTATGTAACATAGCTGGGTAGAGATTTAGTCGGTATACATGCATACAGTAAATAATGCACTCACGAATAGTACGGTTGGAGCTCTAATTGACACTTAATCTAACTTATATTATAGAACAAAACTGCTAGTACTTGTCCATTAGAGGGAAAACATGTTCAAACGCAACCCGGCACGCGAAGGCTCTGGTACATTAAGCTTATTTACAATTGTTTTGACATTGTTCAAGCAGAATTAGAGGGTATGCGTTTGAGATACCAGCAATGACAATAATAATCCGTTTTTGTGAGATGAAAACGTAATCTACATGGGTCGATGTTCCTCGATGACAGATTCCATTCAGTTTCTTCTTAATTTAGATATAAGTAGCTCCTAGTAATACCAAACTAACGATATCAAAAACTGTGAACGTTTTGTGCTATTCGATATAACGATATAGTCAGAAAAATTGTATTTGATGTCATTGTCATATAGCAATGTCTGTCGTGCTTCCTAGCATGACACAACATGTTCCGTGACGTTTTACGGCCTTACCAGAGGGCGAAAGGCAGAGGTTATGGGTTTTTAGGGCATTAATTGCTTCGATCCCCGCCATGGAGATTCAATCTGGCACGTATTAGACTTGATGGGCAACCATTATCCGCAAGGTGGGACGGGATGTGATGGGGCCACATGGAGGTATAACTCGGAGCTATTACGATCTCGCCCTGTCGGCTATCTGGTGCAATCATGGGGTTTGGATTGTTGCAGTTTAACGGCATTATTCAAGTGATTAGTGAAAATCAATCGCATGACGCCCCATTTAATCTCTCCATCTAAATATTGCGAACACTGCATTGTAGAAAATTAAATTTCAAATAAAAGTTGTAGGGTTTCGAGGGGAAAAATGTTGGTGACCTTGATAACGACCTTGACTACGATCTCTAAGATCATTTCAAGGTCGAGTGAATATTTTCAAACGACACGTCTCCTTTTGCACATCGGAATTGGAAAGATCATGACCTTGACTTTAACCTTCAATGTCAAGTCAAAAAAGCAAGACATTTTACGAAAGAATATAACCTTGACCCTAAACTACATTCGGCACTACCATGACTTTGAGGTCAAGGTCACGGTCGGACGTAGTTTCCCGCTTTGTCTATTTTTATTATAAAAATAAGAGGTTTCCTTCGGAAGCCGTGGCTTGACCTCGAAAGTATTGATTAAAGTTATGGTCAAATTCACGGGCGAGGTCATGGTCAATGACATTGTCAAGGTCACAATAACGATAGTGTTCAAGGTCTTGATCTGGATCAAGGTAATGATTGATACAAAGTCATGGTCAAAGACATAATCACTGCCAACGTCTTTGTCAAGGTCATGTCCAAGGTCATGGTCAAAGTTATTGTCAAGGTCAAGGCCATTATTAAGTCAATCTTCAATGTCATGGTCAATGAGTTATGGTCAAGGTCACGGTCAAGGTAATGGTCAAGGTCAGTCATGGTCAAGGTCACCTTTGAGCGATGTCCATAAGACTCATGACTATGCTATCAAACATGCTAGAGCAAATTATTTTCGATGTCTTGATTTAACCTTGAAATTGCCGCGACAGCAATAGCCAAGGTCAATGTGATGTTAGACCGTATTTACACGTCTCTTGAATTCCGATGTTGAAAAGATGGGTTTCATTGGTAAATATGTAGAATACGTAGTCTTTTAAATGTTTAGTGGGGTGATTGAACTGGGACACCGTGAATCAAAAAATAGTGGTATTATAATGGGAGGAAAGTGGCAACGTTAATGTAATTATTATTTTGAAAACAATCTCGAATGAAGCCAAGATAAAATAAAAACGATTTTGGGAAAATTCAGCTGTTTAATCAAAAACTTTATTTTTTGTGGTTATTTATTCGTCACGTCCATTTGAGTTCGAGCTTGTTTGAATACATCCGCTCATGCGATCTGATCTGAGCCCGGATATATATTACTAAATAACGCACAAAATTTCAGTTTTAGTTTATAATATGCTAAGCTCCATTTGAAATAGAAAATGAATAAAATCAATCGTAAACATTCATAGTCCAATCAACAGACTACAATACTGATTACATCAAACTACGCATATTCACAGCCCTGATGATTCCAGCAATTGATGATGAAGTGCACTACAACATCTGAATATTTGCGCAACCAATTGAACGATTGCATGTTGATTGTGACCTGTTCCATGCAATTGGAAAATCAATATTTCCTATTTACTTGTACAAACTTTGTAGTTATGGGAATTGTATGAAGTACAAACTATTCATCCGTTTGTTAGGTTGATTTGGGGCCGGCTTTAAGCCTCTCTCGTCAAAATCAACGTGTTACAAATACAAATAAAGGATTACGTTGTAATGTTCTTAACTCTCCATTTAAGCTCAATAAGAGGAGTTTCAAATAGTTCTAAACTGGATATATGTATATTTATTACTTGATCTGAGAAAACGAGTTATGCTTCATTCAATCCAAAGTTTGTTTGATGAAATGGACAAAGATGGTATCAGTATGTCGTGTTCTAAGACGAAGACAATCAATGTGACCATTGATGATTCTGTGCAAGAGATCGTATTCATGAAGAGAAGAGTGTCAGTATAACAGTACTCCTCCCCAATGAAGTCCATTTTATATCCACAGATACTCAAAAACTTTTTCTGACCACGTACTAATTTGTTGATCTGTGAGTCGTAACTCGGTGACCAGATGGAGCAGCAATACTAAGTAACGAACCAAAGAACGCTACAAAATTTAAAAAACAAATTTATAAAACCTAACTTCTTATATATACACAGTTGATTGTTTCTTCAATGCGTAGGTTAAATAACAATTTTGAGTCAAAAATAACTGCTAAGTCCTGATTGATCTGGTCTTTAGTTTTTAGAGATCCACCATTGATGCTATAAGAATGATAAGAACTAACTACTACATGTAGTTTTGATCATTTAAAAGTAAAACATTCACTCCACACCATTGAGAAGTTTGATCTTAGCAATTTAGCATCATGTATGTTAAAATTATTTTATACCTAAAGGGGTGCCATCACAAGCAAGCGACTTGAATCAAATTGACATTTTGAAGATGTCTCGAATTGAAATATTATTGTTAGGGTTTCTCATAAATTCAAAATGGAACACCCTGTATATTTCCACATAATCAAATAGCTTTCCTTGGGATCATTTTTGTGATACCGGATTTATAAAACTCCTTTCGAATAGTTTTCGAGTTATTGTTTGATAACGCCGTGCGGATCTCAGAATCGCAATAACAGATCGCTACCTTATTCTTGCTTAGAGTGGAGTACAAAATGTTAGTACATGGTTTACGCTGTATCAATTAGTTCCTCCACGCTTACTAAAAATTAAAATGCGCTTCAAATGGCTTTTATCTTACGTTTTTCGTGTCGCTAAAACCCAGTCAGCAGTTATTTCAATATATGGTGAATGTGCCGGTAATCCGGACACTACCACTAGTCGGACAAAGTTATATTATTGGTAAAAATTTGAATAAATTCCCGCAATTTTTTCACGAGATTGTGAAATAAAATCTCACGTTACCACTTCAGGGGACAGTCTAAGCTGTGAGAAATGTTGGAAATATGTAATCAGTATGGTAGTACAAAGTCGACAGTCCAGGACCGGATTAGGGGAAAAAATTTTTTTCTTGATCATTTTTACCCAGTTTGTATGTATTTTTGATAAAAATATCTATATACGATGGATGAGTATGTTTAATTTCTTTTCTTCACAGTCTTAATTACCGCTGATTTGAAATTTCTGTTCTACTATCACATATTTTTAAATACGGTTCTATCTAAAAATGACCGATCAAATGCCGTCAATTGGAAACTAGCCGGTCGACTGGTAGCACCTTCAGTCCCAGTACTGACAAAATAGCACGTTTTTGGTTAATATGTGTTTATAAAATTACAGGAATATCTATAACCAATATATTTGTTGTCGGCGAAAGGCAAAGATTGATATTCAAATCAAGTTGGGTACTTTATTTTGAAGGTTCATTTATACCATTTATGTATGAAAAATAATATCGCTCAAATGTTCACCACGATTGGATTTACAGACGTCCACGCGATGGTCGAAATTTTCAATGACATTTTGCAACATGGTCGGTTCTATGGCATTTATCTCGGCAATGATGTTGTTTTTGAGTTCTTGGAGCGTGGCTGGTTTGTTGACGTAGACTTTGCTTTTCAAATATCCCCATAAAAAGAAGTCCAAGGGAGTCAAATCGCACGATCTTGGTGGCCATGGCACATTTCCTCTGCGCGAAATCACGCGATCACCGAAGAAGGACTGCAATCGATGGATATTGACGTTGGTTGTGTGGCATGTTGCACCGTCTTTTTGGACATAAACATCGTCCATATCCATTCCTTCAAGTTGCGGCAAAAAATAGTCCTCTATCATCACGTGATATCGCTCAGAATTGACGGTAACGGCGTTCCCGGCCGCATTTTCAAAAAAGTAAGGTCCGATGATGCCTTTTGACCACAATGCACACCACACAGTCACTTTTTGAGGATGCATCGGCTGCTCTTGACACTCACGGGGATTTTCGTTCGCCCAGATGCGGCAGTTTTGCTTGTTTACCGTCCCATTCAAAATGAAATGCGCTTCGTCGCTGAACATGATTTTTGATGAAAAATTGGCATCAATTTGGCGGTGTTCAAGGAGCCAATCTGAGAACGTTCGCAGCTCTTGCGTCAATTGGATCTTGTAGGCGTGTACATTCAAATCCTTGTGGAGAATGCGGAGCAAACTGGTTCTCGAAATGACCAATTCTTGGGATCGACGCGTTGTTGATTGTTTCGGATCGTCTCTCACACTCTCCTTCACAACAGCAATATTTTCCGGTGTGCGAACGCTCCTTGGCCGGCCAGAGCCTGGCAGATTTGCCACAGAACCTGTTGCCTCGAATTTACGCACCAGACGACCGATGGTTGTTTCGTTTGGGCGGTTGTTGCGACCGAAATGTTCACGAAGCGCGCGAAACATGTTTTTTATTTTTGCACCATTTTTGTAGTGCTCTTGAATAACTTTAATGCGGTCTTCAATCGAACACGACTCCATAGCGATTAATGGTAAACATTCAACTAACAAAATGACATGTCGGTGACAGAAAACAAAGATGGCGTCTATGCCAAATTGACGTTTACTTTCCTGCGTCCCTATTGGACAACCCTACTTTGCATTTTTCTTCTGCCTAAACCGTTCGACCACTGGCACATAGACCCTACCATCCAATAGCCATGTAATCGTAATCCACAAAAGTCCATTGAGGAGCAGGCAAATTCAATATCCGATGCATCTCAACCACCATACTCAGTCATGTGCTTGACAGCTGTCTTTACAGAACTCCTCCGTCTGCTACGCAACCAACAAACCGATGGCGATAATTGAGAATCGCCTCCCAAAACGTCCGTGATATGTCTCTTTGCGAAACTCGGCTACGCTTTCGTATACTACAATGGGCATTTCGAACAGTAGTTTTTCATTAATTACGACAGGATGTCGATTGCCGGGACAGCGGAAATGCCGCACACTGCTTGTACCTGCTGTCAATTAACATTGGCGTTGTTCTGTTAACATTCTGTACGCGGCGCTGGTGGAAAACGTGACGGGGATAAATTTGATTACCGAATGCTAGGAATGGTAAATATTTCCAAAGAGAGATTTAGGGTGGATTTCACCAAGGTTTTCAACGAGCTTCAAGTTCCAATCAAATAGCAACCAATAGCTACGAAATGTTGAAAACAAAATACTGTCAAAGTATGAGATGACAGCTTGTCATTGAAACATCACCAGCTTATTGAATATTATTAATTAATAATTGCATTTAACATTGTCGATTGTTTATTCATGTATATATTATTTTCTTTAATTGATATACGATTTTACTGATTCAACATCACCTACCGTGTGTTTTTTCCTATGAACCTCTTGCAGATATCCATTAAGCACCTACTTGATGACAGGCATTATAGCACCTTCGATTGATATTCCCATAAAACCATTCAGGAATTTTGTTATCCATAAATCCATAAAGCCAAATTTTCTGCAAGATGTCATGGGATGTTACAGTTTGAGTCAAAATAAATGTTCCCCTAGAGTTACAACTTACTCCAACAGCTGCTTGGATAATTTCTTAGTGAATTTTGATAACGATTTTAATGTATCTGTTGTGGATCACTGTTTGTCTGACCATTACTGTATAATCCTCAATATCCGGGTATCTAAAGTGCAGTGCAATGAAGCGAATAAGTATTCAAATATTCGAGACCTTTCTGAACAGAATATACAAAACTTCAGACTAAAATTGAGTCAAGAAAGCTGGTTGGAAATGTACCAACAGTGCCTAAGCTATTGCCGACTGTCACGTATGACCACCGACGATGACGCTTGTCCATCGGGGGACCACGTCGCATGTATCGACACCCGCCTGTAAGAGAATTATTGGAGATGGTGGTGTGTAAATAGCAACGTCAAAAAATTGAGATATATCTTCCCAAACCCTAACCTCCAATTTTTAACACCTATACATTTTTATTCGAAAATGATCAGTACCGTCCGAAACGTCAAAAAAGGAAGTTTGAGCAATTTTTTTTCCTTTTTTGACCTGTTTTCCGCATCCGCTGGACAGATTTCAACAAACTACGAAGCTTTTTCATCCTTGGTATAGTGCTAACCTTGTGTAAAAATTTCATCAAAATCCGAGCCATACTTCCCAAGTTATAGGCGGCTAGAAAATTACCATTACCAGGTCTATATTTTTCAAAGCTTGTCCTGGCCTCAATGAATCATGCCCTGAAGTTTGACGAGGTACCTTATCAAGAGCCTGTCTACCAACGACAACACAAACAAACAAAGAATATCAATACCTTAGGATATAACAAGAGAGAGAGTACTAAGGACGAGCGAACGTCTCCCGTGATTAGTCCAATTATGACTGTTATCAACTAAGAAAGATAAAAGATACGGCTTCATACCAACAATCCTCTTTCAACTAAAAGCATTTTTGTATTTGTCAAAGACGAGCTTCTACTCGTACAGGTCTCTATGTTGTTTGGGAAATTTCCGTTTCTTCAAGTTTCGAATAAACGGGCAAACCGGCAAACTTCAAATTAATTGCGGATGCTTCAACAACTATTCTTGGTACTTTCCACGTGCTGTTCTCTTCCCACTTATCTCGCTTTTTCCAGTTTGTAATATCAGAAAATGCTCATAGTACAGTCATTGTAGATATAGAAGACCGCGTCAGTTACGATAGTCGTAAACGGTGTCCTGTATTCGAACAACGGTATATAAAAGTACGCCACGTTGAAGTCAAACAAGTGTAACGTAATATCTTATTTTTGGATCACCCTGTATAGATGAAAAGACGTCCCCCAAGAAATCATATACCAGGAGAGTCATAAATGGGGGTGCGACCACCCTGTATAAGAAAAAACGATTTCCGGTAGTGTCATTTCCGAAACGAATAAAAATGAAATAAGATTTGGCCTTGAACTTTTGTCCCTTTTAGCGGCTTGATGTGTTGTTTCGTCGGTCGAGAGCTTGTTGGATTTTCTCAGAGTTTTCGGAAACGCAATTTATTATGTAACTTGCGAGGAACAGAACACTGGCTGAAACGTCGCTTTTGCAGGCTGACACCGACAGCAGCTTTCCAGAGTTCAACTTTGCTCGAGCGTCAACCCATGTTATTGTCACAGCTTGTGAAAGCCTGATAGCGAAACATTCTCTCTGATCGATCTTAAACGAACTGGGCAAGTTGACTGCCTAGTATACCATAATCCCGTCCCAAGTATAAATCATTTATTTTCAATAACTGTGGGTCTATGACTTTTAGGCACAAAGGAGCATCGTGTTTATTTCCTGATTTAATCTGAGAATTACTACTTACTTATCTAGTTTGAGAGATACTTCACAAGATGCCCAACTGAAGAGCAACCTAAAAACTACCGAAGTAAATTACTTATTAAAACTTCATAGAGACTAATGTATGCATGGAATCTTCAATAGACGCAAAGAGGAGCATGGCTTGTCTGAGCAGAGGTGACTTCATTTCTAAGGTCTAGCGGGTTAAAGTCTGAGACTGAGAGATTCATTATAGCTTGCCAAGATGGTGTATTTAATACCTTGATATACCGTGGTAGGGTTATGGGTGCGGATATACCCGATGTCAACTTCAAAGCATGTCCACAGGCGCTAGATAGTGTTATACTACCATTTCGGGCACTCCTACATAGTAGACGAAACGCCTGTGTTGCCCTATGCTCGAGGGGATATTTACTGGAATTATTCGTTACCCAAACGAGTACATCTACATGTCTGATTTCCATTTATCTGTCTCCAAGATTACAAGACTGATGAGTGTCTGATGAGTACGAAACAGTGCTGTATGAGCTTGGTCGTCCACGTTAATCAAAACAGAGGGCCGCCCATGGAACGCGAGTTGTTTAAAACACGGCGAAAACAAACAAGCAAAACATTCGCGATAGGAAATTTCAACAACACGGTGACGCGCCAGCAGATTTTGCTCATTAAAACTTCGCATGTTTCACCGAAATCAGATTTCGTTTATTTTCGACGAAGTGTCCTGCCGCTACGATTGGTTACAATTTGATTTGCATCAATTTATCTGTTAGACAAATCCTAGTCGCTAACACAAGTAGCTAGACGCAGAGGCTATGTATCTATATGAAGAACAGCCAGCAACAAGGAATTTATTACAACATTTTTTAAGGTTAGGCTAGTGTTTGATCAAAATTTCATAAAAAAACAACCGTTAAAGAAAATGTAAAAGGACTAATGATGCACCCAGAAACACGTTGGGTAAACTACTAATCAAATGATCTATTTCCTCTTGGTGTATCTCATCCAAAGCTACTTGTAACTCGTGCCGAAGGGCAGCTCAAGTTTCCTCAATGATTGCATCAAAGGCAAGGTAAGGTGAACAACTTCCTCAGACGGAATTATTGGTCCCTGGCACTATGAGGAAAATGTAAGACGCAGTGACAGTGACCGGTGTGGACTTAGGGGACATTTAGTACCAATGGCACACAATTCAAGGGCATCGACGGGTGTCTTTCAACTTTCTAGTGCCAACTTTTCTAAGTGGGACACGCTGTATTTCCACTATCATCGCCAATATTGTTTTTTGCAGATTGCGCCCGCGTTAGCAAATAATTATTCGAACAAATACCGATTGTTTTTTAGCTGAGTATCCGTGCATAGGTTCACTCTAATTGCGAAACAGAGAACTAAGCTCGGTCATTTTTTATATACATATTCGTTCCGCTCCATTGCCACTAGCTGCATCATCCGCAATTAGTTCTTTTTCTGCCATTCCGATGAATAAAAAATGCAGTGTGGTTTTCACGCATCGCAAATGAAACGTCGCTCGCAATGTTTCGTCCGAATCGCAGCATGTTCATTAGTAACATAGCTTCGTTAGACGACAAACGGATAAGCATTGATAGCTGTTTCGTGCTATTCGGGAACTCATCGGCATGCTCTAGGCTTGCCCCCACGATGTACAATGAAAGCTGAGCGACTGTTCTCTATCCAGGATAAAAAGTCTAAAAAAAAAATCGAAAACTACTATGAAACAGAAAAGATATAGAGATATATACTTGTAATGTCACGTATTCCTGTTAAGGGGTGGTAGATTAGGTCAAAAGCAACCGAGTTTGTCCTATCATGTCTTATCCAAAAGTTAAGCATTTTTGGGTTATTTGAATTTTAAGTTTTTTATTTTTTATTCCGATTTTAGACGGTTAAAATTGAAAAAATTTGCTTGCTTGATTTTGAGTTTTTTGTTAACGTCGCATAGCAGACATCTCAATAGTTCATAATAAGTGATAAAATGTTGAAAAGCTACAAACGTTTTAAAATTACGCTTTTTAAATGTATCATTTTCTTTTTTTTTACTAACTTATTCGATAAAAATGCAATTTTCTGTAAAAAATCTCCTAGTTATGAAATGTGCAAATTATATAAATAATATCTATATCTAACAAGCTTTCATTTGAGGTATTAAGCGTTCAATTATCTGAAGTACATGCAGATGTTCAGATGTGCTTGTCCTAGAGTTTTGTATTAAATTTACAATCATAATATCATTTCGTAATTCAACTCCTACTTTTACCTGAAACAAATGAAATAGACCTCACTACCTGCGTTTTGCTATCCAGTTTAGTGTTGGCTATACGTTTAGGCTACACATTTCCTACCTTTAATCACTGACCAGCGTATAGGTAAGGTACCCTCAAGCAACGTAACAATTCTCTCTGGTAAGTGACCTCTTTGAACTCCAGGCTCGGTTTGTTTCATAATCCGTTTGATCCCGAACCGAGCGTGATTATCATCATCAAGCAGGCTGGACTTTTCAAAGAGCTCATTCGTTTCCGCCCCAAATCCCGTACCTCACGCTATCGATCAGTTGCGGCCACAACTTTGACCTAAGCCGATATATTTCATTAGCTCCCTGACGAAGGGATGGCCTGCTTTTGATACAAATAGACCCTTATCGGGTGCCCTTCAAGTCCAATGAACTGCGGGGGCATCGGTAGAACTCACGCGGTTAGCCATTCATTCAGCGTTGCCAGATGGATCAACCCACAACAAACACGAAAATCCCCCAGATTTGAAGCTTTTTAAAAAATCCTTAGCCTGTGGCTTTCGTGTCGATAATCCCCCGCGGTTTTCTGGCCAATCAAACTACATGTTGTCAAAAAGTCAATTGTATGGTTGGGACTGAAACGTATTCTCAGGTTAGGTAATACATACTATATATATCCAGTATTTGGAACTTCTGTCAATGAGTTTAAACGGAGTATTAAGACCATTACAATGTTATTCTTCAAATCGATTCTGTTTCGTATTCAGAACAAGGGTTTTACTCGTTGATTAAGTACATAAATAAAAACGTTTTCCTTCAATTTCAATAATTATGTTATTCTTCTTTATTTCAGTTTTATTATACCTTGATTGCTGCGCACACTTCCGTACTACTACATGAAGAGATAAAGTATATGCAGAACTCCACCGCTATAGAAGAATCTTTCGTTGATCACTCCACAACTTCTGAAAGTGAGTATAAGTTGGCCTTTAGTGCTTTTGTTATTCTTCAATGCTCATTCGATTTAAGAAATTGTCGTTTTCCAAAAACATACAGGGTGTCCCGACGAATAGAAAGTAGCACATTGGAAATGATGTCAAAGGTCTGTTTTTGTGACAACCTTGATATTTAGTGCATATTTCAAAATTATTTTAATATCTACATGGTGTTTCATCGTGCAATAGCAAATATATATTTTTAAATAGAATCTCCTATATTTGATTGCACATTTGAATAGAGCTTCTAAAAATATTAAGTTTGATGTCAATAACATATCGTTGCGATTGTCAGTGTCTTCGGTACTTGGTCAAACGTCTGTTAAAAAATGCCCAACTTTGAGACAGCTCGTTTAGATAAATCTTGCCGAAATTTCTTCCTATTTTACAGGGTATCTCAAAACGCAAAATGTACGTTTTCTTAAAAATTTCAAATGGATCACACTGTATATTTCTACATAGTTAAAAATTTTAATTAATGAACCTTTTTGTGATATATTTTTAATTTTTTTCCAAACGCTTTTGAGCTATGGTTATTAATTGCAAGAAAAAGCAAATATATTTTGTATTTAATCATGAAATCAAATCTTCTATCAGAACAATAGCTTTTACTAATACAAAATTGTTCGAAAACACCCAAGGCCAGACGTCTTTTGAAATTATCTTGCGCGTCTAAAAGGGTATTGTAGAACGAGAGGAGTCAGATAGAGAGATCTCGCTAGCCAATTGCTCGGTCCTCCTGCCATCAGTGATATGTAATCCTTCCCAATAGGCAATTGTGTCACCCAAGTTTCTGAAACGATGTAATTGTGAAAATATCCTGGGTCTGAGATCAAAGACCTGGGAATTAATAGCTATAACTCGAAAGTTGAGCGAAAAAGTGGTATAAACCTCATTTGAAAAAAAAATGTTTTCAACTACACAGGGTGTCCGCAAAGTTGGGGTTTTCCTTTACACGACGTGTAGATCTTGAAAACATAAGCAATTTTTCTTAGTACCATATACACCAATGTCTTAAGGGAACCGAGATAAAGGGCTCTGCAACATCAAAAATATCTGAATACCGTCCTGTAGCCACGACATCCCCGACTGGTACTAGGACACTAGCTCAACCCGACGACGGAACTGGGTCGGGGTCAGTGTGTCAGGTCAGTATGCAACCTTCAACCGACGGTTACGGAGGTAAAATAGAGACGTGGCTAGAGAAGTGCAAGTATCAAAAACTAAAGTGTGGCAAACGCTGCGTGAAGAGGGGCTGTATCCGTTTCACGTCCAACGTGTACAAGCCCTTCAACGTGACGATTTTCCAGCAAGAGTGCGGTTTTGTGAGTGGCTGTTGCATCAACATGACAATAATCCGGACTTTTTGAAGTGCATATTGGTGACAGACGAATCTACGTTCACGCGTAATGGGGTGAATAACTTTCGCAACACTCATGTTTGGTCAGTAGAAAATCCGCACGCTGTCCGTCGGGTACATTTTCGGTGAATGTTTGGGCTGGCATGGTGAACGGTATGCTCATTGGACCATTTATTCTCCCAAATCGATTGGATTGCAATACCTAGACTTTTTACGCAACATTTTGCCTTCCTTGTTAGAAGATGTGCCATTAAGTGTAAGACAATCAATGTGGTTTCTGCACGATGGTCATATTTGTTACCTCTGTTCGTGGTCTGCACCATCGCCGGCGTCTGCTCAGTAGCGCATCAGCTGATTTTATTTTCTGTTAGAGCGGTATGATTTCGGGCAGGGACGTACTTAGCCCTTCCCGTCAACTGGAGAGTGAGTACTTTTTCCTTTATTTTTTTTACTTGGTCGCCCTCGTTTCACTACACATTACCTTTGTTATTTCAAGGGTAGTTGTTTCTCAAAAGGAAAACCCCAACTTTGCGGACACCCTGTATATTATATGACCTCAAACTTCTTGTTGTTAGGTGCTCTATCCAAATATGCATTAAAGTATGGGGTATGTATTAAAATGATTTTGATATATGCAACATATCAAGGACGTCACGAAAACACATTTTTGGTATCTTTCCCTGTTTGGTCATAAAACTTTCCATTTTCGTTGGGTCACCCTGAATGTATTATGTTCAAGAAAAGCCATCAGTTACGGAAAATTATTTACTTATTCACTTGTGTATACGCTATCTGAACGGTTTATTACACCATTCAACGGATAGTGAGACAGGAATGAATCAATTTTAAGACATAAAAATGTTCAAAAATATCTTAAAATTACAAAATGACTTAACCTACCGTTATATGAAATCGTTAAACACTGCGCAAATTGCAAAAGAACAAATTTCTAAGAGAATATCGTCTAACAAGTTTTTTCTCTCTTCTAGCTTCGATGGCATTCACAATAACTTTGCTGACACTGTCTTCTTCCGGCGTGTTTACTACACTTTTACTATTATATGGCCTGCACACGGTAAGCACCCTTCGTGTCCGCTTATAAGCTGCATTTTTAAGGCGCAATAAACGGCAGCGTGACACGTTTTTGATCTCTACTTTGCGACTTTCTGCTTTAGTGGAAAGCGGAAATTAAACCAGTCTTGTTGAAACCGTATATTGGACACATCCACGGCATCTAATGTCGGCAGAAAGAGCTGTGTTAACGTGTCGCGATATCGAGCACCAGTAACAGCCTCATTTTCGAAAAAGTATTGTCCAGTGATGCTTCCAGCCCAAAATCTAAACAGTGACACGTGGTGCGTGCGCTTATTTTTTGACAATCACACGTGGGTTGTGCGACCCCCAAATACGGCAATTTTGGCGATTATGGTGAAAATGTGCTTAGGATGATTTTGCTCGAAAAATCAGCATCCACTTGTGTTGATGTTCAACACTCCATTCCAGGAACTCTCTTCGGTGTTCATGGTTGGATTCAGTTGTTGTATTTATTGTATTTTGTAATAGAAGACACAGATCTTTTGCGAGTATAGCTTCTTGAAATTTGCATATCTTGTCCGCGATGCCGAATTGACGTTCCTGGGCTTTCACCAACTCACTCACGCACTTCTTCGACATGGACATTTGAACGACTTGTTTTTGGGCAATCGGTGTGTTTAGCGTCTCCAACTGATTCAGTGTCCCTGAATTTTTCAATTAATCTTTTCATTGTTTACGAGGTTAAAACACTATTCCGGCCATATTTTGCATAAAATTTTCGAACTCTTTATTTTTGAAATATTTTATACAGGGTGTAAACGTTATGGTAGCCATTATTGAAATGGTTAATAGCGGGGGGGGGGGGGATATATCGACCACAACAACCACAACCTTACTAATTTTATAATCTAATCTAAAAATTCAAATCTTGCATTAATTATATGTTTTGTGCCTGGTACTTTACAAATCCCCGTATCTTTCTTTTTTTTTCTTCCCTTGGAATATTGTCGAGTTTTTCTTAGTCACTTTGTGTACAAAACAACCGGAAATGTATGAAAACACAGACCAGACCTAAACACAAATATATTGTTTGTGTAGCGGTTTTGTTTGCAAAAATATAAAATTTTATAACTCCACCGCAAGGATAGAATGAAAAGACAATAAAGTTTCCGATAGGATATGCATTGAAGCTGGTAGCAGCGTTGTGTACAGCACAAAATTTAATAAAAGTCGCTTGCGAGACTACATACAAAGCTGCGTTACTACGTAAGTGGATAGACGGGAAAATGCAAAACGTACGGAGGTGGAACATATTGCTTATGTAAAGAATTGCTTTTACAAAAAATGCTTCAGTATGTTTACAGAGTATACAAGGTTATTTAAAAAAATGGAAATATATACAGAGTGTCCCAGAAGTCGACGTCAAGCTGGTAACGGGGCCAGGTCATAATAGTTATCAGAAGAACATAGGCTTTAAAAGAAATCGGAAAAATTACTTACGTTGCTATATGTCTTACTGTCACTGACACAGTCCCTCACTGCGTCTGAGAAAAAATTGAATTCGTAGTAATGGAATCTAAAAGATCATCGTGTATATTTTTCGAATTTTTTTGAAGCTTATAATTTGAAAAGTACACTAAGTATACTTAGATTTTTCTAATGACTATTTTGACTTGGCCTATCGCCCGTTTCCTGCTTTACATCAACATCTGGGACACCCTGTATATAATGACAAAGAGCACTCCTTTTTTGACGTCAGAATACGGTATATGTTCGGCTATCTTAGCAACAGGCGTAGAAAGCTGGTTCTTAGCAGCCACCCAATTTTTCTGCCTGAAGGCTTTTGGTCTGGAATCAATAATACACAAAGTACTTTGAGCCCTGCTGATTCTATTTTATATACGATAATAATATTTTTGCTGGTTTCAGGATCACAAAATTCTGCTCATCCCCTGGATCTGCAATATAGTCGTATTCACTATTGCAGATGTAGCCTACGTTATATACAGTTTGATAGTTCATGCGGTAAGTAAACATTCATTGATGTATCGATATTGATGTTTACTCTGTTGAATAAACAGCATCTTTCTTGTTGAACATCCGTTCCACAAAGTTGGTTTGCATTTTAATACAGTTGAGCGCAATTTGTTAGGGTAGGTAAAAACTTGGACACTGTTCTCGGCAATATGAACTCGACTTAAACCAAACTTCGACCTCGGTTCCTTTCCCATTGAAATCAACTGCTAAGCAATTTGAAGCCTCGTTTTGAGGTTATGGATAACGTCACTAAATACACTACTCAAATAATTTGAGGAATCAAGAGGAAAAATCGAAATTTTTCGATGATTTTTAACAGGTTATATTTCCGTAAAAGTTGGTCGTATCTAGACTTTGAACAAAATCATATACTCATGAAGGTCATGGACAAGAACTTCATTAAACGTGAAATGTCCCGATCATTACATTTCCGCTATTAAAAGTGGCACTTTTAGTTTAAGAAAACTGGCTTATCCTTTGAATGACCTTGCAGTTAATAGTCAAGGTCACCATGTCAAACCTTACAACTTTGCCAGGCTGACCGAGCCAGATCTTCCTGACTTTCTAGCCATTAAATGGTAATCAAAACATGGACGTGAAAGCCTAGACTAGGGGATAAGAGATTTGCTTACCTTTGCTGACAAGGGGAAGGGGGAGGGTTAATAGTTGCAAAAAATCAACTTACGTAATAGTTGAACTGCTTCATGCCTAGTTTTACTGTGACCTGCCAAAAATCTTGAAAAGAACATTTTTTCTAGTAACATATACACCAGAAGCAGCCAAACCTAAATAAAACTTAATAAGGTCCTGCACCTCCATCAGGATAAACCAGAACACATACGCAGATCAGTAGCTATTCCAGGTGCTGGCCGCATTGTAAACAAAACCTTTATACACCGGTTCTGAAAAAGAAAACAAAAATTGTCTCAAACAGCAAAATATCGAAGCAGTGAGTGTCTTCGAAATGCTACCGAGGCTTCACGAGTGCATGCAGATCGCTTTCCAAAATCGTTTCACGTGTGCGAATTTAGCACTGTTTAAATTTTTTCTTTCCACTTTTTGCTGTTTTTCAACACACGTTAATTACCTTTGTTATTTCAAACATAGTTGCTGCTGCAAAAGAAAGTCCCAACATTTAAATTCGTGTGCCTTCGAATAGATATTTTTCTATTGCAGAAATAGCTTTATACATTTTAACCTCTCTGTTTCAGCTTCAATGGAATCCACCTGCTGCAATCATAATAACGTTGGACTTCTTCCTGAATTCGTTGCACGTAAGCATCATCACATACGAGAGTAATGAATCTTATCCTTGATTATCTTGACGAGTTTCACTTTTGCAGATTTATAGCCTGCTGTGTGTCGTGTCGCAATATCAAGAGCTGAAAGCCGGCAGAGGCAGGGCACTTGACGAACACATATACAGGGTGAGTTGGGTTGTTACTTCAAACTACTATTATTCGCAATTGCAGGAAATATCAATACAGCTCAGTAAACAAATACATGGATAAAAATAACATTTAAGTAAATATAATCTGTTGATTTTATTGTTATAATATACTAAAATGATGACAACGATTCAATCTACTTGACGCCACTTTCAGGTACCAAACGTCCACTACAGTTGCCAACCGACAGCCACCAGCATGCTAAGTGCCACAACAGGTCGGAAACCAACTCTTGGCGGAGTCTCCTTCTACGAGACCCGTCCAACTCCAACGCAGTCTCCGACCAACGCACAACCGCCTTCTGCGTCTCCCTCAACGGGACATATGGACGCCCTTTCACCTCCAACAGCTGGGGATATGAGGAGGGGGTCCAGGAAGTCGGTCAAGTTCGAAACGTCCTCGCCGGCTTATAATAATGGGGCGCAGCTTTTAGATCCATGGTAGGTGTGTCCCAGTAGCTAGTTCGCGATTTAATCTCGACATTTCTACCTGTATATATAATAAGGACCCAAAAACATTAGCAGATATTCACTGGTGACTTTCAACGTTTATACAATTTTTGTGTGGTACCCCGGAAAAGGAGTCAACAATTTTGCGATCAGACAATACCTCTGATAAGAATTATTTCGACCCAAGGTCATGAAGAAGACTAGTTTAATAATATTTGAAGAACTTTTCTGAAGGAAGAACCTAAAAAGCAGCAATTGAAATCTTCAGTGTCTATCTACTGGTGACCTTGAAACTGACCTTGACCATGCCGTTAGAGGTCAAATAAATTTTTAACATGCTATCCCATACATTTGAGAACGGAATTGGGTAGCGAAAAATTCCACGATCAGGTATGATGTTGGGTGAAAAAATATGTTTACCTTAAACATCCTGGTCAAGGTCATCGTGAAAAAACAGGCGTCTTATAAAATTTCATTAACGTTTCTGAAGATGGAGCATAAATAAGAATTTAAAACCAGCAGGGGCTTGATTTTTCTAATTATTCACTGGTGACCTTGAAACTGACCTTGACTATGCTACGAGTTCAAGTCGAATGTCTAGACCATTTTTACATTGTATCCTATACTGCGGATATGGATAGGGCGAAAAATGTTATGGTCAAGTATGATATTGGGTGGAAAATAGCCAAACCTTGAACATCCTGGCGAAGGTCACCGTAAAAAAACAGGCGTTTTATAAAATGAATGTTTCTGAAAAAGAAAGTGAGGATTTGAAAATTTTACTGGTGACCTTGAAACTGACCTTGATCATGATCTTGTAGGTCAAATTGAAGTCTAGACTTTTATTTGATACCGAAATGGATAGACCTAAGAACTCCACGTTCGGGAATATGATCTTGGGTGAAAATTATTTGACCTTGAACACACTGGTCAAAGTCATAGCTAAAAACTCTTTTTTTGATAAAATTTCAGGAACATTTCTGAAAATAAAGCATAAGTAAGAATTTTAAAACAACAGCTGCTATTTACTGAGATCTAGAAACTGACCTTGACCGTAATATTGGAAGTCAAATCGAAGTCTAGACAATTTTTGACATAGTGTAATATACATTTGAACGCAGAAATGGATATTTCATATTCAGGTATGATTTTGGGTAAAAATAGTATGACCTTGAACATTCTGATCAAGGTCATCGAAAAAACTCTCGTTAGAATTTCAGGAACTTCAGATAAAGCGTAAATAAGAACCTAAAAGCAGCAAGCGCCTAAAAATTTTACCGGCGACCTTGACCATGACCTCGGAGGCTAAATCAAGGTCTAGACAATTTTTGCAAGGTACCCATTTCAACCCCGAAATTAAAAAAGCGAAAATTTTACGTTTTTAAGTGGAAATTACTTTGAACTTGAACGTCCTTACCAAGGTCATCCTAAAAAAACTCGTTTAATAGAATTTTACGAACGATTCTGAAGATAAAGCATAATAATAAGGACCTTAAAGCAGCAGGGGATGCAGTTTTTCACATGCTATTCACACATTGAAACTGACTTTGACCATGAACTTTTTTCATTGTTTTGTATATTTTCTTTATTTTTAGGTCGATAGAAGTGAAATCATCACCAATCCTGCTACCAAAAGCAATGGATACAGCGCCATTGATAGAATCTTCTACTCTACTGGTTTCGCAATCGCCAGTCTAGTACACAGCACAAACTGAAATACTTCTATAGCAGGACACCACAAGGTCACGAAATTACTTGGAAACACACCTTTAGTAGTGAACTTGTTTTATAGAATTATTTCAGTTTGTAGCACAACGTAAAATTTCATGAATTAGTGGGACTTTGAGTACCAGACCAAATCAGAGCACGTCTTTATCTTTATTGGAGATTAAGTTATTTTTTATAAACAAAATTTGTTCTATAGGTTAATATTGGTTGTACATACTGAAAATTGTGACTACGTGTTTGTGAGTTTGGCTAAGTAGCAATGTACACGAGCTTTTGAAAATCAACACAGCAAAGTTAATTCAATTTCACTGAGATCCAGGATTCTAAGATCTACCTGCACATTGGCTTTTAAAGTCAAACATCGTTATTGCTGGTTTCTCAATAACTATTGAAACACTCAAATGCATGTTGTTCCGATGTTTCTGTCTCGTAATCTATAGCAAACGTTGTTACTAAGCCAAATGTTTAGAAGAATATACAATGACACCAAATTATACTTAGGAGACGCAATAAATGTGTAAAGGACTACTAAACAAAACGCTTATATTGGAGAAAAAATAATTGAAACAAGCCCTCATTTTACTATGGATTGTGATTTGTCTTCATAATCGTGGATGACCAAATCGTTAGACGTTAACGATTTTACGATATGGTCAATCGAGAATGACCAAATCGTTAAGTGATTTTACAATATGGTCAATAGTGAATTATAAAATCGTATGGTCAATCGTGGATGATCCAATCGTTAAGCGTTGGCGATTTTACGATATGGTCAATCTTGGAATACTAAATCGTTGAACACTGACGATTTAACAACAAAATAAAGTCCTTAACAGCTGTTGATTATAGGATATGGTCAATCATGGATCTGCAAATCGTTAAACGTTAGCACATTTACAATATAGTCAATCGTGGATGACCAAATCGTTAAACGTAAGTGATTTTACGATATGGTCAATCTTGGATGACTAAAGCGTTACACATAGACGATTTAACAATATGGTTAATTGTGGATGATCAAATCGTTAAAGGATCTTTTGATTTGGTCAATCGTGAATGACCTAATCGTTAAGCGCTGATGATTTTAGGATATGGTTAATAATGAATGACCAAATCGTAAAACGTTGACGTCTATACGATTTGGTCAATCATGGATGATCCAATCTTTGAACATTGAAGATTTTACGATACGGTCAATCGTAAGTGACCAAATCGTTATGCGCTGAATGTGCTTAATCGTGGATGACCAAATCGTTAAACGATTTTTCGATTTGGTCAATCGTGAATGACCTAATCGTTAAGCGCTGATGATTTTAGGAAATGGTTAATAATGAATGACCAAATTGTAAAACGTTGAAGTCTATACGATTTGGTCAATCATGGATGATCCAATCTTTGAACATTGAAGATTTTACGATACGCTCAATCGTAAGTGACCAAATCGTTATGCGCTGAATGTGCTTAATCGTGGATGACCAAATCGTTAAAAGATTTTGCGATATGGTCAATCGTTGAGCGCTGATGATCTTAGGGTATGGTTAATCATGGAATACCAAATCGTTAAAGCGTTAGCGATTTTACGATATGGTCAATCTCAGATGACTAAATCGTTAGACATTGACGATTTGACGATATGGTCAAATTTGGTTGACCATTTCATGAAATGAGACATTTTTTCATTAATTATAATTGATTGTTTTTATTTTTTTATACTTTTCTACAAAAAAAAAAATTCGAAATTCCACTCTCTCATATTGAATAAAGAAATGTGACAAACAGCTGACCAAAGATGGCTGAAGAAGTTCCGTAAAAATCTGTTTGTTCTTCCATTATTTTTTCTCCAAAAAAAATACCAGAATGATAGAATATGTGATTCTGAGCATAGTGATTTTGTATCTAAATGTTTATATAAGATTTTGTTACACAACTATATGTCGTAAATTTCTATGTTATAGATGATAAAGTCAATTACGAGATGTTAAACGAAAAAGTTACAGCAAGCTTTTATCTAGAGCACTAGTCGGTTCGCCGCTGATTTGAAGCGTAATCTAGGGTAACTTTAAAATTGTGATATTAATATTATGTTCTATCGATGTCATTTACGAAGCCTCGAAACAGCGGCCATACTCGACGAGTGGTTGAGCCCAAATTTAAAAACTTGCTGTAGCGGGACTTAAGAGGAATATAGAAAATAAAGTTTTCTACGAAACTGGTTCTTTATCTTCATCCCATCATTACAAAATTATCCATGATCACTGATTATATTCACCAGAAGGTTGATGATACCTACGCGGAGATGGGCATATGTGCTGTGAAGCTACTAACAACAAACTATACAGGGTGATTTTTTTATTTCACCTCACACGTTTTTAAATTCGAGCACTCTTAATATCATTATTTAATTACTAGTTATGCTGCTGCAACAATTTTTCAGATGAAAATCTATACTGCCTCTAGTTTTATAGTTACGATAATGACTATTTAACTTTGTGAACTCTTCTCATGTGGTGGTGAAAAATAAGAAAAATAAATCGAATTTGAAAATGAGAACTGAATAACATCATTTTTTACATTCAACCACTGCACTTCTGCATTGGCATATTTGTTTGTTATATATTTAAAATCATTCTCTAATCCCTATTTTCTAGAATCTATAATGTTTTAGAACAATTTTTTTAGAAACAAAATGGAGTCGGTTTTCATTACGAAGAATGTTGGGGGGAGACAAGGGGATCACTGCGATTAAGCATCTTCTTGTCCAGTAAACCATACACAAATTACAATTTTTCTAATCCTTGTTGAGGCAGTTTCCATAATAGTTAGAATCTAACAATCACATGGATTGAGACAAGGATTTTTTGGCAATTAAACAGCGGTCTCACAAAACAAAATTTATTATTTTACTGCGCATTTCACACACAGAATATCAAAGGTAGACTAGTAACAGAGTATATTAAATGAAGCTATGGATGATACTTCAAAGATTTTAGACATCTTCTTCTCCATAATCCAACATATCGTCTTCTTCACCATAATCCAAGTCGTTTTGGCCCATCTCGATGACTGATGAAGTTTCTGTCCTATTTTTAGGACATTGGGGACATCTAAAACAATCAACGTGTTCACGACTACTCATTGATAATAGCATTATACAGGGTGCGGCAGAGAGGATGGACGGTTTTAAAATAATCATAAAATTGTTAATTTTTACTCGAAAACAAATTTGTTGATGGAATCGGGTTCACAAGGAAATAGCATTTGAGACAGTCAAGTGTGGAAAATCACATCAGGCATGCGTTGGCCGAAATCGTTGATGCAGTGCTGGAGGCGTTCTTGGAAGTTCGCGATAATATTTTGATGGCAATTTTGCTTTGCTTGGAGAACTGAGAAAAGCATAAAGCGTACATACCTGTTCTCGTCCAAACCGTAATTGACACAGCTCTGTCCGATGCATTCGCAGCAACCATCGTGGAACCATCTGTAACTCGAAGCGCCCATGGAAATACAACCGTTTCTGCATTTCTGCCAACTCATGCATTGGGTCCAAAAAACTACCGTGCAATTGACGGATAGGAATCTCGACTTGGCGGTGATCGTGTCATCTTGGCCTTCTGGAAGACGAAAGTGATATTTAGGAATGGATGGTCGGGTCATATCTCAAATCGGGCTCAACGTTTTTTTTCAAGGTCCTTGAATAAATATGTATAATAAACAAATGGATCGCTATATTTAACGAATACGTACTTATATTGATGTTCACGGGAACTTCGAGTGCTGACCATTGTCCAAGCTGATCTGGAAACTCTGTAAGAGCTTCGAATAGTTGCGGTACTGCCTCCTGGAAATCTTCAACTACGGATTGTTTGTTCAATGATCCCAAATCTTCTTCGGTTTCAGGACACATGTCTGGAAAAACGCAATAATTGAAAATAAAGTAGGTATTTTGAATTCTATTCATGGAGTTCTACAAGCAGATAGTTATTGTTAGAACATGTCGTTGAGAATATGTGTAATCCATTGATCTTGGATCAGTTCTTGATGTTCTGTGCTCAATGAATGAATGATGTTCTGTCATCGAATGTCATATGTCACTAGAGTTAAGTGGCTGCAGCTTGTAACGACCGCATGTGTCTTTCGCTGTATAAACTTTATCTGAAGTCACTTGAAACACTGTGAAATACCGGGTGCGTTTTATATATCTATATTTAACACACTCTGTTGCTACAAAAATCGCCAAATTTCGCAGCAAATAGCCCCGTATAAGATCAAAGGCAGTTTCACCGGTCCACGTGGAGTAAAGCACGCCTATGCGTGGGCATAGCCAATGAGAAAGCGTGTATTTCAGAGCTCCGAACGAGTGCAGGTGGCTACTGAAAATTGAAACAGTTTAGCCAGTGCCGTGTAGCGGTGAATAAACGTGTTTTCTTTAGTCTGTTCGTGTTTTTTCATAGATTTTATTAGTTTGTGTGTTTTTGACTTTTGAATACTCTGTTTACTTGTTGATTTAATTGTTGTGTTGATTGTTCTTGTGTGTCCTAAATATGGCTCTTTGGAGACCTTGGGAAAATGCTCCAAGCCACGAGGAGATGGTTGATGAACCTGTGCAGGTAGAATTCTTTCATAAAGATTTAGAGGAACAGACCCAAAGAGTAATCCTAAATATGTATGATTGTCTGAAAAACGAAAATCCAGATTCCTCGCAAAAT
Source organism: Acanthoscelides obtectus (assembly GCA_963669975.1). NCBI lineage: Eukaryota > Metazoa > Arthropoda > Insecta > Coleoptera > Chrysomelidae > Acanthoscelides > Acanthoscelides obtectus. The sequence goes on from CAVLJG010000006.1 coordinate 2,797,165, forward strand.
CAAATTTTAAACAGAATTTGTATCCTGACAAAAGTCAGTCGGTCTACCATTTATCGGGTTATAAAATGGGGAGATGTAGTCAACCATTCCTTCCACAGAAAGCGCATAGGGCAAAAATTAAAAAGAATAGACGTGGGTTTTCAGGAAGATATTCGTCGTATAATATACGGATTTTGTAAAGAAAATTTGGTGCCCACGTTGGAAATGATACGGGATAAATTAAAAGATTATCCTGAAGATTTTTATAATTACAAATACTGTATTGTAAAACTGTGTGGTTTTCAATACAAAAAATTAGATAAAAGAATGGTGACTATGGAGTCGTCTCGAATCGTTGAATTGCGCCAAGAATTTTTGCACAAAGTTAAAATCTATAGAGAGCAGAAAAGAAATCTGATTTACCTGGATGAAACGTGGTATGATACCCATGATGTTGTGCAGTACGGCTGGGTTGACGACAGCAACAAGTCCATTTTAAATGCACCATGCAACCGTGGAAAACGAATCATTATTCTCCATGCTGGCAGTGAAAATGGATTTATCCCTAATGCCTTGCTGTTATCTGCCAAAAATATCAAAGAATCATGTGCCGACTATCATGACCTCCGACTTATTTGAAAAGTGGATAGAGCAGCAGTTAATACCAAACATTTCCCCAAATTCAGTGATTATTATGGACAATGCGCCATACCATTCCCAACAGAAAAACAAAATTCCGAATACAGGCACAAAAAACAAGACATTATTGATTTTATGAAGGATAAGGGAATGGAAATACCACAAAAATCAACCAAAGCCATATTATTGGATCTTATTAAAAGACAAAAATTTGAAAAAGAGTATGTTGTTGACAATCTGCTTCAGCAAAATGACCATGAAGTATTACGTCTACCTCCCTATTACTCCATTTTTAACCCGATTGAGTTGGTCTGGGCTGCTTTAAAAAAAAAAGTAAGAAAACATAATCAGACCCCTCAATTAAGTGAATCGCTATTGGCCACAATAAGAGATGCAGTATCTCATATTGCTGCCACAGACCTATGGAAGCAGTGTTCTAGGCATATTATTGAAAAAGAAAATGAATATTGTGTTTTGCTTCCTGTAAATCCCGTTGTAATTCCTCTACAAGATGACTCTAGCGACAGCTCCCAAGGCGAGGATGATATATAAATACCTATAATGTAAGTCTTTATATACCTTTTTATATACCTACCTGCTATGTAAATATTTGCCTATGTCAAACGTTGGAATTCTGTAATTTTTCCATTTCTTAACTTTCAGTCAACATAAATTAAACTCCCAATATAAGTATTTTTTATCCCAAATCAAAAAAATAAGAAGATAGTAAAATCCATTTACTGTGATATAAAAACATTATTATTATCGTTCTAAATAAATAACCGCACGCCTATGATACGTCATGAAATTACAAAGGACGCGCCGACCAAAGGTTTTTATGCTATTTCAAGTGACTTCAGATAAACCATACGTTCTTCCCATTTTAATAAAACTAGTATATTATAACCATCTGCGTTCCACAAGTGTGTAATATATCGATTCACCGACTCTAACAACAGTTATTATTTCCTAATCGCGAAAAAATACGAATTTAAGATATTATGTTTTTTTCGTGTTATATGACATGTACAGGGTGGTCAACTAGGAATTCGAAGTACTGTATCTGGCAACCTGGCTTGCGGTAAGAAAGTTCTTACTAAAACGGCATAGAGAAAAACCTGGAAAATATTTTCAAGTTCTTGAATACTGAATCTAAAAAAGTGGTATTTCAATGAATTTCGATATATTGACCTAACAAAAAAATAGCTGATATTTAAATTCAAGGGTATTTTGAATCTTTTTTCTTTGATAATTTCTGCTGCATCTCTAAAAATAGAGTGGTGGGGGGTTTTTCCGTAAAAAATACCCTGTATCTTCAAAACGGCTGAGGCGATTTTAACAAACTTGGGCTAGTTGAAAAAGCTATACCCGGGCTATAAATGTTATAATATTTGAAGATTTGTTAATCTCACATGTGGCTGCTAGAGGGCTTTTTTCGACTTTCCGACAGGAATGGTCAATTTTCTCAACAAAATTCAACGCATTGGTATGATTTTTTCATTTCAATTCCGTTTCTAATGATATAAAATTAATGTACTTCAGTTCAGTAGTTTTGAAGATTTATTAAGTAAAAGCTTAAATAAAACTGATAAATCATTAGTGGAGATCAATACATTTGGACGCAAAGTAATTTAAAAATGAAGAATGAACTGAGCCGTTAGGCAAGTAAATGTTGAAAATGGCCACCATGGTTAATTTATGTAATAAAGCGTTACAAGTTATTTTAGCAACAAAGTTTGCTCAAATCAATCGCAAATTATGTACTAAATTCCTATTTAAAATAAGTACGAGGTATTTCTTTATCTTTCTCCAAGAAATAACTTTTTTGACACAAAAAATCGCTCCAATAGCTATTTTCAACAACAAAATGATAAACAAACCATGGGCGTAGTGAAGAGAAGCATTTACTTACTAAGTAAATTTTTTTAGTCAGATTTCTTCTGAAAGTAGTAAAAACTAATCTGATGTAGGTACCTATTAAAGTCTACCTTAAGCTTTGAATGAATATATCTTCAAAACTACTGAACTGAAGCTCATGTATTTTACATCATTATAAAGTGAATTGAAAGACCTTTAAAATAAGGTATCACTCGACCCCCTTTTCCATTTAAGATTTTAGGGTTGGTGTCACCCCCTCCCAGGGGGCTGCACGTGTTAACGCGATTTTTTGCCAAACTTGTGTCCCCCTCGAAAACAAAATCGACTGGTCTGAGCGTTTTAAAAAAAAAAACTGAGCTGCCAGTTAATGCGTCTGTTTCGTTTTCGATGCGCCACCCTGAATTTGACAAATATTGCAGCAGAATTATTAGCAATTGACGAAAAATACGAAAATGTTCAGTCACCAAAAAATTTACTTAAAAAAAATTTGTTGTTTCCTCGACATTTTCCCTCATGTGACTCGACTGTTTTACGCATTGCACCCCAATTACAAAAACGTATTCATACCGACACACGAACAGCAATCATGGTACCGAACCCCCAGGCAGTTGAAGCATTCCTTGGCACACGGTTTCGTAGCAAGATCGCAACTGCACGACTTTATCAGCAAACACTTGCTCACTATACTTCCGCATACTGCTTCGTTACAAGCAAACGAATAACGAATACTTTCCGCTAAAAACCCGAATACGAATAGTACTAGACCCGTCATCGCATCGGAGAGGAAACATTAATAAGAATCATGATCGGAATCGATATTTATTTTGCACAAAACTGTGAAGGTCAGACTTGCTAGATAGATTCGTAGCCTGGGGCAACAGATGAACAGCAATTTGAATTTTAAAGACGAAATTTTTTGGATATAGCGATGACATCAGCCAAGGTTATTGCAACGATTATTAATGTGCGCGATTCTCATCAGCTGTATAAAAATTTTCGAAAAAATGGAAGCTGTAACTTAAATTCCAAGCTGACATAATTATGACGTGTGAAACATGTGAGAAATGCTGTTTTTATGATTGAAGCAACCAGTGAGGCGGTTGGACATAACACTGTCCAGTTTTCTATAAGCAGGTCCTTCATTCAAAGAAGCGAAAGGAGCACGCAAAAGCTATAAAGCGAGATACCGGATACTGTAACTCTCCACTGGGATGGCAAATAGTTGCCACCTTTAAATGAATGCAAGTCTAAAGAACGTCCACTGATTGTTACAACGTATGGAAATAAAGATCAACTTATCGATGTACCCAAACTCCAAATTGCAGAACTCTTCAGGCAGGCTCAGCCAGTTTGGATGCTATTATTGACAAGCATCTGTTACGATACTACTGCTTCAACTGCGGGTCGCATCGACAAAGCTTGAGTGCTTCTAGAAAAGAAACTTAATAAATAAATGCTTATTTTTGCTTGCCGCCACCACGTCTACGAATTGCTGTTAAGATGCGCGTTTGATCAAAGATCGACCATTGATGACATTCCAATGATGAGGTACAAATACCACAGAAAATCAGGTAGTTGAAGACGGTTTCTCCCTGAACGATCGATAATCACCAACCTTCCCACTGTCTCAACGATTGAACGCAGTGTCTGGACATCCCAGTTAACATAATATACTAAGTGACATATAAATCCGAACACCCAGTTTAAATGGTTTTATTTTAATAAAATTTTGTATAAGTACTTAATGAAGCATAATAAGTAAATGATAAAAATTTCAAAATGATTACACTGCTTTAAAGCCCTTTGACCTTTAATAAGGTGTGGATGCACCCTGATGTGCTACGCATTCTCCAACGCACCTAGGCATGCTTCTGATCAGGTGGTCAATGTCCTCCTGTGGTATCTCATTCCAGGCAACCACCAACTCCTCTCGAAGTGCTTCTAGAGTCTGAGGAGGACGTTGCAAATTGAGCAATCTCCTACCCATCATATCCCACACGTGCTCAATTGGGGATAAGTCGGGAGATCTTGGTGGCCATGGTAACAATGTGACATCACTATGTTGAAAGAAGTCTATTGTGACTCTTGCACAATGTGGTCGGGCATTATCTTGTTGGAAAGTTGGATCTGCCAGGGTGTCAAGATAGGGTAAAAGATGGGGTTCTAGAACGTCGTGGATATAACGCTGCGCGTTCATGTTACCTCTGATGAAGATTAAAGGTGACCTGGAACCATAAGCTATAGCACCCCAAACCATAACTCCAACAGTGTGATGAACATGTCTTTCAACAAAAAACTGTAGATTCCTCCTTTCACCACGTCGCCTTCTAACCCTGGCACGACCATCGTGCATGCCTAAACAAAATCGAGACTCGTCACTAAAGACAATACTGTTCCATTCCTGATCCCAGAGTGACCGTTGTCTGCACCACTCAAGGCGATCACGTCGGTGTTCTCGAGTTAAAGGGAGGACCATGTGTGGCCGGTATGAAAAAGAAGCCAAAACTTCTCATTCGTCGGTAAACACTTCGCATGCCAATAGGTCTTCCGTGTTCTGCAAACCATTCATTTGCAATGGACCTGGTAGTGGAGAAACGGTCCCTTAAGACCAATAATCTTAGACGACGATCTTCACGGTCTGTTGTTCTACGGCGGCGTCCAGTGCCCCTTGCTCTTTGCGTACGGCCTTCTCGAAGCCATGCCTGACAACACCTAACCACAGTGTCTACACTTCTTTGCACTCTAACTGCAATTGCCCGAAAAGAAAGTCCAGCTTCCCGAAGTCCCACTATGCGGCCCCTATCAAACTCACTAAGTTGACGAAATCGTAGAGGTCTCCGTACTCTAGGCATCGTAACCGGTCGTAAAGGATGTCAAGAACCAAAATTCGCCAACGTTGATTCTTTACTGCGGCTGAAATATTCATTTTTAGAGCGTTAGTGAATTAAAAAAAAGCAGTATAAAAACCGGAATGTCCAACTGATAAGGCTGAAAATTGTTTCACTTGTTATTTACAGTAAGATAAATACATTCACCAACTTTTATTAAAATAAAACCATTTAAACTGGGTGTTCGGATTTATATGTCACTTAGTATATATCCAGACAAGGCTTTTAATTGCGACCCTAAAAGAAGTCTGCAATCAAGCGGAGCGTCTTGGAATTAGGGACGAATTGTTGCAGTGTCCAGTCTTCCCGCCATCGTATGGCAAGCGGAGATCCCTAAGGCTCAGTTTTGGTTCCAGTGCTTTCCTTTTGTACACAATTGACCTTGTGTGGCAATATTTCAAATACAAAAAACTACTTGAAATACAATTTTCAGGTAACTTACTTGAAGTGCTGAGTATGAGACACCTTCTTGCTTGCTACCCAAAAAATCGAAATTCTCACTACCGTAGCGTTACTATTCGGCTATCGACAAATTCTACTAAATAATTTTAGAACTAATGGGTGATTTTTATGCTAGTATCTTTTTGGCAACACAGTTTTGACAGATGACGCGTGAATCGTGTCTTGTGTCATTGTCAAACTTGTTCAGTTTGGTCTATAATTTAACCATGAATCGACTTACGAACGAACAACGCTTGCAAATTAAGAGAGTGCATCGAGCACTGTTTCCAATTTATGGGCAGTTTGGTCGGCCTACTGAGGGAGCTATTCGGAAGCTTGTGACTAAATTTCGAACCCAGTTTACATTATTGGACATTAAACCAACAACACGCAGACGTAGAGTGAGGACTGAAGAAAATATTGCGGCTGTATCCGCCAGTGTTAGTGATGACCGTGAAAAGTCGATTCGCCGCAATTGGGCCTCTGTTACTACACTACGTAGAAAATTTTGCGACAGGATTTGGGTGTAAAACCTTATAAGATACAGCTGGTGCAAGAATTGAAGCCACACGACCTCCCACAACGTTTCCAATTTGGTGAATGGGCGCCGGCAAAGTTGGAGGAAGATCCACATTTTTATCGAAAAATTGTGTTCAGCGACGAAGCTCATTTCTGGTTGAATGGGTACGTTAACAAGCAAAATTGCCGCATCTGGAGTGAAGACCAGCCAGAAGCATTGCAAGAGCTACCAATGCATCCCGAAAAAATCACTGTTTGGTGTGGATTATGGGCCGGTGGCATCATCGGGCCGTACTTCTTCAAAGACGACAACGGCCGGAACGTAACTGTGAATGGCGAGCGCTACCGTGCAATGATAACAAACTTTTTTTTGCCCAAAACGGAAGAGCTGGACTTGGCTGACATGTGGTTTCAACAAGACGGTGCCACATGCCACACCGCACACAAAAGAATGGCCCTACTGAGAGGCGAGTTCGGTGAACAGTTTATCTCACGTTTGGGCCCCGTCAATTGGCCGCCTAGATCGTGCGATTTAACGCCGTTGGACTATTTCTTGTTGGGCATGTTAAGGCTAATGTCTACAGGGACAAACCAGCAACGATTGACGCACTGGAAGCCAATATTGAAGTATTTATTCCTGAGATACCGGCCGATATGTTGCATATGTTGCATGGGCCATCTAAAGCGGAGCCGCGGCCAACAATTACATGAAATAATCTTTAAACATTAAATTATATCGACCGTTCTATCGACTCAAATAAAGATTTAATCGTTTTTTCGAATTTTTTGTGTTTTTTTTTTGAAAATCAAATCCTATACCTCTTAAAAAATCACCTGTTACTTACCTACACAAGCACAGCAATCCGAATACAAATGTCCCAAACAATTGAAGCAATCCTTGGAGCAAGTCCTTATATGCACGTCACAAGTACACGATTCCGTCAACAAGCACTTACTCACGATGCTTCCACAAGTCGCCTCGTTGCAAGCGTTAGAAACGCGCAACACACTCAACATCAACGATATCGTTATAAAAACTTCTTTAATGTGAAGCATCTTCGTATTTTTGAACGCATTTGACAATATTAGTCTTCTTCGGTAGATGATATTTAGGCGGAATGGAAAACGGACTGAACTAGAACACTATCATCGCAAAATGAAGCAGGTAATGTTACCTTCTTTTATTGCTATTATACCTGCAATACCTATGTAATTGACAAGGATTTAAAGAGACATTTTGAGAAAAGGATTAAATGATATGTAAATAAGGTAATTTTAAACGCGTTTAAAAGGCACTAGTTATAGCTGAAGGTAGGTGTTCTCACTAAATACAGGGTGTCGCAATATTCCGTGGACGCAAAAGTACCACGCACTTTTTACGATTGCGCATGAATTACCTCTATGCAAAAGTGCTTTGTTTGTCTTTTAGAGGACGACAAAGTTTTCTTTTTAAAACACATTTTTTCGGATATTTCTTTAAGCGGTAGTCGAATAATTTGGAACACGTGTTTTGCCAGAAGTCCTGTAATAGGACTTTTTCAAGAAGACCCGAAATGCATATATAACAGGGTGACTTCGAAGTTGAGTCATTTATTTTAACAGTGAGTAGATCTGATCAAAAGAAATGTTTTTTTCCTTTACCATTTTTTCTGGTAAAATTAAAGTAACAAAGTTATAGCCCTTTGGAAGTTTGAGTACCGCCCTGTCTCAATAATAATATTATGTGCTCGTGTTTGGCAACAACGGATATAATCCGCCTTATCGGTTCATCGCATCGGAAACAAAAAAGCGAAAGAATTTGGAACGATGTTTTTACAATTATTTTATTCAGTTGTATACAGTCAGTGTCAGTCGGTAACGCGTGAGTGAATAGTGGTGTCTGTTGCGTGGCTCAAACGAAATAAAAAATGGCACATGTTTATGCGGATCGGTTTCCCAATCGAGTGCAACCAACCCCTCGTGCCTTTGTTAATGTAGTACAACGGGCTCGTGAATTAGGTGACTTGAGACCTCACAGGGGACCTCACGATCAAATACAGGTCCGCACTGAAATACTTGTCGGGAGGATACTTTATAAAACAAGGTAAAATTTTTTTTTTTATTTTTACACATATATTTTGGTTTATCTCCCTTTTACAATCATTATCTGAAAATTAATGACTCAACTTCAAAGTCACCCTGTATATAATATTGATTTTTTAATATTTCCCAATTTATGGTTATTTATATATTTTATTATTATTACAATTTACTATTTTGAAACATTACGATTATTACAATGTAAGATTTCTGAAAAATATTGTGCTGTATGGGCCCTACATAAATTATAACGGATTTTTCTGGCAACTTACCCAACGATTCTGTTTTTTTTCATTTAAAGCAATCAATTACGTCATTTCTTGTCTCTTAAAAAAACTGGCCATCTCGCATAGACTAACAAAAAAAAATTTTTTTGGGAGGTGCTTTCTAAACAATTTTCATATTACATCGAGTGTTAAAATTATTGGCGCCATATTGTTACGTGCAGGTACGGAAATGTTGGTCATATTGATCAACCTCTTTGAGAGATTCGTACTAAAAATACGGAATATTGGGACACCCTGTATATATATGCCACGGATATCATTATAGTGAATGTTGTGACTGATACCTGATACACTAAGCAGGTTAATGAACACCTGTTTGAGGTATGCAACAAATTAAGTAATTTTATTGCTTTTTCAATTCTTTTATGATACGGTTTCATGATAAATTACCGGAGTGCGCAACGAGAATTTGTCGTATAAAAGGTATTATAGTCGTCAACAGGAAGAAAATGGTATTTACAGTTTCTCAATTCCGGGGAAAAAATTCGATTTACCCAAAATCGTTTTTATTTTTTCCTGGCTTTGAGTTGGGATTTTAAAAACAACACAGGTGTCTTAAAAAAATGACTGGCTTTCCCACAATATTCTATTGTTCAGTTTATTAAAGACGTATTGTTAATCTCGCTACCTTTTTCAACAATTGAATAACGACCCTATGAAAATATGGCTTCTTCACGAGCAAAAAGTGCTTTAAAGGATACACGAGTGATGGCACAAGAACCTATGTAACCCTAAAATAGCTTGTATGTGTACGGATCAATCCACACACTGGCACAGTACGAAACGAGGGATCTGAAGCAACAAGCGAGTCATCTTCAGCAAAGCAATATTGAGCTGAAACAAATTCTTACAAAACATCGGACATGAATCATATCATCTGAAGAAGTGGATTTAAATTCTTCGACAGAAAAAAGTTGTAGAAAAAACGTCCAGGACTCAGCAAGAAAATATGCAAAAAGACCATTAATACAAGGAAGGATCATGGAAAGAGATACTACGGGGTGCGTTCAGGAAATAACGGGAATTTTCGCTTTTTAAAAAAATATTTATTTACTCGTCTACAATTATGTTGTCGTCTTCAAGACACCATGAAATGTGCACTTGTGTCAACGCTTCTTCCAAGTCTTGAAACACTTCTCAAACTCGATCTTTGGGACAGCGTTTAGCTCTTTCAGTGATGCGCTTTCAATGTCATCTATGCTTGTAAAAGACGGTCATATTTTCCAAGCTCTCGCGATTAATTAGCTTCGGGTGGAGCTGTAGCCGTTCACTTAGCAAAACTTGAGGCAACAGAAAAATAAATTAAGAAAATAATTTTATAGTACATACTTAACAGCCTGTATACTTATTCGACTAGGAATAAAATTAATAAAATAAGCAGGATTCGTTTGTCTACTAAACAAATAAGGCAAGGCTGCTATACGTATCTCGCCAGTCGGCGCCTGGTGAAATAATGAAAATAACGTTATCAAAATTTCAAAAAGAAATAAAAAAAATCACAAAAAAGGACAAGAACAAGTTCAAAGAATCATAGAAAATAGGTAAAATATTATGATGAAATTTGAAAAAGTTTACCAATTTTATTATAGAGTATAAATGTTTCAATTACCTACTGTTTTTTTATCGATATTGTTCATTACTCTTGTTTCTTTGTCTTTAGTATTATATAACGTATATAGGTGAAAAATTAAAGCTTCCGCCTTTTGTTGGGTACTTCGACAAAATTTAAGCAAAGAGGACTCTTTATACTTTTTTAATTCTCTCTAGCTTTCAATGGACTTTGCCATCATCATCAGGAGCTGCAATTACAATGATAACAGTAGCAACAAAAGTGTAAAATGAATTTAAATTGACTCAACTTACAGTAGTATGTGAGGATGTTGCTAATTGTTGTTTACGTATAGGATGAGGGAAACGTCCAGTAACATGGTGAGAGCTGGATAGATGGTACAATGGTCAAAATTATATAAAATATGACAAGAACAAGTTAAAAACATTAAAAATTATTTAAAAACATTAGAGCATTACATCGTGAAGCCACTTCGTCGGCTAAATGCGTTAAGCTGCTAACTCCATTTTCATCACTTTGGAGATATTTACCGATTTGGCAACTATGTCTCCTTTTCTATCATGCCAAAACTAAATGTTTGTCAAGTTGGTACGAAAACTGATTGAAAAGTCATGATGAGTAATGCTGCCAACTGCTCCCCACACTTTATTAATCGAAATACTGCTATCTCCAGTCAAAACAATGTTACATGTTGTGCACGTGTGCTATTCAGACGCTCTTCAGCTATAGAATAAACGTGGTTTCTGTTTGAAATATTATAGTTCGAGACCATTTTGGTGTTCCAGTAATACTTTTTGATGAAAAGTAAGTTCGATTTTGTAAAAATATGTTTATTTTGGTTTGCAGTAAACAAAATTACCGTTACGCTGGAGTTGACAGCGTTTCTTTTAACTTACGCTTGGTCATATTTGGGAGATAGCAGTATTTATTATTGTTTTTTTTTTATGAAATTGACTTCTTGAGTTAGAGTAGAATTGATTAAAAACAAAAAATATTTGATCCATTTTCTTTCCTCTGGCCAGTAATAAAACCAGATCTTGAAAAATTGATTTTAATGCGAAAAAGATTCGACCACGAGCTGTGGTCTTCATCAACGTACATTAATCAGTTTGACAATACTTTTCATCTATCCTCCAGGTGATGGATCAAGGACATAGGATAAGTTTCAGATGTTACATTAATAAAAATACTATTTAAATCTTATTCATTAGGTATGATGTCATCACGGACACAGAAAATTATCCAGTTAGCTACTGATGAGACGGCTGCTGCCACAAAAAGATTCGACGACAAGGAAAATATTAGTCCAGTTTCAATACATCATTATAACGTAGTTGAAAATGTTTTGATCGAAACCGTCGAAACGCCCCAAACAGCTGACCATGACGAATAGTGCCTTGGAAGATATGATGGATGAGAACATGACTGAAGACATGAGTGTAGATGAAGCCCAAAGTACTGGTATAACCAAAACAAAAGAAAGAATAGTGGAAGATAAAAACGAATATATTGTTGAAAAAGAAAGTGAAAAAATCATTGAAGACAAGATTCAGATTGCTACAAATACAAATAATGTACAGGAACTAATAGAGCCGGAAAATAATTGCTTAGTTACCTCAAATAATAATCAAACTACTCCGTCCCTTGAAATATCAGCTACATCAAGTGATCCCGACTACACTCCCCCGAAACTAGTAGACTATTCAAATTCGGACAGCGATGAGATGCCTACAAAAAGCAATAAGCGAAAAAAAAGGTTTCAAGTTCAAAAAGCTGCTTGGTATGGAGAAAAAAATAAAATTCGGCGTGAAAGGGGAAAACGGTATTTTGGACGAGCCAAAATTAATGGTAACTGGAACTACGATATTGAACGTCAACCGAAAGAGATAAAAGAGAGATGTGCATGCAAAACTAAACAAAATGGTGTGCTAAAATGTCAATTAGTTTCGAATGAAAAACGTAAATATATATTTGAATACTTTTGGACCTTAAAGTGGGGCGAAAAAAAAATGTATGTGGACAACACCGTGAAATCTTGTCCTCTGGCCAGGCCAAGGGATAGAAAAGACGCACAGACATCAAGAAGGAGTCAAACATTCATTTACTATCTAAAAATAAAGGAAGAAGAAATTAGAGTTTGCAGAAAAATGTACCTGAATACTTTGGGCTTGGGACGCATGAGTGTTCAAAAATGGAAGCAAAAACTTGGCAGTTTTGACAACTCTGTTGAGGATTTCAATTCGAAAGGAAACAACAGGCCTACTACCTATAGGAAACAACAAAATGAAAAAAGAATCCGTTTATAGAGGAAAATGAAAACTTGACCAAATTTCTTGATGCACTGCCTACAATGGAGTCACATTACTGTAGATCATCTTCCTCTAAAAACTACCTGCTACCAGAATGGACTTCAAAAGAGGAATTGTACAGATTTTATAAGACTGATTGGTGCCAAAGAAAATATATAAAATCCTTATCAATTACGAGTTTCAACAAGGCATTTGAATCTAAGAATATGGCACTGTTCAGTCCTAAAAAGGATCAATGTGAAATCTGTGAAAAATACAAAAATGGTTTCATAGGTGAAGAACAATATAACGCTCATATATTAAACAAAAATGAGGCCAGAGCAGAAAAACAAAAGGATGTGGAAAACGAGAAATTCGTATTTTCTGTTGATCTTCAAGCTGTTTTAATGTCTCCTAAATCTAATGTTAGTAGCTTATATTACAAGACAAAATTATGCGTTCACAACCTTTGCTTTTATAATATGCTCAACAAAGATGGCTATTGCTTCTTATGGCATGAAGGGGAGGGTGGACTAACAGCAGAAGAATTTTCCTCATGTTTCTACTCATTTTTGGAAACAAAAGTCATACCAGCAATGGAGATAAGATAACAGAAAGATAATAATGTGGAGTGATGGCTGTACCTACCAGAACAGAAACGTGACTTTGGCTAATGCAGCTTTAAATTTATGCAGAAAAAATGATATTACGCTTGAGCATAAATATTTAGAGGTTGGACATACTCAAATGCAAGTAGATTCCATGCATGCCACAATAGAACGTCGTGTAAATCGAGTAAGGATAAACGTCCCTGCAGATTATGCATACCACTGCAAAAAAGCTAGAAAAAATCCTAAGCCCTATGAAGTAATGTACTTAGATCATTCTTTTTTCCGATCATTCAAAAAGGTGGAAGCTATTAGAAGTATTCGACCAGGGAAAAAGCTAGGAGAACCAAAAGTAATAAAATCATCGAAATTATAAGAGTGCTTGGTATATAATTGTTCAATTTTTATTTGTAGGTAACTGATATTCGGGGCCTAAAATATACACCAGCAGGGGACATCTATTACAAACTTCGGATGTCTGATGAATGGGAATTACTTCCGCAAAGAAAATCTCAAGTTGACATTATTGCCTGGACAGAGTTGGACCATCTGTATAAAGATAATATTCCAATATCTGCCCGAAAATATTCCGACCTCCAAGAAATTAAGTGTACCATTCCAGCAGACTATCACCATTTCTATAATAATTTGCCACACCTGTGAATTATTAGATGTTTCATTTGTTAGATGTTTTGATCATTTTGAATACGCTAAAATAAAAGTTCTAATAAAAATAAAAGTTGCTAACTCCAAAATTTCTCCATTTTTATTCAAATGAACAACTGCCAACTCCATTTTTTGTACATAAAATCTAATATAGTAATTTTTTTCACATCTTTTTCTTGTGAACACATTGAGAATATCAACAAAAACATTCAATTTTAATACCGGCTTGTTTAAATGTACACCTTAGTTGTAAAATCGTTTTTTGTTCCTCCTGTAAACCTCACAAAATGGAGTTAGCAGTTTAACGTATTTAGCCGACGACTTGATGATTGCACAAAATGGTGGTCATGGAATAATGAGTGAGATGAACCCTTTGACAGAAGGCCGAAGGTTGTCAATGTCCGTGTTGAAAGATGGAACGAATTGTGGGCGTGTGCCAACGTTGCCAAATCACTTCAGATGATGTGATTTTCAGAATGTTATGTAAGAAATTGTTAAACCGACCATAGGCAGTTGATTAAACTATATTTTAATTAATGGGAATTTAAATTAACAATTATTAATAATTCGTGAGAAGAGAATTATTAGATTTTGAGTGGAATGAAATTTACTGGTGGAATCGGCCAAAACACAGATTCTATTTATGGTTGTGAAGAGTCGAAATTTGGGGAGATATGTAAGTTCTCCAATTTTTTTTGTAGTATGTACCATGTTACTGGACGTTTCCCTCATCCTATACGTAAACAACAATTAGCAACATCCTCACATACTACTGTAAGTTGAGTCAATTTAATTTCATTTTACACTTTTGTTGCTACTGTTATCATTGTAATTGCAGCTCCTGATGATGATGACAAAGTCCATTGAAAGCTAGACAGAATTAAAAAAGTATAAAGAGTCCTCTTTGCTTAAATTTTGTCGAAGTACCCAACAAAAGGCGGAAGCTTTAATTTTTCACCTAACTGGTCTAGACGACAATGACCACGTCTCAAGTTATATATATATATATATAGATGTTTTAACAAATCAATAAACTGTGGTTAGGTAGGTAATGCATTTGCTTTCTGTGATGTTGAGTGTGTTTGTTGCACATTTTTGCTCATAAATTGTATTTTTTTCAATAAACGTTATTATAGTTAAAAAATTTCAAAAATGATCAAGATCCTCTGAAACGTCAAAAAACCAAAATTGAGCCGTTTTTATTTTTTCGTTTTAATTTTTTTCTCCGCTGCCACTGGACCGATTTCCAAAAACAACCAAGCTTTTTCGTTCTAGGCCTAGTAGTAACCCGGTGTGAAAATTTTATCAAAATCTGACCGATACTTCCGAAGTTATAGAGGAAACGTGGTTTTTCGTGATGTACGAGGGCGATCCGATAAGTACGCCCGATGGAGGCACTATCGCAGGAGAAATTTAGACAGCTACTGTCAAAATTTCAGCGGAATCGGACTCGTGGTTTTCTTTTTATCGTGGGTGGAAGCGGATTTCAGAAAAATAAAAAAAGAGCAATATCGGTCAATCGATTGTTTTTGGAGCAGCGAAATCAAAGGGTGCCGAGTACGCTGACTCTTCTCGAACTGCTGCATCATCCACCATATTCTCCAGATTTCGCCCAGTGCGACTTCTTTTTGTTTCCAATCTCGCCGGGCGCAAATTCAAGTCGAATGAGGATTTAGCGCCGCCACGGAGGCCTATTTTGCCGACCTCCAGAATACGTATTCTTCAGAAGAAATTGCAGCATCACTGGGTCAAAACTATCGAGCTATGTCGAGCAATAAATCGCCACCTTTCCAAAATTTTCGTTTTTCTTTTGCAGGGTTTGAAATGTTTTTACGTACAAAACCGACCAACCGACTTTTTTAAAATTACTGCTGAGAAATGAAGGCGAAATGAAACTCTCTCGTGTAGTGTGTTTATCTTTTGGGTTAACAAAATTTAAATATGAAGTGTTAGACGTTTTTTCTAAGGCATTAAACTACATTATATAGAAGGTGTTTCCTAATTGACTGTCAGTATTTGATGGGGCGATTTTTGGGTCCACTTAAAAACAAAAACATTATACAAGTCCCAAACATCTTAACTTTTCAGATACGCGGTGGCAAAGTTTTCCAAAATGAATCGTTTATTATCAAGATCTGTAATACTACTTTAAATATTTTAATGCCCATTTTGGCAGACGTTGATGGTACGCCACTGGTTTCTTTTTAAAAAATTATTCTTGAAATCCCCTAGGCAAATTTTCGCTTAAAACAATAAAAACCTGCACAGTATCAACACGTATTATTTTTTTAGGTGAAAACTGTCTAAAGAAATTCAAGAGACCAATTCTGCTCAGAACTGGATATAGATTGCAATTTTTTTTAATTTTACCTCCCCGTATCTGGAAGGCTAAATCGTTTAGGAGACACGTTCATGCGAAGATTTCTTCATAAAATGTACACAAAAAATTGACATTCAATTAGTAAACCCCGTATAATCCAAGTCACCTCATACTCAATCTCGATCAACCCTCGATTATTTTATTAAACAACCAAACAATTTAAAAAACTACAATACAACTCGACATTTCATCAACTAAAATTGCCAATCATTAATTTTACATCATAGATTTTCGAATACGGAAAAAACTACAGCTTTTGCCGTAAATAGTAGTATTATCTAATATACATATATACATTTTTTGACAGGACAAACTGACAGACAGCATCAGTCTTCAAGGAAACAACGATACGGCGATAAACGCTGCCAGGCAGCCATCTTGAGGTATTACATACACATATACGCTTAATAAAATGCTCTTTGTCTTGCAGAGGGATTAAGTAATAAGCCTCAGATTTAAAACGTTTTAAAAGAGGGAGGTTTACAGAACAACGGTATATGTCTTGTTTTGTCCAAAATTGAATACAAATGGAATAAGTTCAAGATGCAGCAGATTCTACTAAGCGATTTCAAACAGAAGCCATCAACAATTACTTTACTGTCTCTCTACCAACCATTCTACCTGATGACTTATTTCTTGACACATTTTCAGAACTATACAATTCTACTGGATCTAAATCTTCATATCGTCACATTACACCAGATGACATTGCACAGAAGTTGAAAGAAGTGAGATCGAATGCTGCGGGTATTGATAGTATCACTAAAAATATGTTGAGAAACGTAGTCCTTCCATTTAATACAAATGAATTTCAATGTTTCGCTTTTTTATATCTTCGAAAAAAGTAACTAGATTACTTGAGAATTTCTGTTCTTAAAATGACTTTGAAGGTCAGTTCAAGTTCATCGGCAAAGATATATCTGAGCTTAAAATCGTCCGCAATTAGCTTTTCAGAATTTCCCGTTAAAAATGTATTTGACCTTGATGGGCATAGTTCAAGGTTACAATTTGAGGAATCTTTTCAAACCTTACATTACACAAATTTTCTTTATGAAACGAATTTTTCGAGATATTTCTTCCTTTCTCTACCTTTTGGACACCCTCAAATACACATGGAAAGGTCAAGGTCATGAGTAAAAATATACTCTAACGTAAAATTTTCCGCTCTTTACATCTCATGTTAAAAATAGTAGAGTTCATTTGAGAAAAGTGTCTTGAATGACTTTGAAGGTCAAGGTTCCGTTCAAGGTCACCATTTGATGAGTCTTCTCAAACTTCACATTCACAAACATTTTCTTTATGAAACGAATTTATCGATATGTCGTCCTTTCTCTACTTTCTAAACAGCCTAAATACCCAAGGAATTCAAGGTCAAGGTCATGGGTTAAGTCATACTTCAACGTAAAATTTTCCGTTCTTTACATCTCTGGTAAAAAAATAGAGGTTTCTATTTGAGAAAACTGCATTGACCTTCAAGGTCATAGTTCAAGGTCACGATGAGATGAATAAACTGTACATTCTTACACAAGATGTTTCCTTAGGAAACGAATTTTCGAGATATTTCGTCATTTCTGTACTTTTTGGACGCCCTCAAATACCCATGGAAAAATCAAGGTCAAGCTCATGGGTAAAGACATACTTTAATGTAAAATCTCCCGCTCTTTACATCGCAGGTGTTAAAAATAGGAGTTTCATTTAAGAAAACAGCATTGACCTTCATATGACCTTGACAGTCGCATTCAAGGTCAGGTTGAAAGTCACAATTTCAAGAATCTTTTCAAACCTTACATTATATAAAAATATTCTTTATGAAACGAATTTTTCGAGATATTTCGCCCTTTCTCTACTTTCTAGATACCCTCAAATACCCATGGAAATCAAGGTCTAGGTCAAGGTCATGGGTTGAGTCATACTTCAACGTAAAACTTCCCGCTCCTTGCATTTCTGATGTTAAAAATAGGGGGGTTCATTTGAGAAAAGTGTCTTGACCTTTAAATGACCTTGAAGGTCATAGTCAATGTTGAGACATACTTCAACGTAAAATTTCCCGCTCTTTACATCTGTTGTATCAAAAGTAGGTGTTTCGTTTAAGAAGACTGCTTTGACCTTCAAATGACCTTGAAGGTCATAGTCATAGGTTGTTGAAAAAGTGAACGTTGTTCCCTATGATTCGTGTGAAGCATCTGTTCAGAGCTACAGGAGTTGTGGCTAACACCTTGTTGCTACTAACGACCGCCGTCTTGAAGAATTCTTAAAATCCAATAAATGTTGGTATTAACTGTTCATTTTATATATATTTATAACTATCCGAAACTGCTTAGTAGGATCTGCCGCGCCATTATATAAAATAAGCTAGACTTAAAATACTCTTCGAGGTGCTGCATGGGAAGATTTTAATTACAATTTATTTAAACAAATCGCAAAAATAATACTTGTTAACCGGTTCCTTTTAAGCATTGAAAATGACCATTTCATGGGTTATTCAAACTTCAAATCGCTCATAATTATTCGAAAACGGTCAACCTAAGAAAAAAACTGACTAAGGAACTTTTTTGTTCAGAATGATCGGAGACTTAACAAAGCTATGATAGGATCGACAAAAAAATTGTAATTTACACTAATTTATTCGGAAAACGTCTCCCAAAATCTTTTGCCTCGTCTATGGCGACACAAAACACGATTTAAACACTGACAAACGCACAGATGGCTACCTTGGTACGCTATTCGATTCACAGCTACAGACTTTGAACTCCTCTCTTATTGTTGGCGTTAACAGACGAACATGTTGCTTGACGTTGCCGAAAAACCTCCCCCGCCACACCCGGGAGGAGGGGGATCGTCGTTTTGGTTCCGTCTGGGAGCGAGGATCTTCTGAGATAACTGTCGTTTTTCCGCCTCGTACTCCGAGTGGTCTTTGGTTAGTGCAAGCTGGAATAAAAATAAGAGTTTTTTGATAAAACAATAACGGGTTCTTTAGAGAAATCATTCACTGTGACAGAAGTCACCCTAGTTGTGAGTATAAGTAAATGCCCCAAAATTACAGAATTTTTTTTTGCAACGTCGACATAATTTTTTTTCTTTAACATTCTCACCTGCAATCTATCGGGCAGAATGGTACACGGCAACGCCTCGGGTTCGGACACGTCCACCCTGCTATAAAACAAAATGTACGGCGTTTCCGGCGGTTTCAACCGGCACAGATTCTCCGCCGTTGTTCTGCTGACCGAGCAATCGTTGAATTTGTACCAATCGGCGCCGTCTTTCGCGAACGTGTAGTAATGACCGGAGTCGACGCTAGAACCGCAATGCACCACCGCCGCGTACAGTTCGTACTGGTGGAGGCCGAGCCGTACTTCTCGGTCTAGTTTTACGGCTTGCAGAAGTTTGGTGCGCTGGTGGGACGTGGGGTCGTACCTGAAAAAAAAATATACGACTATATTGACGAAAAACTCAGAGAACCGTCACAGACAGAGCAACAGAAATTACAGGTTACCCCTTACCTAAAGTGTTTAAGCGTAAGTATCAGCCTGGAGGGCGCTTCAACCATCCTGGTAACCCTCTCGCCATCTGTCAACCTCCCGCAAACGTCGCACCTGTACTGATTCTCCCCGCTCAGCTTCTCCGGCTGCAGATAGTAGTCCAACAACGTTTGCACGGATTGGTTCTCGTCGTGGTTCGGAAACGCAAGTTGCAATTCTCTAAAATGATCAGCTCTTTCGCTTTTCGTGCCGCAATCGGCGCAACGCGATACTGTGATGGTACGACCTCCGAACGACTGTTGGACCACTGTCGGCGGACAGATTGCTACTAGAGCCGCAGCTCCTAGAAGGGTAATTTTAGGATCAGTATCTTTTCATTCTCAATACAATGGAAAGAAAATATGTATTCACTAAGGGCCGTATCGTCAATCGTTCCTACCATTGTAGGACGCCTGTATGTCCTCCTTGATCCTCATAGTTTTTCCTGGCCTTCGGAAAGGCGCTCTATTTTGAGGTTATGTTACAAATATCTATCAAATTGTTGATGCTTTTGATTTTTATTATCTGTTTTATCAGCCTGAAATTTCCTATGGTTCAAAAAGACACGGAACAGTAGAAATCTAGAAATATCCCAGCCTTTCTGAAGGAGAGAAAAGACTATGAAAACCAAGAAGGTCATAAAGGCGTGCTAGAATTGTAGAGACGACTGACGATTTTTAAGTAATAGTCGAAGTTCGCGCTTGCGTTGACTGTTCTTCGGATTCTATCTTAACCGTCCCCTAGATCCCTGCCTGTTTATCGTTCCTATAACGATCAAGGTTTGTTCTCGAGGTTATAAGCTGTGTAGGGAGGTTGAAGGGTAATATTTCCTTTGAAGGTTGATATCACATTCTAATCCTGTATCTCCGCTTTTGCTCGAAAAAATATTCTGATTCTTTTTTTTTTGCTGACGGCCCAAAAAATGAATTGAGGTTTTCAAAAAAAGTAGTGTTGAGAAATAGTGAATTTATACATAAAAGGTGAGTTAGTTTTCTGATAAACTGAATATCATAATGTCAAATTTAAACGCATAATATAAATAAAAATGTGGGAATAAACGAGAATAACTGGACTAAGGTCTTTGTTACTCCTTAGGTCCATAAGCTACAATATGTGCAGCAAAAACGAAAATAGTGAGATGGATCGAAAAAAATTAGTAAAAGTAAGTCGCCACCATCCCTGCTTTGTACGGATGTGTCATAGTTTTTTTTTATTTTTCGATAACTTCGAATGCAACAGTATA
Source organism: Acanthoscelides obtectus (assembly GCA_963669975.1). NCBI lineage: Eukaryota > Metazoa > Arthropoda > Insecta > Coleoptera > Chrysomelidae > Acanthoscelides > Acanthoscelides obtectus. Next base: position 2,818,148 of record CAVLJG010000006.1, read on the forward strand.
CTTTTTCAATTTTGACAGGAAAGAGCATAAAAATTCCTATAAAATGACGAAAATCGAAAATCAGTATCTTTATTCATTATGGCAAAAACTGGCACCCTTTAACCAATCTGCATATTGCAAGCCTCAAAGATTGTTTAAACGATTCTAAGCACATTGCAGAAAATCAAAACTAATTTTTTTCAACACACAAGGTTTTCCATGTTTTTTGGTTTATTGTGAGCAAAAAAAGGTTCCTATGCACTTTTCTGTAAAGTTGATAGTTTTCACAATAAAAAAACAATATGAACAAACGAAAAGCTTAATGTCGCCAAAGTTCCCAAACATCCATTAACAAAATCGTAAAGCATTTTGTTGCAAAATTGTTTATAATAGGTAAGTGCGCAAAACCCCTAAAATGCTTTAGGATTCTGTTAATGGCTGTTGAAGAGTATTTAGGAATTTTGTAATATTAAAAGTTTCATGTTTACATGTTTTTCGGGGTCGAAAATAAAACGCATTTTCAGCACTTATACACTATATTAAATCGCTTATCTCAACTTTAGAGAAAAGTCCCTAAAAACCTTTCTTGATCAGAATGTTTGCCATGAGTGAAAACAGAACAATTATTGAAATATATAGGATAAATTTTAAAGCAATTTTTTCCACAATTTTGGAACTGGCAAAATACAGATTTGTTTAAGATGGTCCTTTTCTAATATAACTGCAATTAACCGTCACAATACTCTTTTGAGCAGACGCTAAAATACTTCTTGGACAAATACTGTAAAGCTCTGTCGAAAACACATCCTATGCAAAGGATGATTAAGAGTAATGAAAGTGTTTTTCTATAGGCAGTAAATAATAATATTGTTGAGCACTTTGATTATAATAAAGAACTTACACAATCTATTCTTGAAAAACCCTGTATTATATTTCAAATGTCTTAATCTAATACAAAAACTTACCCTCCACAGCCTCCTCTTCACCATTGCCACCCAAATTCTTCTCCTGTTCATGCAGCGTGTCCAGCAAATACCCTAAAAACTCAGAACTGTCATGCTGATGTCCAGGCAGAAAACCTGGAGGCCTCGACAGGTTCAGAATATCATTCGGCGACAAGGAAAACTTCTTTGAATATTGCAACAGCGCAAACAACAGTTGCAGCTTGGAGAATAATGGCAACATGTCCTTGTTGTAAAGCAGCACTTCGTTTCTAAATGTTTTTGTCATGAAAAGGGCCTGTAGGACGCTGTTCATGTAGCAGGTGTTCCCCAAGTTGTTCAACCCGACTTTTCCTATTGAAAATCTGTTTAGCACCAGTGCGTTAGAGCCCGCGCCCCACGGTTCGCAGAGAAGCGTCTGCTTGTAATTTGAGTTTGTACAAAACGGTTGAATGGCTTGCTTTAATGGTTCATAAAGTTCATCGTAGCCAGTAAAATGGTCCATCAAAGCTAGGGACAGATTGACCAGCTCTTGTAAGTACGAAAGGCTTGATTCTGTGTTTTCGTTTTGGAGCTGTTTGCAGACCTTGTCCATCAATGGGATCACCTAAGAAATACATCAGATTTTAGGAAAATTATCCTTTTTTATATTTTAGTGTTATTATGTGTGTTTTGAACTTGTACCAATTTTTAACTGTAATGTGTCTGGTTTGTTTTATTTAGTATTAATGATAAGTACTTTTTTATGCAGTCTTTTTTGACGTATGTCAGTGCTTTTGCATGCCTAACATCGATAAAGTTTATTATTATTAGAACCAGGGAAAAAGTGGCTTAAATAGTTCCTCAGGCTTTCAAGAAGGTCCCATTATATATGGCGATAAAATCATATAACAATTTCAAGAGAGCAACTATTAAGTATTTGTTGGTGATATGTTTGTATGATTTTAATGTGTAATTTCATAGACATTTGCACCATGTTTGTCTTCGATCTCACTTTTACTTTAGTCTTATTAGGTATGTCTTTGAAACTGAAATTTAGCGAGAGATAATAGAAATTTGGAAAAGAAATATCCATCTGCAATTTTTGCTGCCAATGTTTTAAAAACTACATGTCTCTTAATATGTTTCTAATGGTTGACAATTTTTCAATGGGTCCTGTTATGAAACCTAGTGCTTTTCAAATTAGGAGTAAGTTTTTTAAAAATCATTTATTTAATGACAATATTCAACTATAATTCATGAGTGTAAGGTAAAAAAACATAAGTTTAGCACCCTCACAATTTTAATAAAGAATTAGCGACTGATTCCGCGCTTTTTTTCTGTAAAATAAAAAAAATTGGCCCAGTAGCAGCAAAGTTACAGATGGAAACAAAAATTTTGCAAATTCCCTAACTTAATTTTTTCTTGTTTTATTTTCAAGGACAGATCAGTTTTGAAAAATATGACACAATAACTCTTACCTTATGGAAAATCTGTGAACTTTGTTGGCTTCTCGACAGCATATACAATACCACAGGCCCGACACTTTTCCTAATCTTCATAAACATAACTAACTTAAATAATTTCTCAATTGTTGCTAACGTTACATCAACTAGAATATCGTAATGCCTCTCTGCTTCCAAACCTTTCATAAGTGCTAATACTAGGGCACCTAAATTTTCAGTCCAAACACATTTTGTTAACCAATTGCATAACGTAGATAAGGTGTGTTCAATATTCTGATCCGGATAACGTGCATTAAGGATGTATTTAACAGCATTGGGTATATCATGTTCCTTTATCAACTGCAGGACAATGGACATAGCTACAGAAACTTGTTTCGTGGGGTCAGAAATTTCCATAAACAGAGTTCGTAGCGCATGAAAGACATGTTTCTTATCAGAACATTCTTTTGCTAGGATACTCTGTACTTTACGTATGTCTTCGATAAACCTCATGTAAGCCTCTGGATCGTCTGGAATCGGCACTGTTCCCAGACTCGAAACTATATGTATTACATTTTTGTCCTGAATGCCATCTTGCTCGGAGAAGTCCTGGAGCACTCGAAGGATAATCTGCAAGCGTGCCTCCTTGGAAGGGGTCACACATTCTAAAACCTTCTGTTTGACTGCCATTTTTCGCCTAAAAAGGATATAAAAACATCAACACTGAATAATAAGGAGCCTTGACACTGTTTTACCTGCACTCGAACCAAATGGATGACTAAGCTGTTAGGGCAACCTTCCAACGTATCTGAAAAGATATAATAATCGCTGCGAGTGTTTATGCTGTTTATATTTGCAACAAAAACGCATTTCGAGTGCTAAAAATAAACTGCCAAATTTGTGACATTTAACAATACCTCAAAATGGTATCGTACATGAAGAGGTGATTCTGAAACCGACGGCTGAGTTGGACTGACGAATAAAAGCAGTGAATGTGCGAAAAAGCACAAAGCGATATTCATTTTTAGCTATAAAGAGGCAATTACCTTTTCTAGACTGTGCAAAACACGTCACTATCACAACAAATGAACATACAAAATCATATTGAAAGCACTACAAAGTCACTCTATAACACTATGGTAGATTGTATCAATCTGAAATTTAGAATCATCTGGAGTTTCAAAGAAAATTTGCCAATATTTGATATGAATAAAAAACCAAGTGAAAATTCAGGAACAGTAAACTGATTGACATGTGACATCATAAAGAAACGTCTTCGTCCGACATCTAGGGTCAAATAGCTTAAGTTTAGTTTTAGTGGATTTCCGAATTCTCAATACGTAACGAGCACAAGGGGACAAGTTGGGGAACAAGCTAACAACATAGTATGGTCAACAGGGACATGTAATTCTTAATCCAGTGAACGGAATGCCCCCTCGCCGCGATATCATTTTTCCGCTAAACATTTCATTTACAACTGCCAAAGACTCGTTGGCGGTATGGGATGTTGCGACATCTTGTTGAAACCAGGTCCTGCTATGGTAGGCTTCAATTATCATTACTGTTACAGTCTGGCCTTGCTCGTTTTCACTATACTAACTATACTGAATGACTCGTTACGTAACGAGCCTTGTAAGTCAGATTGAATTCAACAAAACTTTGACATTGATCTATGAAATGACAGCAGTAGACAACTTATGATCCTAAAGATGGGTAAAATACAAAAGTTTAGAACCAGATCCGTCGATTATTCAGATTGTAAAGATTCCATTTAACCGTTTGGCCCGAGTAAAATAACATGACACGAACGACAACTATTGAAATGTACGCTACTAGACTCTAGAAGACTATACGTAGCTAAATTTCTCCAATCTCCAATCCTACCCCGGGATAGACATACGTTTTGAAAGTTGACCTTATTTTTGTCACCTGGATTGCGGCGTTGCCAGCTCATCGGACGATTTTACTACCTCTGCTATCACCAGGTCCTTTGACTAAAAATAGTTTGTTTTCGAAGCCTTGGTAAAAGCTTACAGATTTTTTCAGAAACGAATGCAAGTACATAAGAATACTTACAAGAACGTTAGATTGGTACACGTTTCTGTAAATTTCTTTTCATAATAATGTATCACAGGCTGGCGTATGTATCAGACTAGGTTGAATTCAGTAACCGCACAATCTTACATCAAGCATTTGTTTGCAACGCCTACTTAAATAGAATGAAAAAGTATAAAAAAACGTTTATCAATAAAAAAAAATGTAACGTGATACATGGTTGAAGTCGTAGAAAAAGATGCTGTTAGATACAGGGTAGTAGTTTTTTAAAAACACCATAATGTAGTGCCATTAGTTTTCTGACATTTCTTAAAATAAGGTCAGACAAAAATAGAAACGATTTGGCCAAATTTTAGTTTGTCCCAAATACCTCAGTATATGACTAACTTCTCAGTGTATGCAATGTGCGCGAATTATTTAAAAAAGCATAGGGTGTTCTTTTTTATATAACATTCTAGAAAAACAGCAGAGGTAGCAAAATTGTCCGATGAGCTGGCAACGCAGCAATCTAGGTAACAAAAATGACAAGGTCAACTGCCAAAACGTATGTCTATCCCGGGGTAACGAAGGAATCATATAGTACGTCAAAGCGGCAGTTCTCCAACTTTCATTTACATTTTTTAAGGCGTGTGCAACGATTTCGAGAAAAATTTCGCTACGGATAATCTTTTAGAGTCTAGTAGAGTATATTTCAATACTTGTCTTGCGTGGCCATGTTATCTTTACTCGGGCCAAAAAAGGCTTAAAAAGCCCATATTCATGCATTTTAATCACAAATCCAGTGAATGTTCCTCGGCCCTCAACCCTTATCAGTGTCAATGTCAAGCAAGGACATGACGTTGATTTTTAGGTTAGTAGGTAGTATGAAATTTTTGAATTCAATATGTACGTAATTTCTTATCGGTGAATGGCTGTCCATTTTGTTATACATTAAAAATGATTTAGTGATATGAGCTGCGTACGTTTGTTACGCAGTTAAGTGACACACTATCATTTCAGTAGAGTAGAATGGAAAGGCTGGTTAAAGTATGGAAAGTTGGAAAAATTAGTTATTCCAAAGCCTACAAATTACAGAAATATCTGGCAAGTTTACACCATAGGGAACAAGGAAACAACAACACTTTATTGTGCTTAGAACATCCTCCAGTGTATACAATTGGAATCAGAACTGCAAGATATGATAATACCGATATATCCGATCTACAAAAACGAGGTAAGAATGGTCTTTATATTATCTTTCTTGTCAATAATCCTGATTACGTTTCTCAGGCGCAGAATACTTTAAAACAGATCGAGGTGGCCTGATTACATTTCATGGTCCAGGACAACTAGTAGTATATCCAATTTTAAATTTAAAGCACTTCAAACCAAGCATAAAATGGTATGTCAGTAGTATACAGGAAACAGTATTGAAATTGTGTGAAGAATTCAATATTCCTGCCGAGACAAATTCTGATACCGGTGTTTGGGTTGAGGATAGGAAGGTAAAAATATTTTGTTTTAGATTTATTTAGTATGATTGCCAGAATTACATTCTATTTAAAAACTATTTATTTTCATCTCTTGTCTGTTTGCTTAAGATTGAACATTGAAATCTCAAATACCATATATTCACCTATACAAAGATTTGCTTTTTATTTCTCAAAAGTACAAAGAGTATACAAAGCAGAAACGCTGAGAATTTGAGTTTTATATGAAAAAAAAAACATTTCTAAAGTCATCTTTCTAAAAAATAATGTTTTCAGATATGTGCGATAGGCATCCATGGTAGCAAATTCATCACCACCCATGGCTTCGCCATAAATTGCAACACAGATCTCAGATGGTTCGACTACATAGTGCCTTGTGGTTTGGAAGGAAAAGGTGTCACCAGTTTCAGCAATGAAGTTAATAGACTGGTGACTGTAGGTGAAGTTATGCCAAAGTTCTTAGACTGTTTCCAACAAGTGTTTCAGTGTTCTTTGACGGACTTTCCAAGAGATGAAGCAAGGAAGATTCTAGGTAGTTTGGAAGATGATGAAGACTGTAGGGAAGAAGCAGAAAGTATTGATTTCAAAAAAAGAAATGCTGTAGAAGTTATTAAGTAAACTGTGAAATCAAGAATATGCTGTGAAATTGATAATGATGATTAATTGTGAATACTTTTTGTAAGCATGTTTTGCTTTACCTACCTCAAGGTGCAACACAGGTATTTTTGTTTACATATTGCTTTTAAGCTATAGTTTAATTAGTTGTTTTATCTGTAAGTATTAAATGCAAATATATCATTTTAGTGTGAGTATTTTTGTGTTTTTTTTTTATTATATAAGCAGACTCTTGAACCATGAATATTATTCTGGCAATAACGAATTCCACAAATAAGTTTCATGTGTTTCTTAGTCAATTTCATGGTGTCTGTACCGCTCATCGTTTCTACTCTCCTGATACAGAATTATCATATGTTGAATGTAAATTGTCCAATCTTTCTTTGTGCACAAAGATCTGCTATCATGATCACCTAAAAGCGATCAGGTGTGTGAATGGTAGTCCTGTTATGATATTAGCGCGATAGTGAAATCATTATCAAAACCTCTCGTTATTTCTGCAATCCCGATACAGTATTATCAGTGGCTGAAAATCACAGTTGACCGCATTTTCTTCGAGAAATTAGTAGATGCAGCTTTACTATCAGGATCACACAAACAAGAGGGAATATAAATAGCGCTCTGCATCTGTCTGGTACCGACGTGAAATCCTTGGGAACAATACCTGCTTACCATGAGAGTGTTGAAAAAATTGGAATTCTCTGCTGCATTACCTGTTTCCTTTATTTTGATACCTCTCGTTGTTTCTGCGATCCTGATACCGAATTATCAAACACTGAAAACCACACTGTTGACTAGTATGTCTAAGTTTGGTATCAGGATCACAGGAGCGTAAAGAGGTATTATATAAAGTTTGATAATGGCAGGAAATACAAATTTTTCAGGTCAGTACACTTTGTCGTTGAGAATTGATAGTGAGATTTGCTACCAGGATCACAAAAGCGCGAAGAGGTATGTAAACGGTTCGCTGATATTGGCGCAAAATTAGAATCCTTGGCTTCGATACATGTTGTTTCTGCGATCCTGGTATAGAATTATCACTTACTGACACTGTTGACTAGACATTCGTAAAATCAGTATACGTAAGTTTGGTATCAGGATCACAGAAACGTAAAGAGATATTTGAAGAATACCTTGCTCCTGTTTGATAATGACGTGAAATTCGAATATTTCTGGTCATCACACTTTATTGTTGAGAATTCTTGAACATTTGATAGTGAGATTTGCTACCAGGATCACAGAAGCGCAAAGAGGTAAACGGTTCGCTGGTATTGGCGCGAAATTAAAATCCTTGGCTTCGATACATGACGTTCGGCTTCGATACATGTTGTTTCTGCGATCCTGGTACAGAATTATCACTTACTGACCCTGTTGACTAGACGTTCGTAAAATCAGTATACGTAAGTTTGGTATCGGGATCACAGAAACGTAAAGAGATATTTGAACCTTGCTCCTGTTTGATAATGACGTGAAATTCAAATCTTCCGGGTCAATACACTTTGTCGTTGAGAATATTTGAACATTTGATAGTGAGATTTGCTACCAGGATCACAGAAGCGCCGAAGAGGTATGTAAACGGTTCGCTGGTATTGGCGCGAAATTAAAATCCTTGGCTTCGATACATGTCGTTGTTTCTGCGATCCTGATACATAATAAATTATCAGTTACTGAAAATCACACTACTACTTACTTTCGTAAAATTAGTATATATAAGTTTACTAGCAGGATCACAGAAGCCTGAAGAGGTACCTTGCTCCTGTTTGATAATGGTGTGAAATTCAAATCTTTCAGGTCAGTATACTTTGTCGTTGAGAATTCTTGAACAATTGATAGTGATGTTTGCTATCAGGATCATAGAAGCCTGAAGAGGTATGTAAACGGTTCGCTGATATTGGCGCGAAATTAAAATCCTTGGCTTCGATACATGTCGTTGTTTCTGCGCTCCTGGTATAGAATTATCACTTATTGACACTGTTGAGTAGACATTCGTAAAATCAGTATACGTAAGTTTGGTATCAGGATAACAGAAACGTAAAGAAATATTTGAACAATACCTTGCTTCTGTTTGATAATGACGTGACATTCAAATCTTTCAGGTCAGTATACTTTTTCGTTGAGAATTCTTGAACAATTGATAGTGAGATTTGCTATCAGGATCATAGAAGCCCGAAGAGGTATGTAAACGGTTCGCTGATATTGGCGGGAAATTGAAATCCTTGGCTTTGATACATGTCGTTGTTTCTGCGATCCTGGTATAGAATTATCACTTTACTGACACTGTTGAGTAGACATTCGTAAAATCAGTATACGTAAGTTTGGTATCAGGATCACAGAAATGTAAAGAGATATTTGAACAATACCTTGCTCCTGTTTGATAATGACGTGAGATTCAAATCTTTCGGGTCAGTACACTTTGTCGTTGAGAAGATTTGAACATTTGATAGTGAGATTTGCTACCAGGATCACAGAAGCGCGAAGAGGTATGTAAACGGTTCGCTGATGTTGACGCGAAATTAAAATCCTTGGCTTCGATACATGTCGTTGTTTCTGCGATCCTGATACATAATAAATTATCAGTTACTGAAAATCACACTACTATTTACTTTCGTAAAATTAGTATATACATATAAGTTTACTAACAGGATCACAGAAGCCTGAAGAGGTACCTTGCTCCTGTTTGATAATGGCGTGAAATTCAAATCTTTTGGGTCAGTACACTTTATCGCTGAGAATTCTTGAACATTTGATAGTGAGATTTGCTACCAGGATCACAGAAGCGCGAAGAGGTATGTAAACGGTTCGCTGGTATTGGCGCGAAATTAAAATCCTTGGCTTCGATACATGTCGTTGTTTCTGCGATCCTGATACATAATAAATTATCAGTTACTGAAAATCACACTACTACTTACTTTCGTGAAATTAGTATATTTAAGTTTACTAGCAAGATCACAGAAGCCTGGAGAGGTACCTTGCTCCTGTTTGATAATGGCGTGAAATTCAAATATTTCAGGTCAGTATACTTTGTCGTTGAGAATTCTTGAACAATTGATAGTGATATTTGCTATTAGGATCATAGAAGCCTGAAGAGGTATGTAAACGGTTCGCTGATATTGGCGCGAAATTGAAATCCTTGGCTTCGACACATGTCGTTGTTTCTGAGCTCCTGGTATAGAATTATCACTTACTAACACTGTTGAGTAGACATTCGTAAAATCAGTATACGTAAGTTTGGTATCAGGATCACAGAAACGTAAAGAGATATTTGAACAATACCTTGCTCCTGTTCCGGTCAGTACACTTTGTCGTTGAGAAGATTTGAACATTTGATTGTGAGATTTGCTACCAGGATCACAGAAGCCTGACGAGGTATGTAAACGGTTCGCTGATATTGGCGCGAAATTAAAATCCTTGGCTTCGATACATGTCGTTGTTTCTGCGATCCTGATACATAATAAATTATCAGTTACTGAAAATCACACTACTACTTACTTTCGTAAAATTAGTATATATGTTTACTAACAGGATCACGGAAGCCTGAAGAGGTACCTTGCTCCTGTTTGATAATGGCGTGAAATTCAAATCTTTCAGGTCAGTATACTTTGTCGTTGAGAATTCTTGAACAATTGATAGTGATATTTGCTATCAGGATCATAGAAGCCCGAAGAGGTATGTAAACGGTTCGCTGATATTGGCGGGAAATTGAAATCCTTGGCTTTGATACATGTCGTTGTTTCTGCGATCCTGGTATAGAATTATCACTTTACTGACACTGTTGAGTAGACATTCGTAAAATCAGTATACGTAAGTTTGGTATCAGGATCACAGAAATGTAAAGAGATATTTGAACAATACCTTGCTCCTGTTTGATAATGACGTGAGATTCAAATCTTTCGGGTCAGTACACTTTGTCGTTGAGAAGATTTGAACATTTGATAGTGAGATTTGCTACCAGGATCACAGAAGCGCGAAGAGGTATGTAAACGGTTCGCTGATGTTGACGCGAAATTAAAATCCTTGGCTTCGATACATGTCGTTGTTTCTGCGATCCTGATACATAATAAATTATCAGTTACTGAAAATCACACTACTATTTACTTTCGTAAAATTAGTATATACATATAAGTTTACTAACAGGATCACAGAAGCCTGAAGAGGTACCTTGCTCCTGTTTGATAATGGCGTGAAATTCAAATCTTTTGGGTCAGTACACTTTATCGCTGAGAATTCTTGAACATTTGATAGTGAGATTTGCTACCAGGATCACAGAAGCGCGAAGAGGTATGTAAACGGTTCGCTGGTATTGGCGCGAAATTAAAATCCTTGGCTTCGATACATGTCGTTGTTTCTGCGATCCTGATACATAATAAATTATCAGTTACTGAAAATCACACTACTACTTACTTTCGTGAAATTAGTATATTTAAGTTTACTAGCAAGATCACAGAAGCCTGGAGAGGTACCTTGCTCCTGTTTGATAATGGCGTGAAATTCAAATATTTCAGGTCAGTATACTTTGTCGTTGAGAATTCTTGAACAATTGATAGTGATATTTGCTATTAGGATCATAGAAGCCTGAAGAGGTATGTAAACGGTTCGCTGATATTGGCGCGAAATTGAAATCCTTGGCTTCGACACATGTCGTTGTTTCTGAGCTCCTGGTATAGAATTATCACTTACTAACACTGTTGAGTAGACATTCGTAAAATCAGTATACGTAAGTTTGGTATCAGGATCACAGAAACGTAAAGAGATATTTGAACAATACCTTGCTCCTGTTTCCGGTCAGTACACTTTGTCGTTGAGAAGATTTGAACATTTGATTGTGAGATTTGCTACCAGGATCACAGAAGCCTGACGAGGTATGTAAACGGTTCGCTGATATTGGCGCGAAATTAAAATCCTTGGCTTCGATACATGTCGTTGTTTCTGCGATCCTGATACATAATAAATTATCAGTTACTGAAAATCACACTACTACTTACTTTCGTAAAATTAGTATATATGTTTACTAACAGGATCACGGAAGCCTGAAGAGGTACCTTGCTCCTGTTTGATAATGGCGTGAAATTCAAATCTTTCAGGTCAGTATACTTTGTCGTTGAGAATTCTTGAATAATTGGTAGTGAGATTTGCTACCAGGATCACAGAAGCACAAAGAGATATGATGATTCTTCTTAGCTTCAATACTTCTCGTTTCTGCGATCCTGTTACAGAATTATCAATGAAAATCACACTGTTGACTACTAGACTTTCGTAAAATTGGTACATGTAAGTTTGGTATTAGGATCACAGGAACGTGAAGAGGTATGTGCATAGTACCTTGCTCCTGTTTGGTAATTGCTCGAAACTCAAATCCTGTCAATGCCTTTTGTCGTTTCTGTGATCTTGCCATAGCATTATTACTTGTCTAAAAAGCACTGTCGACAAGAAATATTTGAGATGATTCCTTATAGATTTTTAAAGGTTTAATTGGGTAGACAAAAATAAAACAACTACAGGTATAAAACTCAATAATACTATAATGATCAAAATCAATAAAATCCACGTTTGACAAACTACATCGAACCAACATTCTATTCTTCAGCCTCCTCATCTTCGAGTATCCTCTTGAAACTGAACGGTTGGAACATGTACCCCTCGCCTCTGTAGAATTTGCTCATGAATTCGACCCAATGCAACCTGAGGGTGTGCAAAAACGCTGATAGGCCCTCCATCAACACCAAAATGGCGATCGTGAACGCGGCCCATGCCGCAAAGAAGATGAAAATGAACACCGCTCCTACGTAGCCCGGCACCGACAGGCCTTTTTGGAAGATCATGTTCCACAGCACTTCGGATAGCTCTGGAAATTTGTACCGAAAGAAAAATAAAAAGAAAGAAAAATGTAGTACGGGTAATTTTGAAATCAAAGTTATGATAATTAGGAATATAGGGTGATACGTTTATGATTTCGTAATTACAGGACGCATTTCGGACTCAAATTTCGTTCTCTGAATGATACAAATACCGCCTTTTTACCTTTTATAACCTATTATGATGTTTACTTATTTAGTTTTTTTTTTTATGTAAAAAATTTGTTTTTATATATCTATTTATAAGAATTTTTGAATAATATTGTATGGAAGAAACCATGCTGTTTTTAGTTTATATATATATATATATATTGTGTGATAATTCTGTAATTTGTGAATAAATATTCATAATAATTTTTTAAAATATTGTTTGGAAGAAAACATGCTGTTTTTAGTTTATATATATATTTATATATATTTTATGTGATAATTCTGTAATTTGTGAATAAATATTCATAATAATTTTTTAAAATATTGTTTGGAAGACAACATGCTGTTTTTAGTTTATATATATATATTTTATGTGATAATTCTGTAATTTGTGAATAAATATTCATAATAATTTTTTAAAATATTGTTTGGAAGACAACATGCTGTTTTTAGTTTATATATATATATATTTTATGTGATAATTCTGTAATTTGTGAATAAATATTCATAATAATTTTTTAAAATATTGTTTGGAAGAAAACATGCTGTTTTTAGTTTATTTATATATATATTTTATGTGATAATTCTGTAATTTGTGAATAAATATTCATAATAATTTTTTAAAATATTGTTTGGAAGAAAACATGCTGTTTTTAGTTTATATATATATATATTTTATGTGATAATTCTGTAATTTGTGAATAAATATTCATAATAATTTTTTAAAATATTGTTTGGAAGAAAACATGCTGTTTTTAGTTTATATATATATATATTTTATGTGATAATTCTGTAATTTGTGAATAAATATTCATAATAATTTTTTAAAATATTGTTTGGAAGAAAACATGCTGTTTTTAGTTTATTTATATATATATATATATATTTTATGTGATAATTCTGTAATTTGTGAATAAATATTCATAATAATTTTTTAAAATATTGTTTGGAAGAAAACATGCTGTTTTTAGTTTATATATATGCATATATATATATATATATATATATATATATATATATTTTATGTGATAATTCTGTAATTTGTGAATAAATATTCATAATAATTTTTTAAAATATTGTTTGGAAGAAAACATGCTGTTTTTAGTTTATTTATATATATATATATATATATATATTTTATGTGATAATTCTGTAATTTGTGAATAAATATTTATAATAATTTTTTAAAATACTGTTTGGAAGAGAACATGATGCTTTTAGTTTATTTATATAATTTTTAAGTAGTAATTCTGTTATTTGTTAATAAATATTTATTAATAATTTTTGAAAAATATTGTTTAGAATAAACCATGCTATAAATTTGTTTTTGCAGAGTATAAAATATGTAAATTACATGTTACTGCTTTTTCATTTAGAATAATTAGACGGATGCCATTAATATTACACACATCAACAATAAGGAAATCACATTTAAATGACTCTCTATGAAATCATGTAACTTTGCAATGTGCATTCACTTATGTTTTGTTGTAATGACACTATTTATTTAGCTCAAAAAAATCTTGATTTTCTCAGACTTCGTTTTTTTTACACTTCGCTGCAATGTAACTCTTATATCATTACTGTTCCGACTAAAACTCATCAAATTACTAAAAAACAAATGTCACTTGATTTACCAAACACCCTGTTTAAAAATCTCGACCTTTTTTTATCTTACTTCCCAGCCTAGGTATGTAATGTATTATTTTATATTTGTACAACAAAACGTGTCATACCCTATGGGAACAAGAAAGAATGCGTTAGTAAAAGACCCAAAAGCAAAAGTAATGAAAGCAGCACAAATCTCGAAAATACTCTAATTAGTAACATTATTCAACAAATGATAAAATATACACTTGAACGGCACAATCTACTGTTCGCTTTCTTCTTCGTCAAGAATCCGGTTGAAACGGAACGGTACGAAGATTTGTCCTTCGCCCTTGTAGAATTTGCTCATAAATTCGACCCAATGCAGTCTAAGCGTGTGCAGAAAAGCCGACAATCCTTCCATCAGCACCAAAATGGCGATCGTGAACGCGGCCCATACGGCGAACGTAACGAAGATCAATGGTGCGCCGTAGTACCCGAAACGAGGAGCGAACATCAGGATTTTTGGAAGATCATCATCCAAAGCACCTCTGACAGTTCTAGGGTTAGATAGAAGCTGTTAGTAGAGTTAGAATGGAAATGAGCGAATACCAGTTAGAGGAAATTTTAGTAAAAGCAGCAATAGAGGAAAATGACCTAAATCGGACCGTTCTGAAAGTCCATTGTCAAGTGTAAATAGTAGCAAATCAATAAAAGTAAATGGGGGTCCGATTTTGGTCGTTTTCCTCTATAAAAATGTTATGGTAACTTAGCCTATCTGTTATTGAAAAGTAAAACCGAAACAACGAATGGAAGAAACGACAGATACGTACGTGCGTGCGCCAGGGACAATGCCCAAAGTCGAAGGTACGACGCCGTATGTGAAATCGTACTCAACGTGTACTCAATTGTGTGAATGGCTTGATGAATGAAGATTTCACTCATCGGTTCCTCCTCTTCCCCTTTTTCATGGTGCGACGAGTCTCCTTGGTGGTTTTCTGACACTTCCTCCAACTCCATTCCTTGGTTCACGTCGCCGTTCGTTTTATTCTGACAAAAAAAGGGTCAAACCTTGAAGCAGTGTAACTTAGAAACTATTATTTTAATTAATGAAGATGCCCGATTAAAATAGGCATTAGATAGATCAAAAAGAGGTTGAAGATTCTAGTGACATATACAACGTAGAAGCAGAAGCAAACACTGAGTTTTCAAAGTGGATTTAAATTTATTTTTGAGTTCTGCTACTGTCTCACAGATGACGCTAAGATCTGTCAGATCTAACTTCTGGAGTCCCGCAGGGTTCCCACTTAGGTCCGTAGTTATTCAATATATTTATTAATGATCTATTGAGTCAGGATTTTTAGAATTATTGGGAACAAACACGATTCTGAATGTTTCTCATTGGAGTGGAGTGAATGTTTTACTTTTAAATGCTAGGAAATCCTCACAAGGACTAAATATACAGTGTGATCTGTGTGAAATTTATAGGTAAATTTTACGTTTTGAGATATGTTTTAGCAGATCAGCTTAAAATCAATGATAATAAAATTTTGGTTAACATCAAAATATCTTCAAAAATGGCGGATCTGCGAAACGTCAAAGCTGGACATTTTTTCAGACGTTTTACCAAATATGTACACAATTAACCATATATTATATAATGTTAAATTTCTTGTTTTTAGAATATAGGGTGTTCTATTCGAAATCTTTTCCATTTTCGTTGGGACACCTTCACATCAGAGGACGCATAATAATCCTATAATTCGCTTGGTTACTTTTTGATGAATGGTTTCATAAAACTTACTGTAACAGCGGGAGGCTGTTTGTGATTCTTCCTGCTCATCATGATATAAATAGGCTTTCCCAGCAACATGAACGGTATGCAAATCAAGGCCCCGGCGACTAAGAAGTACTGTACACTGCCCTGACCGGGGTACATGTACGTTTCGCAGCCCTCGCGCGGTACAGTTTTGCTCATCAGCATCATGTTGATGAAGTAGATTAGGACTGAAGGTGCGCAGGAACTGCCGTGGACGTTCACGGGGTTTGCGACTGAAAATTGAAGAAAATTCACATTTTAATCTCCCCATCAAAACATATCGAATACTAGGCATGCCAGAAAAAAGGTTTCAAACAAACGTCGTAAAGTGACCTTGACCATGTCCTTCACAGCGAATTTGAAGGACATTCGAAGGTTAAGGTCAATATTTTCAAAACGAATTTTAAAGAAGAGAGAGAAGAGATAATATCCATGGACATAATTCATATTAAGCTCAAGCACAGTTGGATGGGTCGCCCAAAGATTACCATGACCTTGACCGGGACCTTCAAGGTCAAATAAAAAAGGAACCCCTAATTTTTGAACTCGGTATTGGTAAAAGCAGAAAATGTTACGTCTGAATATGATTATAACCCTAAAGTCAAGCTCATGTCAATCTTAAATGTTATTTCTATATGATTTTATATTTGAATGCGTAAAATTTTGACATGACCTTGGAGGTAATAGTCAAGGTCATTATCAAGATCACACTTGAATGACCCAAAAGAACATTTTTAATGAATCAAATTGCTTTCAATGACCTAATTTAACATTGAAATGGATTTGAAGGTCAACGTAATAGTCATAAGTCAAGGTCATATTCGGACGCAAAATTATCTCCTCTCTCCAATTCCGGTGTAAAAAAGGGAAGTTCATTTGAAAATATTCGCCCTTCGTTGAAATGACCTTGAATTCCGGATGCGTCAAATAAACTCGGTAACCATAAAACAAACTCTATCTAGGTTTAGGATCTTTCCGGCCATCTGACGATGACCTGCAATTTAACCTCGGCCTTGAAATTCAAAGTCAATGTCAATTTTAAACGAGGCCCTAAATTTTTTACACCTGAGCAGAAAATCTCACGTCTCAATGAGTCGTTGAACCTTAAAAGGTCATGGTCAAGGTCTAATCCATAAAGTTCTATCAAGGCATAGACTTGGGATTTTTCTCCTTTCAAACGATGACATTGGCTTCCAAGGTCAAACCAAGATCAAGTCAGTTTTTTAATGAGAGATAAATTCTTCTATACTCATGAGTTTCGAGGTTATTCTATCGATTAGATATTTGACCTTGATATACATTTCGAACGTCAAATATTCTTAAAGGTCAAAGACACTGACTTCATTATTAAAGTACATAATTTTTGACAAAAGTTGTAGGACCTCCAGGAGGCAAAATGATGGTGACCTTCAAGGTCATTTCCAAAAGGCAAAATGATCGTGACCTATCAGGTAATTTCAAGGTCCCATAGAAACATTAGAAATAATTTGCTCTACCAAAAATGCACGGTTGCGAGCTTTGTGGAGGTCACCCCAAATGTTTCCTGGATCTCTGACGGTGATTTTGGGATCCAGGTCACAAGGTCACATTCGGACGTAACGCTTCCTTCTTTTTCCAATTCCTCTATGAAAGTCAGGAGTTGCAGCTGAAAATTTTGACGTGACCTTGGAGGTTAAGATCAAGGTCACCTTTGGGGCAAATTTTTTTCAATGTCTTGCCTCCTCTTTATATTCTGGTTTGAAAAAAAGGATTCCATTTGAAAATAATTGCTTGAACTTCGAATGACCTTGATGGTTGTGGTGAAGGTCACCATAATTTTACCCCCTAAGCTCTACAAGTTTGTTCATACTTTTTTTAGAAGGCTCTTAGCTAAGGATTCTACGCTATTTTTTTAGAGCAATGGTTTTTGTAATATGTCTCAATCAAAATCAGAAAATACCAGGGATGCGCTAATGTTTTATGGAGAATAATTTTTCAAAAATACTTACGCGTAACTTGGTCATCGTAAGTTCCTGAGAACATGATCCATTTCATGAACATCATTATCACCAAATACAAAAACAGGAATAACAGTAGCATTACTTGCGGAAGGAATTCTAGAAAAATGCTGGAGTACCTTTTGAAATGCCTGAGAAACAAAATTCGTATTTATCAACCATTCACAGCAATATATACTTGATGTTTACTTACACAAAATTGACAACGCTTACGCAAACTCCGAATATCATGTGTACAACACCGAAAATGATGGAGAGCTTCATCTTGAACGAGTTCAAAAATATGATTTTGTTTTTAGCCATCTGGAAATATAGATATCAATTAGAATAGATTCTTTTTATAAGTATAATTCACCCGCATTTTATATAAACAGTCGATTACATGTATACTATCTCATTTAGGAAGTTTCGCAATTACCGGAAAGTAATGGAAAAACGGAATTGCTCAAATTTTTTCCATTTTTTCCAGTCCTTGTTTGAGGTAGTATTTTAAAACAATCTGCCCACTATTATTTTCACAATGAGGTATTTTCCAAAAACATTTTTTGGTTTCAAATTGAAGTTCTATATCTAAAAATGTATATTGAGTCATTTTACTTTTTTCTTTGTTACAAGAAGTTACAAAAACTCCGCTTCAAAGTTTAAAAATAAAAATTGCCGCCAACTGTGTGACGTAATATCTGGCGTGGCGTAGTAATATTTTCTCCGCCCCCTTCATAGAATGTGACCCTACATGTGAGGATTACAGTGTGACAAGGGGAGGAGATATTCCCATTTTGTTCTACAGAATCGTCCGGAGCTATTCGCGTTCTGTGTCTCTGCTTTTTTGACAGATAATAAGGTTATGATGCATTGTGGCGTTGTTGTTGACGCTTTGGTATTGTGATTTTGCTTGTGCAGTGACTGATTTGGAATTAAGCTTTTTAAATACACAATAAAAATATGGAATAAACTTCGTGAAAGCAGATTCTTCGAATATACCGAAATATAAAGGTTACAAGTGAGGTTAGAAAGCGCACAAGACAAAATCAACAACACAAAGCACGAAACAGAAACATTCTACGCCACTCTGTCACTGTCAACGGTTTGACTCTTGTTTAACCACACTGTTGCCAAACTGTGTCGACGTACAGCTATATATACATATATAGACAGGTACACCATCAGACAAGTCTGTTGATGAGAATAAAGAAGGGCTGCTAAATCGTGAACTTTCATGGAATTCCTTAGTACATAATGGCGCTGAATATGATCACTGATAAAAAAATTGTCACATTCTAATGAGAGCCTTAGAAAAATTGATTCCTATTGGCTGATATCTTCGGAGGTTTAAATGGTCCCACTTTGGTGGTACAAATTTCGAATGTATTTTTTTCAGCAAATGAGTCAAAAAAGCACGAGCAAAGTGTATATTAATTGATAAATGGTTGTAAACAATCTATTTCAGCCATTAATATGACAATATCTCTAAGTTTGAAAATACCACAATATGACGTTTTCTTGCCCTCAGTCACCTGTATTTTTTATTTATTGGGTTTATGCTAACTCTGATTCCACGTACGACGTTATTGACATTTCCAAATTTTAGTTATTTACAAAGGAGGAGGCTTTTTATTGTGAAATACCATCTCAAATAAAGTTAAGAAGAAATAAAAGCTATTTTGGAAAAGTTGGCTGTTTTTCTTATATCTCCGGAAATACTCCGAATTGTGGAACATTTTAAGTGCCATTCACACATTTAAAAACTTTGTTTAAAGTTTCCAAGATCTCAATGGTGAGGATCAAATTTGAAATACCATAATGAAATCTGTTTATTTTTGAAAGACCGATTGATAGGGATAAATTACTTATTAAATTGTATTACTATGGACTTAAAGATTCTACATAACTACTTAAGAAGTCAAAAAAAACCAAATTGGATCTACATTATCCAACTCAAAAAATATTTTCGTTGGTATACCGCAAGGTAGTAAATTGGGTCCACTACTATCTATTATATACATTAATGACGTTTATGCCAATTTAAATTATTGGAAGATTCAGATATTTGCAGATGATACATTAATATATGTGAAAATATTTAAAAATGCTAAATTTTGCCTTTTAAAAATCATAAATTGGTTAAATGGAAACAAACTAAAATTTGTCGAATATAGATTTTACTTGGATGATCTCCGATTTTAACAAAATACTTGCACAACTCACCTGCCAGATAGGATCCACTCCAAAAAGGTACGGCGTCTCTTTATAATTCGTCCTGGGTATCAATTCGTACGCCTCTCCTTGAAGATCGGTCTGATTCACGATTTCCCATTTGGAGCCGAAAATGTTCAGCGATTTCGAAAATATGTCGTTGTAGATGATGCCGGTGTAGAAGGAAAAGACGCCCATCAGCAGGATGATGTATCGACCGGCGAAGAATATTGCGAATATTTCGCTCTTGTTCTTCTGAGCGCCGATCTTCTTTTCGTCCAGGACGAGCCACAGGCCGAAGAAGAACATGATCAATGCGTGGCCGGAGTCGCCGAACATTATCGCGAAGAGGAACGGGAATGTTATTATTGTGTATAGTGCTGAAAATAATAAAAAATCAGAATCGGTTGAAAAACAGGTTGAGTGTACTTCCAACACAAATTAGTCAACTAGACTTTGTATGTACAGGGGTTCGACAAGTTCCGGAACCCCACAATAATTTGTCAACTAATAAAGGTATAAAAAACTAAGCCCCGCGATTGATGAGGTTTTTAATGATGACCTTGGATTTGACCTTGAAGACCAAGTCGATTTTCCAAGTGGAACTCCCCATTTTGACCGCGTACATGAAAAGAGCCGAAAAATTCGTTCAAATATGGTCTTGAAATGTTGACCTTGGAGGTCAAGGTCAAGGTCAAACCCAGGAACTGGATAATGAAAACAAGTAGTCCTATAAGGAAATTAGCGACACATTATTTTCATGATTTCCCCCCATATATTCAATGGTGACCTTGAATTTGACTTTCACCATTTCCAATGTCACATGAAGATCAAATCACTTTTTGTAGTCATGAAACAATCCTGAAAGAAAGTCGATCCTTCTGGGGATTACACAGTTTTTTTTTTTTTTTTTATACTCCAACTACCACGAAGGCCTAAGGCCTAAGCACCCATCGGGTACCGTGGGGCTATAAGGGATACATGGGAAAGGGGGGACGCCACACGGACTCTGGCGAGGGAACACGTGTGCATGCAACATGCACACATTCTGGCTCCGCCTACGAGAACCGCCGGGTGGTACCTCCGCGTTCGACAGTCAGAGACCATCTACCTCCTACAGTTTTTTGAGTTATCAAGAAATTAAGGTAAACGTGTGTTTGGCGTTGATGTTCAAGTCCAAGGTCAATATCTTAAAATGATTAAGGACAGATTCGAACGCAAAATTTTCCCTTTTCTCTATTTTTGCCGTGTTATTCGCGGTCGAAAATATAGGATCCCATTAAAAAATAGTCGACCTTGAAAGTCATATCCAAGGTGACGATTGGATATCAGGAACAAAATCATAAAAATAATGTTTGTTCAGCAATGTTTCCCTATACGACTACTGGTCTTCAAATTATGCCATCGTACCTTAAAAAAAATGACCTTGAGAGTTACTGCCAAAGTCAAATTCAAGGTCACCATTGCATACCCTGGACGAAATCATGAAAATAATGTATGTGTAGTTCCCTTATACAACTACTGGCTTTCAGGTTATATAACCGTACCTGAGTCTGTCCTTAACTATGACCTCCTAAGGTCAAAATTTGAGAATGACCACGACCATATTTGAACATAAAATTTTCCGGTATTTTCATTTATGAGGTCAAAAAGGATCGTTCCACTTGAAAAAATTCGACTTAACCTTCAAATGACCTTGAAGGTCATGGCCAAGGCTAGATCCAAGGTCACCATCAGATATCCGGGGAAAAACACGGAAATAATGTCTGTGTAGTTTGCCGACTGGCTTTCAAGTTATATCACCGTACCTTAAGAAAGAGTTGACCTTGAAAGTCATGGCCAAGGTTACCATTGGATTTCCGGAGACAATCATAAACATAATTTCTGTTTAATTTCCCTATATGTTTACTGACTTTTAAGTTATATCAACGCACCTGAGTGTGACCTTCAAATGACCTTGGAGGTCAAGGTCAAGGTCAAACCCAGGAACTGGATAATGTAACTTGAAAACAAGTAGTCCTATAAGGAAACTAGCGACACATTATTTTCATGATTTCTCCACACATGTTCAATGGTGACCTTGAATTTGACTTTCACCATGACCTTCAATGTCACATGAAAAAAAAAGTCGCTTTTTGTAGTCATGAAACAATCCTGAAAGAAAGTCGATCCTTCTGGGGATTACACAGTTTTTTGAGTTATCAAGAAATTAAGGTAAACGTGTGTTTGGCGTTGATGGTCAAGTCCAAGGTCAATATCTTAAAATGATTAAGGATAGATTCGAGCACAAAATTTTCCCTTTTCTCTATTTTCGCCGTGTTTTTCGCGGTCGAAAATATAGGATCCCATTAAAAAATAGTCGACCTTGAAAGTCATATCCAAGGTCACCATTGGATATCAGGAAAAAATTATAAAAATAATGTTTGTGAAGCAATGTTTTCCTTTACGAGTGCTGGTCTTCAAATTATATCATCGTACCTTAAAAAAATGACCTTGAGAGTTACTGACAAAGTCAAATTCAAGGTCACCATTGCATACCCTGGACGAAATCATGTAAATAATGTATGTGTAGTTTCCTTATACAACTACTGGCTTTCAGGTTATATCACCGTACCTTGAAAAAAGTTGACCTTAAAAGTCATAGCTAAGGTCATCTCTCCAAGGTCACCATTGCATGTCCGATAAAAATCATAAAAATAATGTCTGTGTAGTTTTCCTTTATGACTATTGGCTTTCAAGTTAGATCACCGTACCTGAGCCTGACCTTAACTACGACCTCCTAAGGTCAAAAGTTGAGAATGACCACGACCATATTTGAACATACAATTTTCCGGTATTTTCATTTATGAGGTCAAAAACGAGGGTTCCACTTGAAAAAATTCGACTTAACCTTCAAATGACCTTGAAGGTCATGGCCAAGGCTAGATCCAAGGTCCCCATCAGATATCCGGGAAAAATCACGGAAATAATGTCTGTGTAGTTTGCCGACTGACTTTCAAGTTATATCACCGTACCTTAAGAAAGAGTTGACCTTGAAAGTCATGGCCAAAGTTACCATTGGATTTCCGGAGACAATCATAAACATAATTTCTGTTTAGTTTCCCTATATGTTTACTGACTTTTAAGTTATATCAACGCACCTGAGTGTGACCTTCAAATGACCTTGGAGGTCAAGGTCAAGGTCAAACCCAGGAACTGGATAATGTAACTTGAAAACAAGTAGTCCTATAAGGAAACTAGCGACACATTATTTTCATGATTTCTCCACACATGTTCAATGGTGACCTTGAATTTGACTATCACCATGACCTTCAATGTCACATGAAAAAAAAAGTCGCTTTTTGTAGTCATGAAACAATCCTGAAAGAAAGTCGATCCTTCTGGGGATTACACAGTTTTTTGAGTTATCAAGAAATTAAGGTAAACGTGTGTTTGGCGTTGATGGTCAAGTCCAAGGTCAATATCTTAAAATGATTAAGGATAGATTCGAGCACAAAATTTTCCCTTTTCTCTATTTTCGCCGTATTTTTCGCGGTCGAAAATATAGGATCCCATTAAAAAAATAGTCGACCTTGAAAGTCATATCCAAGGTCACCATTGGATATCAGGAAAAACATTATAAAAATAATGTTTGTGAAGCAATGTTTTCCTATACGAGTGCTGGTCTTCAAATTATATCATCGTACCTTAAAAAAATGACCTTGAGAATTACTGACAAAGTCAAATTCAAGGTCACCATTGCATACCCTTGACGAAATCATGAAAATAATGTATGTGTAGTTTCCTTATACAACTACTGGCTTTCAGCTTATATCGCCGTACCTTAAAAAAAGTTGACCTTAAAAGTCATAGCTAAGGTCATCTCCAAGGTCATCATTGCATATCCGAAAAAAATCATAAAAATAATGTCTGTGTAGTTTTCCTATATGACTATTGGCTTTCAAGTTAGATCACCGTACCTGAGTCTGACCTTAACTATGACCTACTAAGGTCAACATTTGAGAATGATTACGACCATATTTGAACATAAGATTTTCCGGTATTTTCATCTACGAGGTCAAAAAGGAGGGTTCCACTTGAAAAAATTCGACTTAACCTTCAAATGGCCTTGAAGGTCATGGCCAAGGCTAGATCCAAGGTCCCCATCAGATATCCGGGAAAAATCACGGAAATAATGTCTGTGTCGTTTGCCGACTGACTTTCAAGTTATATCACTGTACCTTATGAAAGAGTTGACCTTGAAAGTCATGGCCAAGGTTACCATTGGATTTCCGGAGACAATCATAAACATAATTTCTGTTTAGTTTCCCTATATGTTTACTGACTTTTAAGTTATATCAACGCACCTGAGTGTGACCTTCAAATGACCTTGGAGGTCAAGGTCAAGGTCAAACCCAGGAACTGGATAATGTAACTTGAAAACAAGTAGTCCTATAAGGAAACTAGCGACACATTATTTTCATGATTTCTCCACACATGTTCAATGGAGACCTTGAATTTGACTTTCACCATGACCTTCAATGTCACATGAAAAAAAAAGTCGCTTTTTGTAGTCATGAAACAATCCTGAAAGAAAGTTGATCCTTCAGGGGATTACACAGTTATTTGAGTTATCAAAAAATTCAGGTAAACGTGCGTTTGGCTTTGATAGTCAAGTCCAAGGTCAATATCTTAAAATGATTAAGGACAGATTCGAACGCAAAATTTTCCCTTTTCTCTATTTTCGCCGTGTTTTTCGCGGTCGAAAATATAGGATCCCATTAAAAAATAGTCGACCTTGACAGTCATATCCAAGGTCACCATTGGATATCAGGAACAAAATCATAAAAATAATGTTTGTGAAGCAATGTTTCCCTATACGAGTACTAGTCTTCAAATTATATCATCGTACCTTAAAAAAATGACCTTGAGAGTTACTGCCAAAGTCAAATTCAAGGTCACCATTGCATACCCTGTACGAAATCATGAAAATAATGTGTAGTTTCCTTATACAACTACTGACTTTCAGGTTATATCGCCGTACCTTAAAAAAAGTTGCCCTTAAAAGTCATAGCTAAGGTCATCTCTCCAAGGTCACCATTGCATGTCCGATAAAAATCATAAAAATAATGTCTGTGTAGTTTTCTTTTATGACTATTGGCTTTCAAGTTAGATCACCGTACCTGAGCCTGACCTTAACTATGACCTTCTAAGGTCAACATTTGAGAATGATCACGACCATATTTGAACATAAAATTTTCCGGTATTTTTATTTACGAGGTCAAAAAGGAGGGTTCCACTTGAAAAAATTCGACTTAACCTTCAAATGACCTTGAAGGTCATGGCCAAGGCTAGATCCAAGGTAACCATCAGATATCCGGGAAAAATCACGGAAATAATGTCTGTGTAGTTTGCCGACTGACTTTCAAGTTATATCACCGTACCTTATGAAAGAGTTGACCTTGAAAGTCATGGCCAAGGTTACCATTGGATTTCCGGAGACAATCATAAACATAATTTCTGTTTAGTTTCCCTATATGTTTACTGACTTTTAACTTATATCAGCGCACCTGAGTGTGACCTTCAAATGACCTTGGAGGTCAAGGTCAAGGTCAAACCCAGGAACTGGATAATGTAACTTGAAAACAAGTAGTCCTATAAGGAAACTAGCGACACATTATTTTCATGATTTCTCCACACATGTTCAATGGTGACCTTGAATTTGACTTTCACCATGACCTTCAATGTCACATGAAAAAAAAAGTCGCTTTTTGTAGTCATGAAACAATCCTGAAAGAAAGTCGATCCTTCTGGGGATTACACAGTTTTTTGAGTTATCAAGAAATTGAGGTAAACGTGTGTTTGGCGTTGATGGTCAAGTCCAAGGTCAATATCTTAAAATGATTAAGGACAGATTCGAACACAAAATTTTCCCTTTTCTCTATTTTCGCCGTGTTTTTCGCGGTCGAAAATATAGGATCCCATTAAAAAATAGTCGACCTTGAAAGTCATATCCAAGGTCACCATTGGATATCAGGAACAAAATCATAAAAATAATGTTTGTGAAGCAATGTTTCCCTATACGAGTACTGGTCTTCAAATTATATCATTGTACCTTAAAAAAATGACCTTGAGAGTTACTGCCAAAGTCAAATTCAAGGTCACCATTGCATACACTGGACGAAATCATGAAAATAATGTATGTGTAGTTTCCTTATACAACTACTGGCTTTCAAGTTAGATCACCGTACCTGAGCCTGACCTTAACTATGACCTCCTAAGGTCAAAATTTGTTGAGAATGATCACGACCATATTTGAACATAAATTTTTCCGGAATTTTCATTTACGAAGTCAAAAGGATCGTTCCACTTGAAAAAATTCGACTTAACCTTCAAATGACCTTGAAGGTCATGGCCAAGGCTAGATCCAAGGTCCCCAATGTCTGTGTAGTTTGCCGACTGGCTTTCAAGTTATATCTCCGTGCCTTAAAAAATAGTTGACCTTGAAAGTTATGGCCAAGGTTACCATTGGATCTCCGGAGACAATCATAACAATAATTTCTGTTTAGTTTCCCTATATGACTACTGACTTTTAAGTTATATCACCGCACCTGAGTGTGACCTTCAAATAACCTTGAAGGTCAAGGTCAAATTCAAGGTGACCATTGGATAGCTGGGAAAAACTCCTATCAAACGTGGGGCATCATTTTCCTACCATTATTAGTACACAAATTATCTTGAGATTCCGGGATTTTTGAGTATAAGCTAAAATTCATCAAAATCGATTGAGTCATTTTGGCGTGAAAACGGAACGTACCGACCTTTATGATATTAGCAGGGATGCAGAAAAAGTCCGAGTTTCTCCTTACCTGGGTTTGCCTCCCTGTAGCAAGCGACTCCATAAGAGTCAATAAGATTCTGGAAACCTCTGGTGAATCTGTTAGTCCTGTTGAATGTTGGCGGATTTTCGTTTGTATTTATTACATTCAGGAATGATGGAATTGAGCTGCCGCACGCACTCTAAAACAAACAACATTGTTGAATATACACGATATTTCCAAAACGTAGGACAAAGTTCAATCTTGGGACTATTACGAGTATTTTCTTCCTAGATAATTTTCGCACAAAAAAAATTGTTCAGGTGCACCACAGGGATCTATCTTAGGGCTTCTGTTATTTTAATTGTATATCTCAGATTCAGAAAGAGAAAACGATCTCTAAGGGTTACTTACTGAGCCATCTGCAAGTGCCTTTTGTACAACTGGAATATCATTTGATGGCACCCAACATTCTCCGATAAGGCACTTCTTGGTGACGTCCATGTTGAAGAAGTTCAAAGTATGGTAAATCGCCTTCATTTTGCTGACCATAATGCTCCAATTCTGCAGTTCTTTCGCCACGCTAACCAGTACCCGTTGACGATGGTCTCGAGTTTGATTTAAAACCTACGGTCGAAAGAAAGAACATCGCATATCCCTCTTTTCAGCAGCATGTCTGTGTTTTTCGTCTGTTTCATTGTGAGTGTAAAAATGTTGTCAATTTCTACTTTGCCAAAAAATGCATGTTTGTGCATTTTTATGCATTCTTCCTTGTATAATGAATTTTTAATAAATAATAGTACAGGTCTAAGGTTGTATGGGAATATTACATTTTTATGGAAGAATTACTGTCTCTCTTAAAAAAAATCTTTGGTTTTCTTGAAAATTAAATTTGTTGCAAAATGAGGTTTCAAAAAAATTGTGATAAGAATAAAAGTCAACACCCGTTTCATTCTTCAATTTCAGAGCCGTACTTATATTCGTTTAAAAGTTACGATTGAATAAAGAATGGACAATAGAATGCACATAAATGCAATCTTTGATAAAACAGTTGCTAACATTGATTTTTACTCATCATGAAATAATCAGATGAAAAGTACTTACAATACTACTCCAAACAGGCAGTTGAAAAAAAGGGATATATGACCTTAAAATGCAAGACTACCTGTTGAAAAAATCATTTCCTTTTAGGGCCATATCTTCAGTCGTTCCTCCAATTGTATGATGCCTTTATGGCCTCCTTGATTTTCATAGTCTTTTATCTCCTCCAGAAAATATCTAGACTTCTACTGTTCTGTGTCACGTTGTGAGGTTATGTTTTCTTGTTGAAATTTCAGGCTGATAACAGATGATAAGAACCAATTTTTATCAGCCTGAAATTTCGTAGAAAGCATAACCTCAAAATAACACAGGAACGGAACAGTAGAAATGCAGAAATACATCTGCCTTTCTGGAGGACAGGAAAAACTATGAAAATTAAGGAGACTATAAAGGCTTCCTACAATTGTAGGACCGATGACGATATGGGCCTTAGATTCTAATAATACCGACATTGTATCTGGTGTGCTGCAAGGCTCCATCTTGAGTCCAATTCTCTCTATTATTTACACTGCAGACATTTTAAATAGTATTCAGAACTGTTTTATACAATAAGCATTTCACTTAGCGCCAAACAAAAAAAGGAAATCACGGAGAATCTATAAAAACGATCTGCCTGCACTCGTGAAGCCTCGGTAGCATTTCGAAGGTACTCACAGTAAATTAAAATAAATTGTACAACTCCTATAAGAATGGGTAATTTTCAAGGAGAGCTAAGAAAAACAAATCGCAAGGATAAATTTCAGATAATGTAAGTTGCTAATAAAAAAGTAACAATTTTTTGAATATGTTGCTTACCATGTTGAGATCCTCAAGCCTGGTTCTAACTCCTTTCAACATATCGTTCCTTTCGGGCAGTGTACTGGGACATGGGTACAGAGACGCGTGGAAGCCAGCACATACTTTCTTGATCCTTGTTTTGAGCTGCTCACCTTGGAAAAAGGCAGCGAATACTGTTTTGTAATGTTCATTTCCCTAAAAATGAAGACTGTTTATAAGAATTGCATTGAATGTGAAATTCAAGTAAACATCATTAAAACTATATATCGATACTGCCGTACAGTTCAATTATTGGTTTTTTAAATTTCTACGCCAGTATATTCATTCTATGATTAAAATTACAAAATATATCCTTGATAATGAAAATACACAAATTTTAACCTTGATATCTGATTTACAAAAAGGTTAAATGTAACTCCAAAACCAATAGTACAAACTCCCATAAACCTCATGGAATCCAAAAGTGTGAAAATATACAGGGTGTATCAATTGCAAATTTTGAGCAATCGCTCATTTTACCCTATGAAGTCTATCGTAAAAACTGGAATGTGTAATCATCGAATTCTTCTGAAGGAAAATTCAGTATTCTAGATTTAACAGTTACAGATGTGCGCGTAAAATTGTGTATCTTTTCCGATATATCTCAACAATTTAGAAATAAAACCCTATAGGATGTTATATCAAATAGCTTTGTTAAGTGCCTATCCGAATTTGCAACAAAAAGCATATTTTTTAATTCAACAGAAATATGTTTGAAAACAATTTCCAAGTTAGAAGCATAATTAACTTTTTTAGATACACAAATAGCTCACCCTGTATATACGGATGAGTCTATTATTATTTACTATGAAATGTGAAATGAAAACAAGTTTGTCGTATATGCTAATCATATCTATTATTTCCAGCAGCATATTCATATAACCATGCTTCCGGTTATTTGAGAATGAAAAACAACTCGTGAATATCCTGATATTTCTGCTTCAGCATCAAAACCATCCCAGCTAAGTTAGCCTGCATAACAGTGAAAAAAAGATCAATACTTGAATATAACGCTATTAAGCTACTGTGCTTCTAAAACTTTGTTCAAGGTTCTATGGTTTTATATTATAAAAAAAATATTACTTTTTCCAGTAAAAAAATGGATATACCTACATGTATGTGTACCCTTTAATTTCTCGTAACCTGTTGACCATACGACAATTTCTTATTAAAGAAAAATGATAAAGAATTTAATTCCCTACAAAACTGTTTCTATTACTTTTTTACACAGGGTCGATGGTTTTCGGGGTTTTTGATCGAACAAAAGCTTTAACCACAACAAAAGCATTTCTCACCTTATTAGAGGAAATACTGGATGGTATAAAACCTCTTCCATCAATTTATATTTTTGAAGTCATATGTCCTCTGCATAGAAATCTAAACAAATATCAAACCTCTTCAGAAGTATTTCAATTTTATTACCGTTGTGGGATCCTCCATAGGCTTCTCAATCTCCGCCTGTCTCAAAAACACATTTCCTCTGGAGATTCTCCACAGCATCCTCTCGAAGGCCGGCACTCTCTCTCTGTTGATGACCCCGGCGATGAATCCCAATCTTCCTCTGATCGACCCTCCGACAGCGGATTCCTCGGGAATGAGTTGCTTGTGGGCAGAGTCCGAAAAGCTTGTCGCCGCCTCGTCTTGCTCGTTAAAGAACGTTTGGGTTTTCTCCAAGACGTGTTTGAGCTCGGTGAGTTCCAGAAAGTTGGATTTCAAGTTGACGGCAGACTCGCTCAGTTCTTTTATCTCGCCTTCTGTCTTTTCTAAATGGGCCTGTGAAAAAAATATCAAGGTAGAAGTAAATATGATGCTCACCAGCATCTATTCTCTATACCGGAGGTTCGTTCTACCGAGCACCGTGCAAGTTTTAGCGCGGTTTTCTTCGTTTTGACTGAGATTATACGCACGGAAACGTAGTTCGCAAAAAGATTTATTTTAAGTGAACAGTAAAGTAGTAAAGAATATCGAAATGTAGGGAGTTATTGAATTAGTTTCAGGTTCTTGATAATGTGTGTTCATATCATTTTGTATAAGGAGTAAAAGTTCATCAGCGCAAGCAATTGTCAAGGCAAAGAGGAGCAAATTTTTCGTTCTAACATCATTTTAGCCGTGACCTTGACCAGTGCCTTCAAGGCCATTTCAAGGTTAACTCAAGACATCGAAAACAAATTGCTTTAGCAAAAATGTGCAACATTCCAGTTGGGAGGCTTGTTGGAATAACCCAATGGTGACCCTGATTCTGACCTTGACTATTACGTTCAAGGTCAAGTGAAAATTTGCAGAGAAAACCCCTCATTTTTATACTGGAAATGGTGAAAGCAGGACATTTTACGTCCAAATGTGATTTTGACCTCAAATAACATTTAAGCTTGACACGACCTTGACTTTGAGGTTAAGGCTACATTCGGACGTAACATTTCCTGCCTTTCCCTTTTGCAGTATAAAAATGAGACACTTCCTTTGGAAATTTCCACTTGACCTTGAAGGACATGGTCAAGGTCACCTTTGGGCGATCTCCACATACCTCACAATAATTGCGCTGTCGAACAATTTTGCTAGAACCAATTGTTTTCCATGTATAGATGTGATCTTGAAAAATGTCCTTGAAAACTACGGTCAAGCTCGTGGCCAAGGTGATGTTCGAACGTAAAATTTTGAGAGTCAAGGTCATCTTTGAATGATCTGCACAAGCCCCACAACTGTGCTGTTGAACACTTTCCCTAGAGCAAACTGTTTTTGATGCATTGGTATGACCTTGAAATGGCATTGAAGGCAGTGGTCAAGGTCGTGACCAAGATGATGTTCTGACGTACAATTTACTGTTGTGTTCAACTGTGATGTGACAAAACAGGAATTCTATTGGAAATTTTGACGTGATCTTGGAGGTCATGACTAAGGTCACCTTTGGATGGTCCCCATAAGCTATCGGACAACTAGAGCAAATTGTTTTTAGCAGTCTTGAAATGACATTGACGGTGATGGTCAAGGTCATGGCCAAGGTGATGGTTAGACGTAAAATTGGCTCATCTTTTCAATTCTGATATGAAAAAAAGAGTTCCATTGAAAATTTTGGCTTTAACTTGAAGGTCATGACCTTGAAATGGCATTGAAGGCAGTGGTCAAGGTCATGGCTAAGATGATGTTCTGATGTACAGTTTGCTCTTCTGTTCAATTGTGATGTGAAAGAAGGGAGTTCCATTGGAAATTTAAACTTGATCTTGAAGGTCATTACCAAGGTTACCTTTTGTCATTTCGACAGGCCGCACAACTTGCCGTCGAACATTTTTGCTAAAGCAAATTGTTATAGCCGTCTTGCTTTGACCTTAACTGTAATGGTCAAGGTCATGGCTAAGGTGATGTCCAGATGTAAAATTTGAGCTTCTTTCCAATTTTGATGTGAAAAAGGGGAGTACCATTTGAAAATATCCGCTTAAGCTTGAAGTGACCTTGAAAGCAGTGATCAAGGCCAATGTCAAGGTCACCGTCATCTTGCCCGCTCGAGCCTTTCTTTGTAACTTTTTTCTAGAATGCGCAGTTTTCGAAGTATTAAAGTGGAGAGATTGAAATGTATAGAGATTGTCGTAAAATCATCCGAGATATTATCCCTTGAAGTTTTCCCACATGCTTTATGAGCATCTGGTATATAATATATCCTTATTCGATCTCTGTCAACCAGAAGAGTTCATCCCCCTTTCTATCTAATAAAAGTTCATGCCGTAAAAGGCGACATTGTTGAAGTTGAGTCACATCGTCTCAATTCACAAATGACGGCGTTGTTGAGTATTTTTGTTGTGTTATTACTATTATTAGAGGCTATTCCGTTGATTAGCACATGTAGATAAAGCCAATAATAGACGGTTACTTTATTGAATCGAATATATCTTGACAAGGGCGCACATTAGGGGGGACATTTACTCATTCTATAACATCATCATCTGTAAGGTTTCTATGGCCTATATCAGGGTACAAACTCTATTCAAACCTTTTTCAAACAATTGGAAAAGGTAATTCTAAAAAAAGTTTACCGAAAGTTTAACAGAATACTACGCGTGTCGGTAGTCGAACTATACATAGTACAAACAGTCGGTGTTTGTATATACGTGCGGTTGGGGCATCCAAAATTCCGAAATCAATTTTAAAAATACCAGTACACACTGGACTCACGCGTATCTAAAAATAAACCTGTATTGTTTTGAATTAGTCTGATGTCTATGTCTGACCCAATAAATAGGCGCCCAATAGTGACGCTATGTTTACTTATGTACCTTGGAAATTGTGTAGACACGCTGAAATTTAATAGTTCAGATTTCTGATAGGAAATTAATCTGATACAATTTCGCGTTATTATCTATTAAGGTTGATTTACAAGTGTGTCATTTTGATCTTACTTTATCTTATCTGGAATATAAATCCGTATTGAAGTTAATTATGGTTTTATGGTCTATATAAAAAACAATGCCACGCTAATACCGACATTTTTTTCGTGAAATATATATTTTTAATTTTTTATTGAATGGCGACATCATAAAATCTGATAATGATAATTCTTAACCGAAAGCTTCTGTATCATATTTGAAGAGTCATAACCAACAAACGAAATATTTGGTTTGGTAAACAAAATGTAATACTACCAATAAAAATTTTGGAAGCAGCAACAAACAAAAAAAATATGATGGTAAAATGTATAGGGTTTCACGGCCGATGACAACACAATATCGAAAGAAAATACAATTTGAGAATTTAATAAAATTTGAATTTTGCAATTTAAATTGAATCTGACGATTTCGATATTTTGAAAAATGGCAAATCTTGAAATTCTTGGAAATTTTCAAGCTTGCAAAAATTTTGAAATTTTGAAAAAATTGTTTTTAGAAATTTAGAAAAAAAATGAATTTGAAAATTTCGAAAATGATTGGAAAATTTGCAAATTGGGGAAATAATTCGGAGATAATTTGGGGATAATTCCGATATCTGAAAAAATTACAATTTTGTAAAAAATTGAAGATTTTGAAATTTGGATCCAAAAAATGGGTAAAAGGAGAAACCATTGGAATTGAAAATTTGGAAAATAATTTGAAGATTGAAGATATTTTGAAAAAAATTTGGAAAAATTTCGAAGCTTGAAACGATTTGGAAATATTGAAAAATAAAGAATTTTGAAGAGAGTGAATGTGAAAATTTGAAAAATCGGAAAACAATTTGAAGATTTAGATATTTTGAAAAATGCTTAGAAAAATTTCGAAACTGAAAGGATTTGGATATTTTGAGAAAAATGGTAAGTTTGAAAAAATTGGTAATTTTGATGGAAAATTAAAACTTGAAATTTTGAAATAAATTTGGGTTCAAAAATTGGGAGAAATTGTGAATTTTAAGAAAAAAAATTAAATTTAGAAGTCTGATTAACTTTGAATAATTGAGAATTTGAAAATCTGAAAAGTAATTTGAAGATTGAAGATATTTTGAAAAAAATTTAGAAAAATTTCCAAGCTTGAAACGATTTGGAAATATTGAAAAAAAAAGAATTTTGAAGAGAGTGAATGTGAAAATTTTGATGGAAAATTTGAAACTTTTGAAATTTTGAAATAAATTTGGGTTCAAAAATTGGGAGAAATTGTGAATTTTGTAGAAAAAAAAATTAAATTTGGTAGTCTGATTAACTTTTAATAATTGAGAATTTGAAAATCTGAAAAGTAATTTGAAGATTGAAGATATTTTGAAAAAAATTTAGAAAAATTTCCAAGATTGAAACGATTTGGAAATATTGAAAAAAAAAGAATTTTGAAGAGAGTGAATGTGAACATTTTGATGGAAAATTTGAAACTTTTGAAATTTTGAAATAGATTTGGGTTCAAAAATTGGGAGAAATTGTGAATTTTTTAGAAAAAAAAATTAAATTTGGAAGTCTGATTGACTTTGAATAATTGAGAATTTGGTCAAATAATTTGAAAATCTGAAAAGTAATTTGAAGATTTGGATATTTTGAAGATAATTTGGAAGTTTTAAAAATTTCGAAACTTGAAAAAATTTGGAATTTTTGGAAAAAGAATGAATTCTAAAATTTGGAAAAAATTAAATTTGAAAATTTGAAAAATGATTGAAAAAATCAGAATTTTGGATAACAGTTGGAAAATCTGGACATTTTTAAAAAAAGGGTATTTTTGACAATTAAACACACTTGGAAATTTAAAAGAGAACTGAAATTTGGATTCAAAATTTGGATTAAAAATTTGGAAAACCTTAATTTTGAAAACAAATCAATTTGGAGGTCTGATTAACGTTGAATTTTGAATTTGCACAAGGGTTGATGACGATACAAATAGTTTCAAGATTTGAATTTTTCAAAAAATGGAAACTGAAAAAATTTGGAGATTTTGAAAATTTCGGAGTTTGAAAAAATTTTAAATTTTTAAAAATCGAACCGGGCACTATTGTATAAGAGGCTTACCCTTCTATGGGAGCTCTGGGAGGGTTGACCATTTTTGACTAGTACATACTTTTATTGTCCTTTCGAGAGTAAAAATTAGAAAATAAATTATAATAAAAAAAATTGAAAATACACGTTTAATAGCAAATCCACCTAAAAATTAGAAACTAAATTTCAAATATAGGAGAGTCTGCGTTACTCCAACAATTATGATTAATTGATTTGGAATAAGATCAATACACAAATCAAAACGTTAACAGAAAATTCAATCATATAAAAATAACGTGGATTGCTATTAACTATATTTTCATAATAACTCTAATTTTGTAATGTTACACTACATAATTTACTTATTCACCCAAAATACATGGAGATAAAAGCTACTCCCTTACATGAAATCCTTAGCACTTGGATATTTCTCATGATTTTTAAGTTCCCAGTGTTTGAGATCGAATTTGAAACACTACGTATATTTTTAACCTAATATCCAATTTCAATCAATATTCCGTAAACCTTAATCTTGAAACAACAATGAACGTAATCTATACAACAATCTGAATGAAAAGTACAGTAGCTATACATGTTACTATTTACTCTAACGAGATTGTACACTTGAACAAAATAATTCAAATCCATTCACAAGTCAATCATATCGCGATATGGCACGTTTTCAACAAGTACAAATTAGAAAAATCCGATAAAACAGATTTCGTGACAGTGTACTTAATATTTCCCATCTGATTTTTCGTATCACATTTTGAGATGATAAGGTTATAAAAATAATAGTTATTTATGTATTTAGGACGTGAAATGAGCGCTTTGTAGTTAAATTAGATCCTAAAGTGGGAAGATCCGCGAAACTTGAAAAAAATGAACTTTGAAATTTGGGAAAAAAGTGGATTTGAAAATTTTAAAAATAACTGGAAAAATCGGAAATTTAGATAATATGGATATTTTGACAAAAAAGTTGAATTATCACGCTATGGTATGAAGAACCAAGTAGACCTCGAAATGAAACTTTAAAAAATATGCTCGTAAATATACAATTTATTACTTGGACGTTGAAAAAAAATTTTCCATTAAAAATCCTCACCTCCAAATCGATGATTTCTCTTGGATTCGGCGCTTTTGGAAATTCTCTAACATCAGGAATGTTTACGTTGTCTTTTCTTACTTCGGCTTCGATGTATCTCAATTTTCTTTCCATCTCGTCGCATCGTCGCACCTCGTTGACGAACTTTCTTTGGAAGGCGTTCACGTTTTCGTTCAACTGAAAAAAAAAACACGATAAAACAGCAATCCAGAACAAGCCAAATAATTTAATGTGACACAACATTCAAAAAAGACACAAGGGATGCAATAGAAAATACAGTGGACCTCCGACAAACATTATGGAGGGCAGTGTCGGAATATCGAATTTGTCGGATTAATTGCGTCTTGTGACTTGTGGAGCAGTTGCAATCACGTCGTCGTTATTTTCCTGATTGTTTGTTGTATAATTAGAAACCTCTTTTATAATCTCTTCGTCAGACATATCATGAAAAACATTTTCCTCTCTATCCATTCCACGGCACCAGATTTCCAAATCTTCCGGACTTATCTGTGTTTCAGTAGCGACTTGTTCTATATTCTATAACTTCCGAAGTAACACTGATTTGTGGAACGTTGCTAGTAGTGGTGACTATATCTGGCCATAACTTTTTCTATGTAGGCTTTTCTCATAGTCTTGCCTGACAAACTGAATGATATTCTGATCCATTGGTTGAATCAGTGCAGTACAATTTGGCGGAAGAAACATCGCAGTGATGCGTTTATCCTCAGCTGTTAGTTCTTCTTCAGACGGATGACCGGGAGAGTTATCAAGAATTAGCGAAGATTGTCAAATACGTATGTATGTAATACATATTCAAAGACATGTCGGATTACAGGGGGCGCCGGATTATCAGGGGTCCATTGTAAATGTTATTTTTGGAAGCGGAAGACCATTGACAAATTATAAACTATAAAGAGGAAAATAATATTATCCTAAATTTTCAATTGGATTTTCGAAAAAATTGTAACGCCATCTCTGAAGTATATGATCGATCAAGCATCATGCAACACTTATAACAACACAGCGAGTCCACATCAAGTAAATGACAGGTAGTTCCAAGTCGACATCTTATAGGAAAGCCAACATATATAATGTAAAAGAAAACTGACATAATGTCACTTTTCAAGGTACGTAATATCCTTGCTTCGCTCCTTTTTTGGGAATCGGGGAGTTTATAAATTGTCTAGATAGAATTCATCCTTACATCTCGGAATTGTGAGCAACCTGTCTCACCAAGCTCCGATATCACAAAGTAGGATGCTTCTGGCTGGATGAAAAGTTGGGTTAGAACCATCTCCTCACTCCTGAACATCGCCCCCATGTTGAGGCGGTTTTTTATTCACCTCCTGTAACAAAAGAAAAATGTATCAAGTAACATCGGGATTTTTTTTTATACGAAGTACACGATCTTTGATGTATTGAAGACGAACCTCGGGATTTATACAGCTTTTGAATACCTGTATGTTTGAGGCTCATAACAAATCGTGGTTCTTGAAAGAAAATTTCAACAAGCCGGCAAACCAATCTCTGCGGTAGAAGAAAGCCAGATCTCCGATGTCCCGTAGGTGTGAAATAAGTTTTACAAGCCTCACGCTTATAAAGATTCTAGTAAATTATTGATGACCAAGTTAACCCATTTAACTAAATTTGTCTATTCCTAGATACGTACGCACGGATTTTCTATTTTTTGATAGACTGGAATTTCGGGAATGAAGGAAGAAGCAAACAAAAATGCACCTCAACTTTTGGCGCGTGCACGTAGCCGTAAATTTTACCCACAAATAAACAGAAGGATTATTTC
This sequence comes from Acanthoscelides obtectus, assembly GCA_963669975.1. NCBI lineage: Eukaryota > Metazoa > Arthropoda > Insecta > Coleoptera > Chrysomelidae > Acanthoscelides > Acanthoscelides obtectus. The sequence goes on from CAVLJG010000006.1 coordinate 2,856,261, forward strand.
GTTACGAAATGTTTAGCAAACAGAATTTCGTGGGTTTTGAACGAAAGGATAAGGGAAACATATATTATCTGATTTATTTGTTGAGACCGACAGGTCGACGATCTTTTTGATCTCCCACGCAAACCGCAAACATAAAGTCAGTTGCTTTGTTTCCGACGATAAATCAAGTTTAATTCAAACTTAATTTTTTTGATCGGGGAATGGGGATTTTTGAAAAATAGGGTTTATCCCAACAAACTAAATACTGTACAGCAGCTGAAGAACAATATTACGAAGCGACTGAAAATATTCCTCCCGTAATCAAGAGGGCATTTGTCTGATATTATTTTACATACATAATTTCTGAGTTTCAATAAAAGATTAAGTATTTTATTTCATTTCACAAATATTCAAAAAACAAACCAGCCAGTTACATATTCGCCACCCTGTACAATCTCCTGGGGAGTGTTTGTTTAACGTTTAGGCATTACAATGTCTCTGAGTAAGCACATATTATTATATACCTATTATTTAGTTTATCGTTATCGACATATTACCAACCTTCCGATATTATCAATTCTTACTCAAAAACCAAAGGTCGTACGTTAAAACAAGGTTCAATATAAGCAAGATAACCGAAAGAATAGCTGTTGTCAGAGATTTTGTTTGTTTTACACTGATAGGTGAAAATAAACAAAACAGATTCCTATGGGCACTCGAGCCCCTCCTGAGAAAACAGTTGGACCTTAGGATTTGTATACTTAGTTGCATCCAGAAAATTCTAGAATTCTAATTTTAGTATTTCCAGAAAATTTTATTCAAAATACGAATGTAAACAAATAAATCAATATGGGCATAAATTCACAGATGAAAGTCAACATCATTACCATTTGATGTTCGTCATCTATATACAGCACAAGTTAGCAATTATAAATTAAAATAGAATATAAGTGACGACAGATGAACATTACATAATTAGTATGAACTTGAAATAAATAAAAAAATGAATAAAGCTACCGGCACGCGATGTCAGTTTTCATTTAGAATGTCCTTTGGTAGAATTTAATTTCGTTTTATTTGAAATGCAATTGATGTAACGTTTTTTTTCAGTACGGGAAATAAAGATAATTTAGTAGAAACAGACCTTTATTAAACGTGAAAGCAGTTATGGTTTCAATTAATTTTTTTATACAAAATTGATCGAGTCGATTTGTTATTCCGTAAAAATAATTGTAACTGTACGGTATTTACATCGATTTCTATGAACTAAATGAATTTATTTCTTGCTTATTCTGGAATAGTACTGAAATCCTTCACGTTAACAAGCTCATATTTCTATAACTACTAGAAATGCTGATACATCAAAAAATATCATTACAAAACATAAACCCTCAAATAATTACCAGGGAATACGAGCCCGTTCCCACTTCAGTTGGCCCAACTATTGAAATCTTATTTTTCTTATCAATCGTAAATAATAAAAATCTAACAGGGTGTTATAATTTTGAAATATTAACAATGAATATTTTGATAATATATAATAATATAATAATAATAATATTATTTATTCACTCAATGTACAAATATAACAAACAATATGAGTAAATAAATATAAAATCAAAACAGGCCCAATAGAAGGCATCGCCTGTACATGGACCAATAAATTTAAGTTGAAACTGTAGAATGCAAATGACAAAAAAGGACAAAAATTAGCTACAATAGATTATGTATTTAGTTGATGTTCGTATTTATGAGTTTATGAATTTCAGTCCTAGATATAGAATGTAGCCACTTTTTTAAATTTCTTTTGAAACAATTTCCGAAACGTAAATCTTTTAAGTCTTTAAGTATAATTTCATAAAATTTAGGCGCTAAATAGAGATATGATCGCTGCATTATAGATTTATGCGGTTGAGGAACTACTGTGCCACGAATTTTGTACCTGGTATAATGATTATGTTTAATTTTTTGGTCGGTGTTTACAAATTTATGGTAGTGAGTGATACTGTGTAAGAAATAAAGCTGTCTTATATCATCTATTCGAACATCTGCGTATAATTTTTCAGTGGGATAAAGTTTCGGTTTTTTAAATATCATTTTTAGAATACTTTTTTGAAAAACATCTAAATTATAGATATGTGAGGAACATGCAGCTCCCCATGCTAATATACCATATGTGAGATGAGGCTCAATCAGTGCATGGTATAATGTTCGAAGATATTTTTCTGTCAATATATTCCCAAGGTATTTAATTTTGTAGGATACAAATCTAACTTTCTTTAAAATATAATTGACATGGATGTCCCATCGTAAGTGAGGATCCAAGACCACTCCAAGGGCACTCTATTAATTTGCATTTTTTGATCATTAATATTGAAGGAGAAATTTGTGTAATTTGGTAGATGTCTAGCATAAGATCCAAATGGTAAAAAATGTGTTTTAGAGTAGTTAATGCTTAATTTTCTACTGTTAAACCACCGAATAATTTTGATAAAATCATTTTCAATTACATTTTTCAGATCAGACCAGTCAGTGCCTTCATATAATATTGCAGTATCATCTGCAAAACTAGTTATTTTGCCAACACAATTAATTTGGAAAATATCATTTAAATATATATTGAATAACAGCGGACCTAAGACAGTTCCTTGTGGGACACCACACTTAATATACATTTCTTTACTAAATGATCCTGATATCTGCACAGATTGTGGGCGATTTGACAAATAACTTTCGATCAGTGAGTACGCGTTTCCTCTGAAACCAATTCTCTCCAATGCTTCTAATAATAATTTGTGATTAACTGTGTCGAAAGCTTTCTTTAAATCAACAAAAATGCAGATTGAAGGGATTCTGTTATCAATATTTTGATGTATTTGATTTACAATTTTAGTTATTGCGTCCGATGTAGCCTTCCCTTCTGTAAATCCATATTGATTTTCACTTAAAGTTTTGAATTTTGTGAGGTATCGAATCATTCTAGTAGATAAAACTTTTTCAAAAACCTTTGCTACACTGGATATAATTGATATTGGTCTATAGTTGTTAACATCTGTTTTTGTTCCTGATTTATGTATCGGTATTATATTACCTTTTTTTAAAATTGAGGGATGTATGCCAGATTCAAAGCATTTGTTGATTAGGTAAGTGAGTGGTTCTGTTATGTCCTCGGCTATAATTTTCAAATGCTCGCTTTTAATACCATCGAACCCAGGACTTTTCCGATTTTTTAAGGACATAACAGTGGTGTATACTTCACATTGCTCGACTTTATCCAAAATAAATGAGTTCAAAGTTCTTTTTGGAGGCTGAGTATTTTGTACATTTGCTTGTATATTACTTGCTAAATTTTCGCCTATGTCAGTAAAGAATTGTACAAATTCATCGCATATCTGTTGAGTATTTTTTAATACTGTTCCCGATGTTGTATTTAACTCAGTGACACACTCTTTAACTTTTGTTTTCCCAGTAATCTCATCAATAGTTGTCCAAAGCCGCTTAGGATCATTTAAGTTATTATTCAATTTATTTAGGTAATGTTTTCGTTTGGTTTGCCTTACAAGCTCTATAAATTTATTTTTATATTGGTTGTAGCAGTCGGTATTCTCTGTAGTTGGCGTTAGTTTCATTACATTATATAGTCTTTCTTTTTCTATTGCCGATGTTATTAGTCCTTTGGTAATCCAGGCATTTCTGCTTTTCTCTTTGTGACTAATTATTACTTTATTGGTACTAATATCTATTAGCTTTTTATTTTCTCTATGAACAGTCCCGTTGCTTTGTCTATATTATTTATAGATTATAATTGTTCCCAGGATTCTTGTTTGACATTTGATATTAGTTTTGAATTGTCGACAAAAAATTTGTAATTTTCCTGGTTGTTACTAACGGCAGGGATGTTAGAATGTTTTTCATTTGAAGATATCAGTAAAATAGTGGAGAAGTGGTCAGTAATATCGCTTTCTAGGATTATTGGTATACAAGTAACTTTGTTGGGTAGGTCTTTCACAAAGCAGTGATCTATACATGTGCCACTGTTGGACCTTGTAGGTAGGTTTATATAGGACAGAAATCCGTTACTTGATATAGTAGAAAACACCAACTTTATCACTCCATAATAAAATTTAAAGGTTCTACGACAACATCCTGCTCGTACAATCACCGAACTGAGACGAAAGCTTCAAGAAATATGGGATTGTTTTACACCAAATTTTTGCCAAAACTTGGTTAACACTACGCCCCAAAGAATTTCAGCCGTAATAAAAAATAAAGATGATGTTACCCAATGGTAATCTTTCAATTGTTGCTTTGTTAACTTTTATTCGCACATTGTTTATTTGTTCAGATGTTCTATCAGTTATAGGTCTCAGTGATTTCAAATATGTATTTTTTAGGACTAGAGTATAACAAAAATGTTTTTGAGAAAATAAATTGTTTTAGAAGTAAATAGTTTCGTCATGTTTAGTGTATAAAGGCATATTTTGGTACAAATCTTGAAGTGGGCCAACTGAAGTGAGAAGGGGCTCGTTGAGTGTAAATTTCTCTACCAGCATCAGCGTATTTTCAGAGATATAAGATGTAAGAATATCTTCGTCGAAAGTGTGACGAGTCCCTCTTTGGAAAAAAAGGCGTCAAGTAGGTTGTCTCTGAATTTCCTAAGCAACGCTATTATCAGTTCAACACAAGCACTATGAGAAAAAATCGTTACTAACGGGATTATCGGACACTAACAGATAGACCGACGGAAATAAGTGGCATGTCTTTTTGTGATGTACAAGTCATGTAACATCCAAAACACGCAATATCTCATTTCCGTAATTTTTCGCGATTGCAATATTTCTTCGGTCAGTGGCCTGGAAAGTAGAAAGATTGAGACTTTTTTGCTTTACAAACCGAAGAAGTCTTCCTTAAATAAGCGTTAATAGCACCACTATACCATTAAAGCCAAACGCTAAATAGTTAGCTGTGACCCTTGGCGTCAGGCTTAAATGGAAACATCATAAAAAAAGTAGGGAAGCAATATCACTGGTTATTCGGAAGATAGCGCTCAATAAAAAAAATCATAATTTATCTTAGAACCAATATACCTGACAAACCAAACACCGAAACACAAAAATCTCAACCACTCCCCGAGACACAACAAACCGAAAACCAACAAAATCCACCCAAGCCTAATCACATGAGCTGCGAGTCTTGTGACTAACTGATAATGACGATCCTTGACAAATAATAATGCGCGTGACCCACACATCCTTCCTTTAATCGGCAATTATGCATTCAGGACAAGCTGACAAGCTGTAATCATATAAAAGAAATAAATTCTGTCGTACTGACCTTTGCTACAGTGCCTGTCTTGTTACAATGCTTAATAAAGCACCTGCAATAAACACCACGCGCATTTAAGGATAATAACTTCATCGAGATCTTACACGGAGGATATAAAAATAGTCGTACCAATCTTTCAACTAATGGAAACACACAGAGCTTTGAACAACGTATAAGTCTGAGCTTGGAATTGTGCTTAAGGAACCGGCTGCTTCTCGATAACTTTATCAAGATTTGACGTAAAAGAAATAAAATGAGCAGTACCAACCTTTGATTAAACGCGTGTCTTGAGACAACACTTATTAGAGCACCTAGTTCAAACGTCTAAGCTTTGAGTCGCGATACGGGAACTGCCTGTTGCTCGATAACTTGATCGAGACTTGATATGAGCGCTGATCGCGAGGTATCACATGACTTGCGTTCGTTGGTATAATGTATATATGTGTACTTAGCTGAGAGAAGCGGTGGTACTCCAGTCGACATCTAGACAGTGGTACTCGGTTTTCAAAGCTTTTGGTAGTACAGTCGAATGCAGATTTTTCGGCACCTGCCGTAACTTCGGTAGTATAGGAGAAAAAGTAGATCTTGCGATGTTTCCAAAGAAGGAAGCAGATGTGGTTGTAAAACCTCGTAGATATAGCGCTGGGCAGTCATGTTACTTCGAATGAACACTAATCTGCGATGAATCTACCGTTCGATGAAATATTTCACCACGCCTCCTCCTTACAATAAACATGACTGAGTTCCATTCCATATTCCATTCAAGTCTCTCCATACTCCATACCAATCGTTGCCGAGGATGCTGTGCATCTCTTGGCATGATAATGCAATGAAACATTACAAAAAGACTCTTCACAAGTACGGCTCGTGATAGCAAATATGTTTACAAGTTTTTATCAGAATTCAATAAATAATTCTAATTGTTGCATTTTATATGTCACTTAGTACATATCATTTTCTAGAAAAAAAAGAAATGGCCTCAAATAAATTTACTATATACTTCCCTCGAGTTCTACACAAATTCTAGTACAATTTTCCGTCTAGTGCAATGGCAGCAAAACTCCTCATGTGAAACTGCTCGTCAACAACGTTTGATAGCTGATTATACTCGCTTTAATTAGCATTTTTAGTATGAAATTTGATCCTAACTACAGACTGACATTTTGGAGGAAGACAAATCCTAAGGCCATCTGTCACGGTACGGAATTGTGTGCTAAATTTAGTACGTTAAATTTTGTACAAAATTAAGGATAGTGTATGCGGTTTTACTTGTAGATTGAAAAACTTAAAAGATATCATGACAGACAAGCTGCGTTAGATAAAATCAGCATAACTTTGGAACCAATTAGGCTAATAAGCCAGTGGAGGTTCTTTATTCAGCATCTGGATCACACCCATTCCCCGGTCCATCTCCCCGATCCAAATTTTTTAACGGTTTCGTGTACTTCGATTTTTCATGAGGTGGCTAAAAGTAACGTGAAATTGTCATTTAAAACTCTCTGGCATTAGAAAGGCAGGTAAATTCTTTTTTCCTAGGTTTATAGGAATGTCTGTATCATTTGACAAGCGTCAGTTTGTCAAGAGGATTAATTATCTCCGAGTTACGCGTGTTTTTGTAAAGAACCAACAGTGAATTTTTCGATTTTTACAATGGACGTTTTTGTTGAGCATCAAATTTTGTTTACGGAACGAATATTCCATTGAAGATGTTGCGGCAGGCCTTTAGTGATCAAACTATGGCACAAAAAAACGTTTATCAGTGGTACGCCGAGAACGCGTTGAAGACGAACTGCGCTCTCTGGACGACCATCAACGTCTACCGACGAGGACCACGTCCTCCTACAAATCAAAGATTTGGTGTTTGAAAATCGTCGACTGACAATTAGAGGCCTCGCTGGTAGTGTTGGAATATCATTTGGCTCATCCCAAACCGTTGTGAAGGATGTTTTGTGTCTTAAGAGCGTCAAGTCTCGATTGATGCCAAAATCGCTCGATAATTTTGGAAAAACAGCGTCGCGTTGATGTGTGTGTGAAACTTTGCTGTCTCACTATCAGGACCACTTGAAATGCATCATTACCACTCTAAATTTTTTGGGCTTCCCCATTGATTTTTGAATGAGTCAATCGGGATGCACGATGACTTAATTGACACAAACATGGTCCACTGTACCTATTTTTACGTAAAAGTGCAGTTTGAAAGCTTCAAGACGTCGGCTGTGTTGCTTATCATATCTCAGACGACTGGAGTATAATAATTTGTGTATGATGTAGCAATCCGCGAGAGAACCAGCTTATTAACAACCAGCTATGGCATAGCGCTGGCGAGATAAGACCCTGACTGCGTTGCTCTGGATGCGAGAAACAATGACCGCGAACGCAATTCACACGAGGTTGAATCTTGTCACTTGTTACAGATGCACAAACACGCCTAATAGGCTTATGATTCGGATGATCAGGTGACACGACACGGACATTCATCCTGAAATGCCATTTATCTTAAACCGTTACAAAACGTGTTATTAGGTGTTTTATTAATGATGAAGCTGCCATGCCTTTTTTCACAGTTTTCATAATCTAATTATTTGAGGCTTGTTCAATTGAAGCCCATCCTTGGTCCAGAAAAAAAAGTATTGGCAAATATATCTACAAATAATGACCACTACAATTAAGGCACATATCCAATTGTTAAAGGATTCTTTTGGCTGCTGCTTGAAGAATTCTTTTACGAAATTTGTACTTCTTCGTCCGACTGAACATGCTTACCTTTTAGCGCCCAAAGATGTGAAAATCGCAAGGCAATAAATCGGACTATATTATCATTATACTTTGAAGTTGAGTCATTAATTTTCAGATAATGATTGTGGAAGGAAGATAAACCAAAATATGTGTGTAAAAATAAAAAAAAAATTTTACCTTGTTTTATAAAGTACCCTCCCGACAAGTATTTCAGTGCGGACCTGTATTTGATCGTGAGGTCTTGGAGCACCGGCATGCCGTCCATATGTGAGGTCTTAAGTCAAATGATTCACGAACCCGTTGTACTACATTAACAAAGGCACGAGGGGTTGGTTGCACTCGATTGGGAAACCGATCCGCATAAACATGTGCCATCTTTTATTTCGTTTGAGCCACGCAACAGACACCACTATCCACTACCGACTGACACTGACTGTATACAACTGAATGAAATAATTGTAAAAACATCGTTCCAAATTCTTTCGCTTTTTTGTTTCCGATGCGATGAACCGCTAAGGCGAATTATATCCGTTGTCGCCAAACACGAGCACATAATATTATTATTGAGACAGGGCGGTACTCAAACTTCCAAGGGGCTATAACTTTGTTACTTTAATTTTACCAGAAAAATGGTAAAGGAAAAAAACATTTCTTTTGATCAGATCTACTCACTGTTAAAATAAATGACTAAACTTCGAAGTCACCCTGAATATATTTCTTTCGTTGTAGATTTTCTTTCACTACTCTGGTAACATGAGGCCAAGCACTGTAGTGCAGAAGAATGTCACTACGTGAGAGCTGCCCTGGACGTCTTCGTCTTATTGCTTGACGGAGATTGTTTAAAGTTTTTTAAGCTCTATGAGCAAGGGTGCTTCATAGTCTAAAAAAGAAATGTTAACATGACCTTGCCTGAAGAAGGTTGAAATTTAAACTTCCTTGGTGGCCGAGAACTTCATGTTTCCATTGCATCGATGACAGCTTACTGGATGGTTCATAATACTTAAAATCGCAAGCCTTATTTTTTCAAAGGAAAAACGCACTAATATAGAATTTTATTTAAAGAAAATTTATTTTAACCATCAGGATGCTTTGAAACGTCAAAAAACGAAGTTTGCGCGATTTTAATTTTTGTTCAGATTTTTCTCTGAAGCTACTAGACCGATTTTCAAAAACTAAAAAGCTTTTGCATCCTTGGCATGGTAGTAACATTGTGTAAAAATTTCCTTGAAATATTAATAGTCGACATACCGGCAGATCGATAAACAGACATACCTAAATGAGTAACATAGTTTTTCATATAGCATCTAGAAATACAAATCTCAGTTTCGAAAATTTTCGCCATCCTAATACTTCCCCGCCAGTATGAGAACATATGTCAAGCTTTATTAACACTAGTCACAACGCGCGCGTCTCTTCAGGGTATAAAATAAAATGATCCATTTTTTTGAATTGCTGATTCATTTTTAGTTTTTTTCAACATTAGAAATTATTGGAATTTAGAAAAATTGAACTTATTATAGAGCTGCAATAGCGCGTAATTGTGACAATAAGAAATTGCTTCAAATCTATATAATAAAATTATCCTTCGCCAAGATGTTGTACACAAAGCAAACATAAGGTCTAAAACGACAATCCCACCACCAGCTAGCTCATCGTACTGCTCTGTTTGAAAGATCCTTTTATTATGATATCCCCAAAACATATAATGCTGTCCCTAAATACTTAAAATCCATTCTTTTACAAAATGCTACTCCCGGTTTCTGAGATCTCGCTTTAGTAATGAATCATATTAAATGTTTGAATGGCTTATTTTTCGCTTTGTATAATCTCAATATGCGCCTATATGCATATGATTACATCTGTCTCTGATTGTAATTTTTCCTTTTTTCTTTCTGTGTTTGTACTCTGTCAATCTTTCCTTTCTTTCATTTGTATTAGTTGTTACGTCATTGCTTTGAAACTGCTGCTTATATTCAATTGAACATTATTCTTGTATCGGGGGAGAACGGGGGAGTTGTGGCTTTTGTCCGCAGCAGTCTTTCCTGCTCCAGGGATCTTTCTTTGGAATCAGACCGGAAGGACATTCTGTGGCTTCGCCACAACTCCAAAACATCACCCAAATTTATTTGCTGCCTTTATCGCTCTCCCTCGAACCATAACTGGGATGACCTACTCGAATACCTCGCCGTCCAGATCGACTTCCTGAACATCAATCACCCCGCTTCAGAGGTAGTTCTTCTCGGTGATTTCAATGCCCACAATGAGCTTTGGTTGGGCTCAAATAAGACCGATGCAGCAGGTCGTGCAGTCGAAGCGTTCGCTCTTACTCAAGGGCTGACCCAGCTGGTGACGAGCCCTACTTTTTTTCCCTGCGTCTCGTCACACGCCAGTAGCCTGCTGGATCTCTTTCTGACCACGCATCCTGCCCCTTACAGCACTGCCGTCCTGTCCCCCCTGGGTAACTCGGATCACGGTGTTGTGGAGGTTAGGTTTCGGTCAGAAGCCGCTGTGGCCGCAGAAACTCGCACAGGCCGCAAAACTTGGCATTATGGACATGCCGACTGGGAGGGGCTCAGAGACTTCTTCTCTAGCTTTCCTTGGAGAGATGTCTGTTTCACTGACACGGATGCGTCGACTGTCTGTTCTTCAATAACCGAAATTATCCACGTCGGAATGGAGAAATACACCCTCACACAGTGAAAGTTCCCAAACCAGGGTCCAACGGCTGGTTCAACAAATCGTGTGACACTGCTCGCCAGCAGAAGATCAAGGCCCACAGAACCTACTTACAAAACCCCACTGTAGAGAACAGACAAGCCGACGTCGAGTCCAGAAACAAATATAACGAAGCGGTTCGCAATGCCAAAACCCAGCATGATATAAAAGTTAGGCACAGGGTAATGTCGCAGCGCAATGGCAGTCGGTCTTTCTGGACGCTGGCCAAGCAGATTCAAAAGAACTTCTCACACAGTAGCCTTCCACCACTTACGTGTCAGGATGGAACTATTGTATTCGACTCAAAGGCCAAAGCGGAAGTGCTAGCCAAGATCTTTGCTGCCAACTCCACCATGGACGTCCCCACCAACGCCCAAGTGCCGTCAATTCAAAGGGTTGCCCACACTATGCGGGAGGTAACATTCAGGCATAAGACCGTAAGACGAGTGCTCTTGTCGCTCGACATCAACAAAGCTTCTGGTCCGGACTTGATTTCGCGTCTCTTCCAGATATCTTATGAATCCGGCACCTTCCCAGAAAACTGGAAATTTGCTCATGTACAGCCCATCCCAAAAAAAGGATCTAAAACCGACCCTTACAACTACAGGCCTATAGCTCTGCTTTCTGTTATAAGTAAAGTGATGGAGAGGTGCATAAATCGCGAGCTTCTGGACTACCTCGAACGTCACAGCTTGATTAGCGACAGGCAGTACGGTTTCCGGCACCAACGATCCACAGGGGACCTCCTAGCTTACGTCACGCAACTGTGGAGTAAACTCATCCAGTCTCATGGTGAGGCTCATGTCGTTGCTCTTGACATCACGAAAGCGTTCGATCAGCTGTGGCACGCTGCCCTCTTGAGCAAACTTCCATCCTACGGCCTCCCAGAAAAGCTTTGCAGATGGGTGGCTGACTTTATCTCTGGCCGCAAGATATCCGTCGTAATTGACGGATTCTCCTCTTCATCCCACAACGTCAACGCGGGTGTTCCCCAGGGATCGGTCTTGGCTCCAACACTGTTTCTCTTACATATCAACGACCTCCTTTCCTGCACGATCAACCCAATCCACAGCTTCGCTGATGACAGCACTCTACATGCAGGAATTCAGAGTGACAAGCCGATCTCTGCCGCTGAGCTGGAAAAAAGAAGACTAGCGACGACTTCTTCTCTGACAAGAGACCTGGAGGCTATCACTGCTTGGGGACGCAACAATCTTGTACAGTTCAATGCTTCCAAAACACAGTACTGTACTTTGACGAACAAAAAGCGTCCTAGCGCTCATACAGTTTCGATGGACGGTCGAGTTCTACCAAAGAGCCATTCATTTCGGCTGGTCGGAGTCCAGATCACCGAGGACCTGATCTGGCACGAACACATCTCTTCAATAGCTGCAGCTGCTGGGAAAAAGCTAGGCTATTTGTTTAGGGCTAAGAAGTACTTTTCTCCGCATGACCTTCTCACTCTATACAAGGCCCAGGTAAGGCCTAGCCTCGAGTATTGCTCACACATTTGGGGTGCTGCCGCTCCGACTACATTGTCCATGCTCGATGCTGTCCAGAGGAGGGCGGTCCGACTGATCGATGACTCTTCTCTAACAGACAGTCTCGGGACTCTTTCGCACCGGCGGGCCGTCGGCGATCTAGCTCTTTTCTCTCGCTACACCAACGGGCTTTGCTCCTCAGAGCTCTCTTCCATGATGCCGCCGCGCGATGTGCCTGCCAGACAGACCCGCCTGACTTCGGCGTCGCATCCTAACCGTGTCAAACTTCGTACATCCAGAACTGGCCGATACGACCGCTCCTTTGTCCCGAGGGTGTCTAGATTGTGGAACAAACTACGGGAGGAAGCTTTTCCCAATTCTACTAACCTTAGGCAGTTCAAAAATCGTATTTACAAAATTTCTTTCTGATCATCATAGCAGCCGCGGTGTTCCGGCATTTAGGCTTCTGCCTGCGCGGCTGTTACCTTATTCTTATATCTTTACATTTTAAGCTTGAATTAGATAATTTAGTTAAGTGGAAGAAAAATTAGGAATGAAAGCTGATGCCTCTTTCTGGTAGCATTTCATATCCTTGTACGTTGCCTTCAATAAATAAAGATGATTATTATTGTATATTTTACACTACTTTTTTTACTCGTCTCGACTCAATCCGTAATTATACTAAAAATGTTTTTATTATTTTTCCACACACGTGAGCTGTGCCTTTATCTTCACCAACGTCATACATGCTAATCATCGCGCAACATTGTGTAAATGAAACACTTCAATACGCGCACCTTGTTAACATTCACATCCGAAGTTATTAGATCATATTTGTTTTTGTTCGTCAGATTTGAAAAATTCATAACCAGAGGTGAGAGACGGACGCTTGTATTTTGTTTATATAGCTTTGGCACGGATCTTTGGCAGGGAGTATCGCACATAAAAATAAATTGTCTGAACTATTATTATATTAATTACGGAACTGTTCGAGCTGTGAATAGATTTTCGCTTTATGCGAACATAGACACTTGCACATTGTACAGTTCATTTGAATTACAGGAATAAATAAGCAGCTACTTCTCCGGACTTGCTCTTTTCTCTACGCGGCATCAGTACGAAGAAAATAGAGCGTCAAGAGTGAAATTTTGTATACAGTTAAGTGAAACACAAATGTTTTCATTTCAAAATTTAATCGCAGCTTTCTGGTGCTTATTCGTATATAAGTAAAATAATTTTTACACGATGTTCAATTCTATCGACAGCTATCAAACTAGGAGCTGCAGTTATCTGTTTATGAACAAAAGGCCATAAACTTCTCAATTCATTATGCCTTCATGGAAAAAGACTCAAGAGTGACTCAAGAACTTGTTACTGGATAGTGCATTTTATTCCGCATAAGAGCTCTTTGACACATGGAATTGCTTATAGTTTGTTTGGTCTGTCTTGTATGTGGAAACTGTAGATCTTTCTGGATTAATAGATGAATTAATATAAAGATGATTATAGTCGAAATCACGAAAGATGACTATTACGTCATCAATTTAGTCTCTAGTACAGACAGACGATTTTTTGGATACTTTCAAGGAAGTTTCAGATATGTTAGACAGAGACAAACAGTATTTTAATGTCTAAACCAACTGTATTGCTAATTTGCATGTATCCGGCAAAGGTAGACGCTGTTTTCATGCTGCATGATCGATCATATTTGAAAGATGAATAGTTAGGTTACGTTAAAGCAGGTAAGGTTGTTTTCGAGTTAAACTTTGGCCTTTGCTGTTCCTGTCTTAAGGTATTCTATACATAACTGTTTTTTTTAAAACTAAAACTCCCCACTAAGATTATTATTAAAAACCATGAAATAAAATGAAAATGAAAATAATCAGTTAAATAACCTAACTTCGCAAAATCATAATATACTAAGTGACATATAAATCCGAACACCCAGTTTAAATGGTTTTATTTTAATAAAAGTTGGTGAATGTATTTATCTTACTGTAAATAACAAGTGAAAAAATTTTCAGCCATATCAGTTGGACATTTCGGTTTTTATACTGCTTTTTTTAATTCACTAACGCTCTAAAAATGAATATTTCAGCCGCAGTAAAGAATCAACGTTGGCGGATTGTGGTTCTTGACATCCTTTACGATCGGTTACGACGCCTAGAGTACGGAGACCTGTACGATTTCGTCAACTTAGTGAGTTTGATAGGGGCCGTATAGTGGGACTTCGGGAAGCTGGACTTTCTTTTCAGGCAATTGCAGTTAGAGTGCAAAGAAGTGTAGACACTGTGGTTAGGTGTTGTCAGGCATGGCTTCGAGAAGGCCGTACGCAAAGAGCAAGGGGCACTAGACGCCGCCGTAGAACAACAGACCGTGAAGATCGCCGCCTAAGATTATTGGCCTTAAGGGACCGTTTCTCCATTACCAGGTCCATAGCAAATGAATGGTTTGCAGAACACGGAAGACCTATTCGCATGCGAAGTGTTTACCGACGAATGAGAAGTTTTGGCTTGTTTTCATACCGGCCACACTGGGTGCTCCCTTTAACTCGAGAACACCGACGTAATCGTCTTGAGTGGTGCAGACAACGGTCACTCTGGGATCAGGAATGGAACAGTATTGTCTTTAGTGACGAGTCTCGATTTCGTTTAGGCATGCACGATGGTCGTGCCAGGGTTAGAAGGCGACGTGGTGAAAGGAGGAATCCACAGTTTTTTGTTGAAAGACATGTTCATCACACTGTTGGAGTTATGGTTTGGGGTGCTATAGCTTATGGTTCCAGGTCACCTTTAATCTTCATCAGCGTTATATCCACGAAGTTCTAGAACCCCAACTTTTACCGTATCTCGACACCCTGGCAGATCCAACTTTCCAACAAGATAATGCCCGACCCCATGTTGCAAGAGTCACAATAGACTTCTTTCAACATAATGATGTCACATTGTTACCATGGCCACCAAGATCTCTCGACTTATCCCCAATTGAGCACGTGTGGGATATGATGCTTAGGAGATTGCTCAATTTGCAACGTCCTTCTCAGACTCTAGAAGCACTTCGAGAGGAGTTGGTGGTTGCCTGGAATGAGATACCACAGGAGGACATTGACCACCTGATCAGAAGCATGCCTAGGCGCGTTGGAGAATGCGTAGCACATCAGGGTGCATCCACACATTATTAAAGGTCAAAGGGCTTTAAAGCAGTGCAATCATTTTGAAATTTTTATCATTTACTTATTATGCTTCATTAAGTACTTATACAAAATTTTATTAAAATAAAACCATTTAAACTGGGTATTCGGATTTATATGTCACTTAGTATATAAATATTTTGTCATTATATTCCTGATATCGTTAAACAATCCAGATATTTCTCATGCAGCGGCAGATTATGTCTGTGTTGTCAACAATTTAGTATCTCAAGCGTAAATAATATGTATATGTGATCAGGCAAGCAAACCGTTGCCGTGTAAACTTACAACGTCTCAAGTTTATCGAAAGAAATGCATGAAATGCCGTTTTAGTCTAGACACGCACAAGATAAGGATTTAGTATCAGCAGTTGTTTTGATTACTTCGCAAAAAGCATGAAAGATTCTCACGTACACAGGGTACCAGTTTCAACAAGACGACGATGAATATTAGAAAAGGTTCGACTTTCGGGCAAAGCACGATCGGGATGTCTCTGGTGATAAATCCGTCTGGCTTGCTCACCATCAGCGTCAGCAAGGCCATATACGTGATGCATTTGAATAATTCACCATTATTAACAAGATTGTAAAAACTAAATAATGAAAAAGAGGTCACAGAACAGATTTGAATAATAGAGACTTGTCAGATGTCAAAAGTGATTTCACCTCTTCATATTAAAAATAAAAACTATGTTATTTTAGATTGGATCATGCGCTTATAAAAATTAAAATCGATATATTCGACAATTTGTAAATACTTAATTGATGATCTTTATAACAAAATATGGCCATCCGACATTGGTGTTCTGATCTTTGTCGTTGGAGCTTAGACTATCAAGGAAATAACGTCTATGTTCAGGTTATATGAATGACGAAGAAAATCATTGACCGGTGTGCCTGCGGCTTGTGTGTCAAGGTCCTTCGATTTTGTAGGTCAGTTAATTTCGTTCATTCTATAGGTGGTAATATAAAACAGCGCCAGCAAAGGTAAAGGTTATATGGAGGAGGTGCTCGCTTTATCTTTTTCAGACGGTATTTTTAGGTATGACAAGGGTTCCTGATACAGAGATAGTATATATCATTTGCTTTGTATCATAATATGTACGAGAGTGGGATATACAGGATGTACCAATTATTAGAAAAACTTCTGTGTTGGTTAAATCAATGTTTTTTCAGACAAGTAATTCCGGCACACAAGAATTGCCAATTTATAGAAAGAGTATTTCGATTTTTTCCAGAACTACCACGTACTTTTAGACTCAAATGAAGTCGATCGGACGTGATTTACCTCAATGCAAAAATGCTTCATTTGTCCGCTAGTGTTTTGTTTTTCAAACACATTTTTTCAGATATTTTTTGAACCCTTCATAGTTCGATTTAAATGAAATTTCGAACGCACGTGCTTTGCTGGATGTTCAAATATTTGACTTTTTCATAAGCTCTAAATCTAAAGGATTTGAGAAAGGTGAAAACTATCCACACTCCTACAAAAATTTTAGCAGAATTTTTTGGCAACTCCAAAATCCAATAACAAAAATCAAAAACCATGTTATACAGGGTGTTAATTAAGTATGTACCATGAATTTAACAGACGATTCTTTGAGTAATTTTAAGACAAAAAGTTGATATAAGCATGGTTCGCAAATTGTTCGTTCTCAAGGTCAGGCAGTTAAAATTTAAGAGAAAATGGTTTTTCGTAAATATCTTGAACATCCTTTACCTAACTTTGTTGTAATTTGGCGGTGGTATTTATAACATTAAGAAGCTAATGTTGGCTTAACTTGATTAAATTTATCAAGTCCAGTGGCGTCTCCAGTGGGATCTGAACGAATATTTGCGACAAAAAAATGTACCCCGATGACTTTTATTCAATTTTCGTTATTTGTTATATGTTATTTCGATTAAGCAAATAGAAACACAACTTTTTGTCTCCTGTATGTTTTTCGTAGCTTGCTTAGTTTTCGAGAGAAAAATGGCCATTTAACTGCATACCCCTGGAATATTAGGAAAAGTTTGCTTTGGAAATTATTTTTTATAATACTTTTTATAACTAATTTTGTAACAAGTCATGGCAAAAACAGGTTTATCCGAATCTGCAATATAATAAAAAGTATATCCATTTAAAAAAACAACTTTAGTATGCTGGTTAAAATGGAGATAGCTTGTATAATTGTTCAAATGAGCCTGCAGATACCATGTATAATTGTTACCTTTGGAAAGCATTTGGCAACGTAAATAGACGAATCACGGGGACAATCTTCCTAAGACAATTTTGTATCAGTATCTTTAATCGATTTCTGGCCTCAGAGTGGAATAATATCGACATTTGCGCCATAAAATATTCATTATTATGCTGCACTGAGAGTTTGCAAGGCTATTTAAAATATTGACCGCTCGCGTACGATTCGTAGAAAGAACTGGCATTGAGCAGACGAGGAAAGCAAATTAAGTGAGGATAAAATTGATATAGTCTACCTTGTACAATCACAATGTACTTGAAAGCGGATCGCCTTAGCGAAAAATAATTAACTTGAATTGGTTTTTCGCCTCGAAGTTGGCCCAACGGCACTTCACTATTTTGTTAAAGTCATATTCGTATTTAGCACCTCAAATTACTTTCGCCTGTAAAAGCGACAAGTTCGCAAGTACCCAAAACTACGGCTCACCCTGTGAACAAATTTAAGTCGTGCAACTTTAGGTCCAATCAAAATTACTATTTTTCTCAACCAAACAAGACTATACTTATAGAAGAATATGTCCTTGGTTATATTTGGAACTTGACCATCAAGGTCAAATACAAGTTTATCTTAATTTCTTGATAATTCAGAAAAATTCACTGTCCTTTCAGGATTGTTTCCTGGCTGCAAAAACCGACTTGACCTTGAGCTTGGAGGTAATCATGATTAAGGTCAGATCCAAAGTCACCATTGGATATCCCGAGAAAAAATCATGAAAATAATGTATCGGTAGTTTTACTGTACGGATTCTCGTGTCCAAATCACCATACCTCGGTTTGACCTTGACCATGATCTCCTAAGGTCAGAATTACAAAATGGTCAAGGGTCACGTCCTAGTGCTATCGATTCGAAAGGTTACACCTACACTACGCGGGAAGTAACATTCAAACATGAGACCGTAAGTCGACTGCTCGTTTGTCGCTAGGGTATCGAGACTGTGGAGACTTTTTCCAGTTGCATGGAATTCGTGATTACTGAAAAGTAGGATCTTCACTGTTTACTGTTTTCCACTTGAGCCGATTCGATTACGAGTTGGATTAAACAAAATCATTGGAATTATTTGATTTACAGATAAGAGAAAATTTATAGGTGATTAATGTTTGACGGCTTCTAGGTAATCACGATTTATGAGAACCAACAAACATATACTATTACACTGACAAACACATTTTTTTCCGATAAGCTTGAGATAAGAATATAAAATAACTGGGACAATTTGTCTACGGTCACGTGACGTATATCTGATGATGATTTCTATGAAATGATCAAGTATGAGTTTTTTATTCAGAAACTGTATCAAGTTGCCTTACTATCAAGAAGATTTTCAACCATATTCACGTACAATATCTATTAGCATAGCATCAATTTTCTAAGGAAATATCACCTCTCAGCCTCACTCGTGATTATTCCTGACGTTTCGTGTTCCAAGAATGTCTTAACAAACGCAAAGGAAACCCCATAACGGTCCGAGAAGCGACAACACTGGCGCTTAAAGACGAAAGTTGACATGTATAAGTCATACTTACTAAAATACAAAAACAAAGCTCAACAAAAATGTGAAACTTTTTATCTCATGCGAGGGAAGAAAATATTGATTCGTAAGTCAAATCATAACTACTGAACCTTATAGCCTGTAATAACTATTATCCTCGGACTATAAATATTGTATATATATATATACGTTAGATCTAATAAAGATGCTATAATGATATGACATGGAGATCGAAGAATATGTGTTATTAAACAGACAAAAATACTGCGTTTGGGTCAAGATTCCATAAATATTTTCTTGTGGGTACAGGTGAAAGAGAAGAATTCAGTAATGAAATATGTATTAGGTAGGGTTGTACTAGAAGCATGTTGCTATTATATCGTAAGTATTTCCGGGAACTTCCGTGACAGAGTCCCTTTATATTAGGTTTTATTACCTTTTAATATTTACTTGGACCCACATGGAAGAATACACGATCAGGCGCGGATCCAGGGGGGTGTCACGGGGGTCATCACCCCCTCCAGGCGAATTTAGTTCGACCACCAATTTTTAAAGTTCCAAATCTCTTAGATACATCTGTAAAGCACACATATTAAATGGATGCCGTACTGGTATTTTCTACTAAACACTGGCAGCACTGCATCCGTCAATTTTGATTTAACTGTAAGCTCATAGATGATAGCGCAAGACTGGTTGCCTATGCGGTCAGCTTGATGTAGGGAGAACTTCTTCGCGTGCGCTTAAGCTGTGAGCGAATTTGATAAAAAATACTTTTTGACGGACCAGTGGCGGATTTAAGGGTTCATCTGCCATCTGCCATCCGTTCGCCATTCAAGTTTTTAATTTTTATGTCAGAGGCACTGATGTCCCCCCCCCCTCCGAAGACGAGAAGAATATCTTCCTGAACATGAAGTTTTTTGACCAGTGTGACCCCCTCAGACACAAATCCTGGATTCGCCGTTGTCTACAACGCCTTCAAAATATTTCTTAGTCAAGTTCAAAGACGACCAGTAACCCAAGTAAGTAATTTTCTTTGAAATAAGGGAATTACTGACAACTAATGGAATCTGGAAAATTGAACGTGAACATCAAAATGCAGGTAAACTGAAGACGATTGAAGATAATTTATCAATCCAAACGGGGATCTCAAAAATTGTATAGACAATGGAAGTTTGACATAAAACTTTTAAAACCCCTCCTATGTGTTTTCATAACCCATTATACTGGGTGTACAAAATGAGGATCCTATAGTTAAATTACTGCCACCGAAATACTTGTTTTTAAAAAAAACTTTATTTCGATTAAAGGTACAAAAGGACTTTTGTGAAACCTTGTCACGGCGATGCGTAAAACAGGACGGTTAGACAAGAAGTAACAAGATAGCGTAGCGACAATGCTAGCAAGAAATACAAGTACCAGGTAATAGTTATAATGTTATATAAAATACAGGGTGATGATGGATATAACTTGCATATCTCAATACTGTGGGAGATACAGGCTACGTTAAACTGAGATAAAGTTGCGATCTTTGGGGCTTATAGGATCCTTATTTATAATGTAGAGAAAGCATAAAATAAGTGTGAATTGTGACTCAAGTTTCAACAAAATAACCTCAGCATAGAATACAATTTTTCTGCACATGATGCAAACGACGTCCAAGCGAGTAAATATTTTGTTCGGATAACCAAATATAAAGTGATTACCTGATTATTTTAATTCAATATTTATCGATTTCACGCCGTAATGTTCCGCAAACATACGCTATTTATACATTGTGTTCGCATCGAAAAAAAAATGGTTGGAGGAATTTACTTGAGTTTCCAAATAGAAAAGCGTATAACATCCTATCAATAACAAAACTACTGATAGATAAGAGGTACGTAAAACATGGCGTCGCTTATACCCGTTTTACTTTAACAATTTCTTGAATAATTTATTCAGATGGATTTATTCAAATTATTCATTTCCCATGCTACAATGTTATCAATCCATAAATAAAATATTTTTGACACAAAAGTTAGTCACCCAGAGAAAAAAATCAGATAGGAACAGGTATAACAAAAAAAGTATATGAATCAGGTCGGCCAAACAGGCATATACAATCAGTTCATGGTCATTAAATAATGCTGCGACCTAAAAAATTTTTCCCTGCCCTACCGATAGTGTCGACCGTCTGGCAACGTCGCTATGACAAACCTCGCCACTCGCCAGCCACCTGTCGGTCAGGCCGCGGCGAATATCTCTCCATGTTTTAAGGGCAAATCTATAGGGAAAAATATGTCTAATACCCATTTTACATTAACAATAAACCCATTATATCTACAGGATGACTTTGAAGTTGAGTCATTAATTTTCAGATAATGATTGTAGAAGGAAGATAAACCCCAATATGTGTGTAAAAATAAAAAAAAATTAAAAAAAAATTTTACCTTGTTTTATAAAGTATCCTCCCGACAAGTATTTCAGTGCGGACCTGTATTTGATCGTGAGGTCTTGGAGCACCGGCACCCTGTAGATGAATTGAGTTCTCATAGTCAAATTTCAAATATAAAACAGGAATTTGACGTCAAATAGATTCATAAACTTTATGAACTACTCTAGGCAATTAGAGCTTCTTCTAATTTCTGCACATATAGACGTCAAACACGATATCGCCAACCTTATTTTTCTCTCAATTATATTAAACAACTCTTCTAGCACATAAAATCGAAATCACAGTTCACATAAAAACCGAAAACGAACCCAAGACATTCTTGTAAGGTTGTACTGTCAGGTAATCCACGAACATTTTAAGATGTGAACAGCGCGAAACATAATCAGGATGACCTTGAAGAACTACAGCTGAATACAGGGGTTAGAAACCTATGAAGATATCTACTAACACAAAATTGAGTTATAGGTACTTTTAAACTACTAAATGAAAAGCGTTACTATATTCATTAAGTCAATGCATTTAAACCACTTGTTAATGTAATAAACTGAAAAATGTGTTAAATCACATTGCTTATAATAAAGTTAACAGAACATAAAAATCGTCATAAAAAGGTGCAACAGATGATTACGGACAGCACTTTAAAACACAAACAATAATACTACATATCTGCCAATTTAAAATAAACGAAACTAACAGGATAATAAACAATCTTACCAGTAAATATTGTCGCGCCTCGAAACAAACGGAAACACACACATACAAAATCACCTCACAACAACGTACATGCATAAAAATGTCAACGAAAATACGACTAATTACGCGAAATATTTCAATCGGAATAACGATAGTGAACCGAAAAATAAGATAAAGACAAAAGTGATAACGAAATGGTAGTAAGGGAATAAGAAGCGGTGAACCGCTAAGTCGCCGGCGGTCACGGCACACACTATGAACGATTCAAAACATTAACAAAATTAAGAGGTGGGACGTCAATTTGAATGTCGGAAAAGCTCGGGAGAGGTCGAGAGGTGCCGGTTCGTAGCAACCGAGCTGAAGATCGAGGACACTATAGTTAGGTGGTTTTAATCTACCGTCAGAAAGAAATTTCATTAATGTGTTCTATCTGAAAATAGTCAACCATAGATGGTGCCGGTATAATTAGAGATTCATTTTTGAACGTCATAGTGTTTATCTTTAGATAGAATATGTTAATCAATAGAAATTACCAAGATAATTTTCTCTAACGAGCTTTCATGCTGAGCTTTCACGTGGAGCATTCGTGACGAGCTTAATTGCTGAGCTTTCCTGTCGAACTTTCACAAAGATAGAGTTTCTTCCATAAGCTTTGCAGTTGTCTCACGCGAGTTTTATCGCTGAGCTTTCTTATCCAGAATTCAGGCAGGGTTATTACATAAAAAACCTATGTAATATCAAAAAAAAATCAGTAAAATATCAACTTGAAGACACTAGTTTACTCCGTGCCTACTACAAGTGAGCGTGAAGTGAATGTCAGCTAGTTCAAAGGTGACATTTTACCACAAACTTGGGAAATAACACAACTTTAGGCAACCAGCAATGTTGTATGTAGGTTAGGTTACCGAGCTTTTCTTAAAATTCGTGTAGGCCCTTAATTTGGTTTCCAAATTTTGGGATATTGGGCCCCAATCACCAGTTTATGGAGTAGTACCCTTTTTCTTATCTACCTTATTTTTAGTAGTTTGTTTTGGCTGCTGTTTGGTGCTACTTCATGCATTTTATGGGATCTTAACCTCTTCAGTTGTATGCTCACTTTTTTATAACATCTAACCACGTGAATTAATACATATCCAAAAGAAGTTGGATCAAGGGAGGTTTACAATATCTGTTTCCTTTTAGTGGAAAGACATTGAGGAAAACCACCAGCTTTGTTGCTGGTTGTAACCGACGAGAAGAAACGATGCTGAGCCGACAATAAAGGAGAGACAAGAGTCAAATTGATTGTGCTTAATCAAAAAGGATAATCAAATTCACACAAAAATGCACACCCCAAAAATACTCTAAGCTTAAGAAAACGAATCGCCTACAAAACGGTGCGTCAACGATCAACTTCGTCTTAATATAAGTAAATGTGAAGCACATTAAGTACGAAATTATAGAATGGATCAACTTGAGCTAACCTTCAATGGACATATTAATCAAACTATTACAAGCGCTCATGCAACCTATGGTTTTGTTATCAGAAAAGGGATTCTTGTTTACAAGCAATATATTGATTCCCTTGATAAACTTCAAAAGAAATTTTTCAAATTCTTGTGCTTCAACATTTATGTTATGGACACTACTAGAGGTGCAGAATATAACACCCTCCTTTATAGATTTGGCTTTCAATCCTTAGAACAGAGGCATAAACAATCAGAAATTCTAGTTTTGTGTAGACTGATTAATTATCTGATAGATTTTCCCACAATATTTCCACAAATACAGTTGTGCAAACTGGGTGTTCATTTTAGATTTTCTTACCACTCTTTTTGTTAATTTTTTTGTATTGTCTTTCCTGTCGATGTTTCCAAACGAATTGTCATGCCGAGCTTTCCCGACAAGCAGACCTTGACAATGAGCTCTCCTGCCGAGCTTTCACGACCCGTTTTTCGGTCGAGCTTTTTTTCTTGACATGAGTCTTTACTAAGACTACATCATAAGATGCTATAGCTAACCTGTCACAATATCTGTATTGCTATAATTTATCAAGCTGAAATAATGTACCTATTCTTCTTTGACTTCGAGAAAAATGCTGTTGTATTCTTAACAAAAACAAACCTGATTTATGTATATTAGAGAGTTTTTATCAATGCAATAAAAATACCGAATCGTTAAGCTTTTCGTATTTTTGACAGTGACAGCAAATAAGGAATGTCGACGAAAAAAGAGTCTTTATGAGCACTAAAGTGTGCCGTAGTAATTTGACAGTACTGACAGTCATGACAAGTTGCTTAATTTTTACGATTTTGAGGTGAAGTTTGAAAACGGTGTTAGATTTTGTCATAGAAAAGTTACTGTAATATTTGTGTCCAAACACGACTAGGAATGAATAGATTCAAAATCATAAAACTACAGGAGAACCACAAATCAGAACTATAATGAAACTGCCTATATCTTGCATTTGTCTTTTCAGCTGTGATCTACGAATCATTTCTATTATTTAAGTCAATATGTGTTTTTAATCTAAAATTATTTTAATTAGGCTTATTGAGCTTTCCATATTCTGGTAACAGCTTTTCACTATTTTCCGCAACTAACGGAGCATTGTTATTTCGATAACGGATAACGGAGGATTGTCTCACTCCGGGCAAAATCGAAATAAGGAAGCTCATAACGAAGCAGCAAAACAAAAACGCTAAAAAGACTCTCTATATTATTAGCACCTGATTGCTATGCTGACTGAGTTATTATTGATCATGTTGCAGCCAAAGTTTGTGACGATAGTCGTTCAATAGAGAGCAATTTAGGCAACAAGCGATATGAACTCGTGTAATACGGGTTACACTGTTGCATACAAGGAAATCTGTCTTCATTTCAGACACTATGTAATATTTGTTGAATATGCGTTCAAGAGATGGCGCCACAAGTATAGGAAGTGGAAGAAAAATCGGGTAGCAAGATCCTAGAACCAGCAGGACCCAAATCCAGTCCACAAGGCGAAACTTCGCGTCTAAAAAAAGTTTCTCCAACTCCCTCTCTTTCCAGAGTTACGTGTTCAGATGTGTGAATCGAGAGGTTGTTAGATGGTAACATGGTACAAATTTCTTTAAGCAATTTTTTTTAAAACAAATTAGGTACAACAAATTGCTATTTTGAATATTTTTGTATACAAATATCAACAAATCTAAGTTTTTAGGCCGTAGGCTAAAACTTAAATTGTATGGCTGGTCTGTTGTGAATTCCAGGGTGCAATGTTATCCGAAATGAAATTCCAACATAAAAGAAAAAACTTTCCTATGAATATAGAATAAAAAATACGTTGTAAACGTAGCGCTTTTAATATTTTCCAGAATACTTTATGTACCAAAGGATGGTCTAGATGACCGAAACGTTGTACGAATAAAATAAAATGAATTCACGTAGACGAAAACCGAAGAATTTTCATTCTAAAAAGCTATACTGACGGTCTAAATATGATTAGAAATACTAAATATAGGTCAAAAGGTTAGCTGGAAAAAGAAGACTATCAGCAACTTCCTCTCTTGTACAGTTAATTGCTTCCAAAACAGAGTACTTTATTTTTACTAACAAGAAGTGTTCTGCTTCGATATATACAGGGTGACTTTGAAGTTGAGTCATTAATTTTCAGATAATGATTGTAGAAGGAAGATAAACCAAAATATGTGTGTAAAAATAAAAAAAAAATAAAAAAAAATGTTTACCTTGTTTTATAAAGTATCCTCGCGACAAGTATTTCAGTGCGGACCTGTATTTGATCGTGAGGTCCCCTGTGAGGTCTTAAGTCACCTGATTCACGAGCCCGTTGTACTACATTAACAAAGGCACGAGGGGTTGGTTGCACTCGATTGGGAAACCGATCCCCATAAACATGTGCCATTTTTTATTTCGTTTGAGCCACGCAACAGACACTATTCACACGCGACTGACACTGACTGTATGTATAACTGAACTGAATAAAATAATTGTAAAAGCATCGTTCCAAATTCTTTCGCTTTTTTGTTTCCGATGCGATGAACCGATAAGGCGGATTATATCCGTTATCGCCAAACACGAGCACATGATATTATTGAGACAGGGCGGTACTCAAACTTCCAAAGGGCTATAACTTTGTTACTTTAATTTTACCAGAAAAATGGTAAAGGAAAAAAACATTTCTTTTGATCAGATCTACTCACTGTTAAAATAAATGACTCAACTTCGAAGTCACCCTGTATAATGTCTTCAGTTAGAAAAGGTTAATCAATGATTTAATTAATAAAATAATAAGAAAAACTCCAGCACATTTCTATGTAATAGGCAATCCGCAATCGCCTGTAGGGCAGAAATCGCCTGGCGTCGTGATCGATGATTGATTTCATAGTCGGGTGATAAATCTATCGCGGAAGAAGCTCTAACCGGATTGTTTCCGCTCCATTTCTTTGATAGCCAGTAGCAAGCATTGAAGGGCGGCGAACGAAGGCCAAGGGTTAAGAAGAGGACGGACGGGTACGATACGCACTAATTCACTCTCATTCAAACTTAGCTAATTTACCCTTTTATGCGTGACCGGACGTTTGATACGAGGGAAGACAAGGAAGCTTTTTCTAGGCTCGCTTATTCGAAAACACCTACGGATGTAACCATTGAGCCACGCATCAGACACTATTCACACGCGATTGACACTGACTGTATGTATAACTGAACTGAATAAAATAATTGTAAAAACATCGTTCCAAATTCTTTCGCTTTTTTGTTTCCGATGCGATGAACCGATAAGGCGGATTATATCCGTTGTTGCGAAACACGAGCACATAATATTATTATTGAGACAGGGCGGTACTCAAACTTCCAAAGGGCTATAACTTTGTTACTTTAATTTTACCAGAAAAATGGTAAAGGAAAAAAACATTTCTTTTGATCAGATCTACTCACTGTTAAAATAAATGACTCAACTTCGAAGTTACCCTGTATATGGTACCTGGAAGCATATTTCTAAAATGTTCATAATTATACAGGGTGTCCCTATCATGAAGCACATATAATACGTTATTTTTTTTAATGGAATGCCCCAATTTTCATTACATAGTCGAATAGATCCGTTTGAAATAAGGATATAAGTACATACTTATACACTTTGTTGATTAGTTGTTGAGCTATTGGGTATTTTATCTAAAAATTCATCAAAGTTTGATAGTCTGCGTGCCAGATACTTTTTTAGCTGGAGTAGCGAAGTTTGTATCGAAGATATTTTATAATACCCGACGCTTAATTCATCAATTTTTACAATTTCATGAATACAGGGTGGTCAATAACGCAAAATGTACCTTTTCGCAAAAACATTAAATGGCACACCCTGTATATTTTTGCACTAATAAATTCCCAGTTTGTTCCAAACAATTGGATATTTCTTTATTCAAAGACGTCAATCAATGACAATCTGTCTACAAGATTCGGCTTTCATCAGGAAACCAAGTAATTCAATATTTTATCATAGATGTCCGAAATATCTCCTACAGTCGGGTGTCGATACATGCGACGTGGTGCCCCGATGAACATGCGTCGTCGTCGGTGGTCGTACGTTACAGTCGGCAATCGCTTCCGCAGTGCTGAGGGCTGCGTGCACTGTGCATGGTGATGGTGAATAGATCATGTGCGCATCTCAGAAGATTTATGTTGTGTCAAACATGACACGAACTGACGGGATGGGATCCTGGCAAGTACAGAGTCGACCTACTTGGCGCCATTTTTGGCTAGACGCAGTGAAAGAGGATCGGTGAGAAGCTAGAGATATCCAGTCGATCAATGTATCTGCATTATATATTGTCCTGTTTTTGCGGATATAAAAATGTTATGAGTCCGAGCAATCTCATTAATTCAACGTGGATCTTTGTATGCAATATCTCTGCGATCCGGCTGGTATTCGAAACGATCCAGATGAATTTTTTATCTGCCCACGCAAATTCCCGGTTCTTGGTTTGCTGGCGACGAAACGGCGACAGAAGCGTGCTGGGAAACGGGCATTTTTTAATGGATCGCCTGGAGATTCCTTTTGCCAAGACAATCTTTCATTACTTACCAGAAGTAGTCTGGTTGGTACTGGTTTTTGAAACTGAAAGACGGAACTGAAATGAACACGTTTGCTTTTTATATCTGCGATCACGACGAAGCGCAGACCGCGCTGTTTTGTGTTTATTAGCATCTCCTCAGTGCGGTATAGGTCTTGGGGCGGAAAAAAGCACGTGGGACAAAAATCCAACTGATGAGAAGGCGACTTTGAAGCAATGAATCTCATGAAAAGAAAAGATTCCCTTTATCATGCAAGTGCGTATTTTTATAACTATCCTAATAATGTCTACAGAACCATTTTTATAAAACAACAGTGCCGCTATGAACGATGTAACAACGGTTGTACAACGTTTATAATTCCAAAAAGGGCGCACACTTATGCAGCAATTTTGTTTTTTGCTTTGTTTTAAAACGTAGTATACAATAATTGTAAAGCAGTTTTATTAAAAATCGTTATATAACTAGACTAATACAATTTTATAAAAGTTACTTTATGCTCTTAGATGCAGTAAATACACCCAACGCGGGCGCGGTGGTGATTTCCAGTAATTCTCGTCAAAGTTTTTGAGCATACAAAAAAACGTAAAGAATCGTGATTTATAACTTTGAACATCACCTGTTTACTAACTAAGTCAGCGAGATTGTTGCTGCATTTTTCTTCTAATTTTTATTTGTTGCTATTGTCAATAATTGTTTCCAGCTCCAGACGATGAAGACATAGATCTTCGAAAGCTTGAGAGTTTAAGTTATAAGAGTGTACCTTTGCAATACTTTGCCGTCTACCCAAACAAATTATAGGATATCTTATCCTAACAGTTAAGGTTATTAACTGTGAATAATATATATATATATATATATATATATATACATATATAACTAGAGACGTGGTCATTGTCGTCTAGACCAGTTAGGTGAAAAATAAAGCTTCCGCCTTTTGTTGGGTACTTCGACAAAATTTAAGCAAAGAGGACTCTTTATACTTTTTTAATTCTCTCTAGCTTTCAATGAACTTTGCCATCATCATCAGGAGCTGCAACTACAATGATAACAGTAGCAACAAAAGTGTAAAATGAATTTAAATTGACTCAACTTACAGTAGTATGTGAGGATGTTGCTAACTGTTGTTTACGTATAGGATGAGGGAAACGTCCAGTAACATGGTGAGAGCTGGATAGATGGTACAATGGTCAAAATTATATAAAATATGACAGAACAAGTTAAAAACAGATGTAATGCTCTAATGTTTTTTAAATAATTTTTAATCTGTTTTTAACTTGTTCTTGTCATATTTTATATAATTTTGACCATTGTACCATCTATCCAGCTCTCACCATGTTACTGGACGTTTCCCTCATCCTATACGTAAACAATAATTAGCAACATTCTCACATACTACTGTAAGTTGAGTCAAATTAAATTCATTTTACACTTTTGTTGCTACTGTTATCATTGTAATTGCAGCTCCTGATGATGATGGCAAAGTCCATTGAAAGCTAGAGAGAATTAAAAAAAGTATAAAGAGTCCTCTTTGCTTAAATGTTGTCGAAGTACCCAACAAAAAGCGGAAGCTTTAATTTTTATATATATATATATATATATATATATTCAGTCACGATTTTCTCACACAGCAAATATCACTGATTTTATACACATGCAGACCAATACACATAATCATCCAGATGCGATCGTGCTACTCAACCAACTTTCATCTCAGAGATGAAAGCTACAAACTACTCGTCTTCACAAAACATATGCAACCAACGTGCAATGAATGGAATGTTTGCACCCTAAAAACTACCTAGTCTGCAAGATGACGATTTATAGGCTTTTGTAGACGTTTTATAGGTTTTTTACATAATACCCGTGCTGATATGCTCGAACTGCGTTATACACATTACACGTTCAAGCTTGACACGTGAGCGTTGTAACAAAACGCGTGCTCCTCAACCAAAAAAAGGAAAGAGTAATTGAAATATCAGTGGAAAAAGGCTAAAGCAGCCTTAAGTTACGAGTGCCGTATTTAAAGCGGCGCTTTCCAAGTCCGAAATTAAAAATGCCACTGTGGAGCACAAACCATGCCACGTCGGACAATAGTTTCGCAGAATGCAAGGGTGATTTACATCACCGTTGCCACTGTTTCCAACGTCGTGTCTGATGTAATTCATCCCCTAGCCGCGGGTTTCTTTTGTCTTTTGCGTGACGTAATGGGTTCTGGTATTTCAGGGAATTACATTGGCACACGTTTGTTGTTTATTCCTAGATTAAATATTGACAAGTGTATTTCTTATTCTCATTGTTTTTATCAAAACAAATGGCGTCAAGTGGATTGACTCTATACTTCCTACACCACCGAAATAACTGCTAGTACAATTTATAACGTGAAAGAAATGAAATGAGACTTCTATAAACTAGACAGGTTGTGGTGTAAATGCCACTGTAGGAGGTATACCAATATTAACTTCCGGAAACGCATCGTTTTTGAGAAGTTGGAAAGCATGGAAGCTTGTTTTCTAGGTAGATCGGATGCGTAGATTTCGAATTTAATGTCAATTCGGTGATAAGATTGACGACTAGCTCCGGCTTGTTTTACCATTTTCTTACCCCAAACCGGCCCGATGACGTTTTAGATTTTTTCCACTATGATACTCATATTCAGCGTCCCAAATTACGTTATTGTACAAAGTTTCGCTCATATGTGGCGTTGGCTGTTGGATGTTGCTAAATAAGTAAATATCTTTATTCTGGAGTCCGAAATGCGGACTTTATTATAAAAAAATAGCCATGTCTGTAGCTCCGTTATGTTCAAAGTAGATAGATGCAGAATATTGAAAAGCACTTTTGAGGCCCCAATAAGCCAATTTATCGCGCTCTTCGTTAAAGCTTGCATAAAGGTTTCCCAGTTTGACTGTGGAGTGCTAGCTAGGTAAAACTAGAACGCTTTTTTCCTCTCACAGTTCTGTTTCGAGGTTTTTTTCAGCGTTCCAGCTTTCTCCACGACACATCCTCCACGTATATGCCTTGATTTCTTTTATTTTCAGGTTCATCTATCTCATTGGCTTTGACTGTTGACTATTTCTAAATAAATAAATGGATGAATCAATAAATAAATATCTCTATTCTGGAGTTCGGAATGTGAACTTTCTTAAGCAAAAATCGCCAGATCTGTAGCTCCATTATCTTTAGAGGAGATAGATGCAGAATATAGAAAAGCACGCTTCACCCTAAAAAAGCCATTTTTTCAGCTTTTGAATTTTTTTTATTCAAAACGGGTGCCTTAAACGGAAAAACTCTCTTGGCAATTCATAGTAGTCTTCGGAATGGATGATATTTTGTCTTCTTCTCGGCTTAATTGTGTAGAGCTGGGTAAGTAAAGGTAAAACCCTTTTTTCCTCGGAGTTCTGTTTTGAGGTTTTTGCAGCGTTCCAGCTCTCTCCACGACACATCCTCCACGTATATGCCTTGATTTCTTCTCAATTCAGTGCTAGGATTAATGACTAGCTCCGGCTAACTAGTTTTTTATCAATTTTTCACCCTGAATCAGGCCTGCTGACACTTTTTCCACTATGATACTCATATTTAGCGTCTCATATGTAGCCATCTATAACGAAAATGGATTTCCAGCACCTTAAACACGCAAGAAACGCACAGTTTTGCAATTTTGCGCTAAATAATTAGATCTGCATGATAAACGGGATCAGATATATGTGGAATGACTTCGGATTCGGTTTTAACGACATAAAATACTTATACTTAAAACATTCTAATCTTTAGTTACCATGTAGCATAGTTATAAAAAAGGCAAAAATGGGTCAGTCGGGAACGTGGGTCCATCCATTGTTATAATACGTTTTTAGGGTCGCTGAAACCGGATCTGGGGCCCAATCAGTTCGGAAATGCCCGAGATACTGGCAAGAACTCGATGTCATTTTCCACACACCATGACCTTTCAAGGTTTTTGGTACTTCACGCCATTTTTTCATCAACCTTGCTACTTAGCGCGATCTTTATCGAGAGCTATTTGTAACAACAGAATTATCTCTTGCGCCCTTTTAGGTCAATCCGATTGTGGTTGCGCGACTGCAATTTCACTTTGTCATTTGCTTTAAATTTGATTGTGCTGAATCGCTTCCTGTTATTCGTTCGTCCTTAAAACTTTGCAAATCCGTAACTTTTTGAAGGGCAATTCTAATTCAACGTTTCGTCGCGCGCTTGCATCTACAAGCACATATGCAAATGCTTCGATCAAAGTATACCGACTATTGGTAGTTGGACCGCTCAGCTAAAGCAGCCGCTGAGACTGTCCGTAACTGAAAAACGGTCTGGTTCCTGAAATTTATTGAGCGAATACCGAGGATGACGCATTACTTCCCTGCCTAGGCCCAATAGTTCTGTTGGGTACTCTTAGCACTATGCGATGGGGCAATAACACGGAGAAAAAGTATTTTGAAATGAGACAGGAACAGCCACCACGCGACCGCTAGATGGCGACAATTCTAGGTGTGTAGTAGTTGTGGACTATTTACCTTCGTACTACCTGAAACCGACATGTCAACACCCAACGTTTCCTCTAGTAGAGGAAACCGAGCAGCAATTAACATAACTACCTGAAAAACAAGTGCTCAGAGGAAAGGAATGTAGGTGTATAACATAAATAGGCTTAAGGGCGGTCGTGTTGATTTACATTAATCAAACTTGTGAACCTCCTAGAAAGATTTCCTGTGCTGCACTGACGAACTCTCATGCAGAATGTGTTTGAAATATTCCGTATGATTAAACAATTAAACTGGTTCCAGAAGACTCGGCTTAATTAAACCGAATAATTTAATTATAACAATTAATAAATGTTTTACGTTTAATGAAAGTTTTTCAGAACAAGACTTCAACTGACCACGCTTTCTCAGTGCATTTATAACCACTCTATCTAGGATTTGAATGCGAGCGATTGTACTGTTCGCAGCATGTACACCTCGTCTTAATCAAATATGCGAGAATCAGCATAATATTTCGGGTACGTGTTCAAAAGCTCGAGGCTGCATCCGCTGCGTAGCATCAAGACAAATTTTACCGGCACTTCTACGTTAGAACTAATTATTACTTTCAAATAGTTAGTAATTACAAACTGGATGTAGGAATGTTTGCGCCGAATGAATAGCAAATATGCGTTTGCGAGAAGAGTGCATCAGACGGCTTTGCGTTAGCGTAGGATGACATAGGTTATCTACGTTTCTTACCTGGAGATCCAAAGCATGGAAAAGTCGAAAGCAAAGAGGATCTTGTAGCATTTTGTCAAGGAGTTTTAAAAAAATGAACGGAAATGAATAAAGAGATGGTATATTGACCGCTTAGGGTCCATTCAAAGAAACTTTTTAAAATATATTTAATACAAAGCGATTGACTTTCCTCATAGTGAGTTGATGATGAGACATATGATATGTTGTTCAGAGAGCAGACGCAAAAAAAAATCAGTGCAGTTTCTTCACAGGCGTATTCATGGCATTATAGACTTCAATGTCATCTTAGAACAACTTAACTCAATCTTTTACTAGGACTGACATACTTAAGTTTTCTCCTTTCTATATAATGTGCCTTAATAATAATTCAGTTGATAACGCTTGCATAACCGTTTCCCAATTTGATTGTGGAGTGCTAGGTGAGTAAAACATTCCAGCTTTCTCCACGACAAGTCCTCCACGTATACTCGTATGCATTGATTTCTTTTATTTTCAGGTTCATCTATCAAATTGGCTTTGACTGTTGGATGTTTCTAAATAAATAAATGGACCGATTAATAAATAAATATCTCTATTCTGGAGTTCGGAATGTGACCTTTCCTAAGCAGAAATCGCCAGGTCTGCAGCTCCGTTATCTTCAGAGGAGATAGATGCCGAATATCGAAAAGCACGCTTAAGACCATAAAAAATCCATTTTTTCAGCATTTAAAAATTTTTTATTCAAAATTGGCGCCTTGCCGGAAACAATTCTCCTGGTAATTCACAGTACTCGTCTCCTGTATTAACGGGTGATGTTTCATTTTTTTATCTTTTTTTCTGCTGTGTATGCGACGGCGTTTTCGGACTTAACGAAGTCGTATCATTTCTGAAACTAGTTTGTTTTAGTGAGCCCAATCTACTGAACTAGTTCAATAATGATAATGAATAGCACTTTGTGCTGCTTTGTTTCGATTACACCGATTTCATAAGCAGTATTCTTGTGTGCATCTGAGCTTTACCTCTGGTTGTGTCGACCGACCTTCTGGCCATGGGCCAGACGCTCGTAGTATCGCCATTGGCCCCGTTTCTCATTCTCTTTCTCCATTTCTATATTCGAATCTCGGCTGGAGACCGACCGAGCCAGAGGAAACTTTAAAGGGCATTTCCGTTCAGACGTTTTCTTAATTTGTTACCCGCCGATTTATGGCCGCTACTGCAAAAGCGATTCGAATACAAAAAGACATTAACGAGCGAGTTCCGTTGTACCGAAAACGCAATGTGCAATTTTGCTAATGTATGCTGGAATCCTGCATTTAGTTCAGTAGAGGGAAGTAGCCAAATATGCAATAGTATCTCAAGCCTGCCCAGAAGCCTCCCTGCCTGTATTGTAGCTAGATGTGCATTTACGGCAGGGTTATCACGTAAAACTATACAGGGTGACTTCGAAGTTGAGTCATTTATTTTAACAGTGAGTAGATCTGATCAAAAGAAATGTTTTTTTCCTTTACCATTTTTCTGGTAAAATTAAAGTAACAAAGTTATAGCCCTTTGGAAGTTTGAGTACCGCCCTGTCTCAATAATAATATTATGTGCTCGTGTTTTGCGACAACGGATATAATCCGCCTTATCGGTTCATCGCATCGGAAGCAAAAAAGCGAAAGAATTTGGAACGATGTTTTTACAATTATTTTATTCAGTTGTATACGTATACAGTCAGTGTCAGTCGGTAACGCGTGAGTGAATAGTGGTGTCTGTTGCGTGGCTCAAACGAAATAAAAAATGGCACATGTTTATGCGGATCGGTTTCCCAATCGAGTGTAGTATGTAGTACAACGGGCTCGTGAATCAGGTGACTTAAGACCTCACAGGAGAGGGCATGCCGGTGCTCCAAGACCTCACGATCAAATACAGGTCCGCACTGAAATACTTGTCGGGAGGATACTTTATAAAACGCGGTAAAAATTTTGTTTTAATTTTTTTTTATTTTTACACACATATTTTGGTTTATCTTCCTTCTACAATCATTATCTGAAAATTAATGACTCAACTTCAAAGTCACCCTGTATATTAAGAGTAATTATGAGCTTTAGTGATTACAAAATTGTTTATAAAAATTAAATAATAAAAAATATCCATTATCTTGTTGAACTGATGAATCTTTAGAGTTAGTTCAGTCGTAATTTTTAACTTTTTCACGTGTTAAAAAATTCAATAAAAAGCATAAAGAGCAGTTTTTATCTTCAACCTATTCGGAACCTCGATATTTAGGTTCTTCCGTACTGGTAGCTACTTACTTATGAAAAATAGTTCATTCAACGTGCTATATCGTTGATGAAGCCCGAAGTGCAAGATTGTAAACATTTACATTGTCTTTAAGTTCGAAACAACAGTATTTGTCTTGTCCATAAGCGCATCTCGTAAAGATAGTTTTTTTGCAATGGTTGTCTTTTGCCTCTGGCTGCAGTCCAAATCTCCGGAATAGCGTTCTGGATTCTCATTACAGAGAAGCTCGTTTTGAGGAAAATACCATAAATAGAACAAACATTCTGTAGCCGGGACGAAATCGAATCGATATGGTACTAAAATTAGATGAGGATTCGTATAGAGACGACATAGGGCTAAGTTACTGTTTCCTTGGATACGGTATCATGTTTTCATCATGAAGAGCTTATGGTCCAAGATACGTAATAGAAACATTTCTCGCCTTTCCACGTTTTATTCGCCCAAAAACTCGCAAAACCTACCTAACCCTTATTATACCACTATGTGCAGCTTTATACAGCGGATGCGATCATCGGCAAGAGATAGCTTCTTCTGATAGGGTACCTGCCCACAAAAATCTTTGAAGAGCGGGGGTAGTATATTTTTCAATTATTCCCAAAGTATACACAAAATCATGCTAAATGTGTAAATTTCAAGGTTCAACCGGATTCCCACGGAGAGGTCCACAGGGTAGCTGGAAAGTTCTGGAATCCCACGATAATTTGTGACCTATAAAGGCACGAAAAAATGCTTCGCGATTGATAGAAGTTTATCAAGGTATCCAAAAGTGACCTTGAATTTGACCTAGATCATGACCCTCAAAATCAATAGAAGGTCAAGTGGATTTTTTAAAATGGAACCCTCCATTTTTGACCCCATAAATGAAAAGAGCGTAAAATTTTAGGTTCAGTCTTAGGAGGTCAAGGTCAAGGTCAAATGGTACAGTGATATAACTTGAAAACCAGGAGCCGTGTAGGGAAACTTCCGCGACATTTTTTAATGATTTTTCCCAGATATCCAATGGTGGCTTTAGATAGATCTGACCTCGGCGATTACTTTTAAGTTATATCTCTGTACCTAAATTTGACTTTGACCATGACCTGAGGTCAAAATCTAAGATTGGTGGACGCAAAATTTTCCGCTATTTACGGGTCAAAACGGGCAATTTCGTTTAAAAAATCACCTTGACCTTCAAATGACCTTGAATGTCATGATCATGGTCAAATCAAAGGTCACCTTTGGATAGCTGGGGAAAACTGTGAATGGAAAATTTCACGTTCGTTTTTGAGTTTTGATCATAGGAGATCAAGCTCAAGGTCAAACCTAGGTACGACGATATAACTTGACATTTACTACCAAGGCATTTTTCCACAATTTTATCCCGGATATCCAATGTTGGCTTTAGGTCTGAGATCTGACCTTGGCGATGACCTAAGGTAAAAATTCAAGAATGACGTTCTATCTTTGAATGCAGAATTTTCTGCTACTTACGGGGTCAGAAACGGGAGTTTCGTTTAAAAAATCACCTTGGCCTTGTTGTCATGGTCGTCAAATTCAAGGTCATCATTGGATAACTGGAGGAAACTTTAGATGAAACTAGCGGCAAATTTTACGTGCATTCTTGAGTTTTTAACCTAGGAGGTCAAGGTCAAGGTCAACCCTGGTACGGCGATATAACTTGAAAACCAGTAGTCGTATAGGAGAACTACCGAGACATTTTTAATGATTTTTTTCTGGATACTCAATGGTAACCTTAGACCTGACCTGGACGATGACTTTCAAGTTGTATTACCGTACCTGGGTTTGACGTTAACCTTGACCTAGCGTCAACATTTAAGAATGGTCAAGGCGATCCTTGAACGCAGAATTTTTCGCTATTTACGGGGTCAAAAACGGTGGTTCCGTTCAAAAAATCACCTTGAACTTCAAATGACCTTGAATGGGCCAATCCAAGGTCATTGTTGTATAACTGGGGAAAACTTCTTTCGACCGTGGGCTTAGTTTTTTCTTATCCTAATTAGATGTAATGTAATGTAACAGGTGAAGATCACCTAGAAAAATCAAAAGCTTGCCATTCCTCTACAAGACCTCGAAGAGTAAATTGAGATTAGCTTATTCTAACGCGATTTTAACCTAGTTTGACGTACTTTTAGTGTTCGCGGACTGTACGTGTAACTCACACCCTACTATAATCAAAAATCATCAAAAATATCGACGTCCGCCTATGCTGCAAGTCTCAAGAAGACACTTATACGCTAATGCACCGCACTACAATGTACGTACATGTTGCTCGTTGCCGGGTGTGAAAGGAACGACGCCTTTGTGTAACTCGGTGTCGGAAGTAACTTCAA
Source organism: Acanthoscelides obtectus (assembly GCA_963669975.1). Classification (NCBI taxonomy): domain Eukaryota; kingdom Metazoa; phylum Arthropoda; class Insecta; order Coleoptera; family Chrysomelidae; genus Acanthoscelides; species Acanthoscelides obtectus. The sequence goes on from CAVLJG010000006.1 coordinate 2,894,416, forward strand.
CAACTCCGCAACTCCAGGTGACAACGAAGCGGCGCTTAGATAACAACACCGTCTAAGTTTGCAGAGTAAGTGCACGCAGTTTAATGGTGAATACAATCGTATCTGTTATGGCATTCATTATAGCACTTTGGATAGGTTGAAGTTAGAATTTTATAAAGAATGGGTATACCTGTTTTGCCTTTCGACAAGGAACTGTACACGGTGTACTTTAATGGATTGCTTAAAATACAGGGTATGACTCCTCAGGTCATTTTAGGGAGACATTTTTTTATAAAAATATGTCTTAACTGTTAAGCTACAGGGTGTTAAAATTTTACTTACTTACTTTACTTTAATACTGTTCTAGATATTTGCATGAAATTTGACTAAACACCAGTGGGCATTTTTAATGTACGGGATGTGTACTGGAAGATTAAAAAAAATAATACGCTACGCCATTGCTTTTTTGAAATCCCCATTTATGTTGCAATAAATTTGACCTCTTGACTTTTCCTGAGAAAATTATTTTGAACTAATGAGCTGGTATCCTATTTGGTATTTAAAATGATCACATCTGATCGATTGCAAAACGACTAGGATCAAATGAATGGTTTGCAGAACACGGAAGACCTATTGGCATGCGAAGTGTTTACCGACGAATGAGAAGTTTTGGCTTGTTTTCATACCGGCCACACTGGGTCCTCCCTTTAACTCGAGAACACCGACGTAATCGCCTTGAGTGGTGCAGACAACGGTCACTCTGGGATCAGGAATGGAACAGTATTGTCTTTAGTGACGAGTCTCGATTTTGTTTAGGCAGGCTCGATGGTCGTGCCAGGGTTGGAAGGCGACGTGGTGAAAGGAGGAATCCACAGTTATTTGTTGAAAGACATGTTCATCACACTGTTGGAGTTATGGTTTGGGGTGGTATAGCTTATGGTTCCAGGTCCCCTTTAATCTTCATCAGAGGTAACATGAACGCGCAGCGTTATATCCACGAAGTTCTAGAACCCCATCCTTTACCCTATCTTGACACCCTGGCAGATCCAACTTTCCAACAAGATAATGCCCGACCACATGTTGCAAGAGTCACAATAGACTTCTTTCAACATAATGATGTCACAATGTTACCATGGCCACCAAGATCTCCCGACTTATCCCCAATTGAGCACGTGTGGGATATGATGGGTAGGAGATTGCTCAATTTGCAACGTCCTCCTCAGACTCTAGATGCACTTCGAGAGGAGTTGGTGGTTGCCTGGAATGAGATACCACAGGAGGACATTGACCACCTGATCAGAAGCATGCCTAGACGCGTTGGAGAATGCGTAGCACATCAGGGTGCATCCACACATTATTAAAGGTCAAAGGGCTTTAAAGCAGTGCAATCATAATGAAATTTTTATCATTTACTTATTCTGCTTCATTAAGTACTTATACAAAATTTTATTAAAATAAAACCATTTAAACTGGGTGTTCGGATTTATATGTCACTTAGTATATATATATATATATATATATATATATACAATATCCGGGAAAAAAGTACTTACTCATTTTTTCCTGGGGAAAAAACTAACTTTCATAAACAGTGACATTTTGTTACCTGTCAACAGAGATACAGTGTCAAACTTTTATTAAAATAAAACCATTTAAACTGGGTGGATTTATATGTCACTTAGTATAATAATAGTATAAAATCCCAAGAATCTGTAAATTGATTTGACATCAACTGTCGAGAATCCAAAACAGCAAAACTACACATATTGTAGTATGGTTTGATATATTAAAAACTATAACAAATCGATATTCATAAGTGATATCATAAGGCCATCTACTTTTCTTCGCAGGAAAAAGTTAGATACCCGAATTATATTTGATAACTATTTCATGAGTAACACATTATTCTGCATACACGTAGCTTACAAAACATACTAACCATTGGAGTATTTTTTTAAAGTAGCTGTAAATTCCTTCGTTTCGCATTACGAGCTTCCCTACTAGACGTTAAGATAATCTCTTTAAATGAATCAAAAATTATTTTCAACTTCATAAAATATATCTCTTGCATCTTTTTGCAACGGTATTCCACATTGTCTTCACAACTAGTTCTTTGTAATGTTTGCCGTTTTCTCTCTTCATAGTCCACGCCCAATCTTTCAGGATTCGGTTTAGTTACTTTAAGCATGTAGTTTCCAGAAGCTCGTATTTCTTTGCCTTGCCGAATTCCGTTAACTGTTTCCATATTGCCAGATCATTATTAGTCAAAGAATCACTTCCAAAGCTACTAATTTTCACTGCGTAAGCTGACTAGCACTGTTTAAAAACTATACAGGGTGTCCGCAAAGTTGGGGTTTTCCTTTTCAGAAACAACTACCCTTGAAATAACAAAGGTAATGTGTAGTGAAACGAGGGCGACCAAGTAAAAGAAATAAAGGAAAAAGTACTCACTCTCCAGTTGACGAGAAGGGCTAGGTACGTCTCTGCCTGAAATCATACCGCTCCAACAGAAAATGAAATCAGCTCATGCGCTGCCGAGCAGACGCCGGCGGTGGTGCAGACCAAACAAATAAGACGGCGTTGCCGCGTTTTCAGTTTTTAGGTAAACGTACTTCATAGTTATTGTTCGAAGTTATCGCCGTTTGATTCAAAAACACAGGTGCGTGCACGACGTAGCCAAGCATCGGTGCAGGCTTTGAGAATAGAGTCCCTCCCCCGAATGAAAGCACCAGCTTGTTCAATTCTGAGACGAAGTTCGTCAACCGTATGCACTTCAGTTTTGCACACTAAGCGTTTCATTTCTCCCCAAAGAAAAAAACCTCATGGTGTTAAGTCTGGAGATCCCGGAGGCCACGCTACGGGTCCATTACGTCCGATCCACCTATTCGGAAATAATTCATCCAAAAACTCACGCACTTCGCGTCTAAAATGGGGCGGTGCACCATCGTGCAGAAACCACATTGATTGTCTTACACTTAATGGCACATCTTCTAACAAGGAAGGCAAAATGTTGCGTAAAAAGTCTAGGTATTGCATCCCGTCCAATCGATTTGGGAGAATAAATGGTCCAATGATCATACCGTTTACCATGCCAGCCCAAACATTCACCGAAAATGTTTGTTGAAAATGTGCCCGACGGACAGCGTGCGGATTTTCTACTGACCAAACATGAGTGTTGCGAAAGTTATTCACCCCATTACGCGTGAACGTAGATTCGTCTGCCACCAATATGCACTTCAAAAAGTCCGGATTATTGTCATGTTGATGCAACAACCACTCACAAAACCGCACTCTTGCTGGAAAATCGTCAGGTTGAAGGGCTTGTACACATTGGACGTGAAACGGATACAGCCCCTCTTCACGCAGCGTTTGCCACACTTTAGTTTTTGATACTTGCACTTCTCTAGCCACGTCTCTAGTGCTTGTTGAGGGATTCTCGTCTACGCGATTCAGTAGTTCTTCCTCAACTTGCACCATTCGTGGTTGTCTAGGCCTCCCACTGTGCCCACCTCGAAATTACTCCAAATGGCCCATATCCCTGACTCTCTGGACCAGGTACAGAAATCTGCGGGGCCTTGGATGATGTCGTCTAGGGAAACGATCTGCATACACTCGCCACGATTCTGTAGCATTTTGAAGACATTCGCCATAAATTAACAACATATCAACGAGTTCATTATTGGTGAATGAGTGTGCCATTATTATTATTTTTTTTTTTGAAACGCAATTGATTATACGGGTTCGTTACCTCTATACGCGTGACCCTTTACCGTCGGTTGAAGGTTGCATACTGACCTGACACACTGATCCCGACCCCCGACCCAGTTCTGTCGTCGGGTTCAGCTAGTAGCCGGTACCAGTCTGGGATATCGCGGCGGGTCGCGGCTACAGGACGGTATTCAGATATTTTTGATGTTGCAGAGCCCTTTATCTCGGTTCCCTTAAGACATTGGTGTATATGGTTCTAAGAAAAATTGCTTATGTTTTCAAGATTTGCACGTCGTGTAAAGGAAAACCCCAACTTTGCGGTATTACAAAATCTATTGACAATAAAATCAGAAAAATTGTTTAGCGTTCTTCTGGTGTCCTAGGGGACCATAATTACTTATTATCAAAGGTATTGTAATATCTGTCAAGTTTTGCCGCGAGTGCCGTTATACAATTTTGCCATCTAGAAACCATTTGTCATTCAAAATTGTGCGTTTCTGATTGGTTGAAATTAAGACGAGGTAAATAGTCATACCAATTCTGCAATATTGGGTATTTCCTGATCTCCACCTGCTAGTTGCTGATTTAGGCAGTTGAATGACTGTCCTACTTTGTATTGTACACAACGCCGTGTTACCTGAGGAACACAGAACAAAGTTAGATTCCAGCAAGATAATGGGCGCTTGATTGAGGTCAGTAAATCCTGTTCCAACTCTAACACAGTATCTTCTCTTCGATGGTTAAGCGTAATGTTATTAACGGCATCCCAAATATTGCACATATTTAGTTTATTTTTATTTACAAATACGTACCCGATTTATATTGTCAATAAATTCATAGATTTTTTCTGAATTAAGTTCATGGCCAAATTCCAAATACAATATGTGTTTAATATCAAATAAATGACTGAAGTTTTTAGTGGATTTATTCACGAAATTAAAACTTGTTTCAATTTTCCAGTTCAAGTATATAATATACAGGGTGTCCGCAAAGTTGGGGTTTTCCTTTTCAGAAACAACTACCCTTGAAATAAGAAAGGTAATGTGTAGTGAAGTGAGGGCGACCAAGTAAAAAAAAATAAAGGAAAAAGTACTCACTCTCCAGTTAACGAGAAGGGCTAAGTACGTCTCTGCCCGAAATCATACCGCTCCAACAGAAAATGAAATCAGCTGAAGCGCTACCGAGCAGACGCAGAAACCACATTGATTGTCTTACACTTAATGGCACATCTTCTAACAAGGAAGGCAAAATGTTGCATGAAAAGTCTAGGTATTGCATCCCGTCCAATCGATTTGGGATAATAAATGGTCCAATGAGCATACCGTTCACCATGCCAGCCCAAACATTCACCGAAAATGTTTGTTGAAAATCTACCAAACATGAGTGTTGCGAAAGTTATTCACCCCATTACGCGTGAACGTAGATTCGTCTGTCACCAATATGCACTTCAAAAAGTCCGGATTATTGTCATATTGATGCAACAACCACTCAAAAAAACCGCACTCTTGCTGGAAAATCGTCAGGTTGAACGGGTTGTACACGTTGGACGTGGAACGGATACAGCCCCTCTTCACGCAGCGTTTGCCACACTTTAGTTTTTGATACTTGCACCTCTCTAGCCGCGTCTCTAGTGGTAGTTGTTTTTTGAAACGCAATCGATTATACGAGTTCGTTTACCTCTACACGCGTGACTGTAACCGTCGGTTGAAGGTTGCATACTAACCTGACACACTGACCCCGACCCAGTTCTGCCGTCGGGTTGAGACCTTGTACCAGTCTGGGACATCCCGGCGGGTCGCGGCTACAGGACGGTATTCAGATATTTTTGATGTTGCAGAGCCCTTTATCTCGGTTCCCTTAAGACATTGGTGTATATGGTACTAAGAAAAACTGCTTATGTTTTCAAGATCTACACGTCGTGTAAAGGAAAACCCCAACTTTGCGGACACCCTGTATATTTCGGTTTATGAGGTGTCTGAGGTTCGTCCCAAAATCAAATCACAATAGACATAAAAGCCCAAAACGCTTCTAGCAAGAATTTGTTGTGTAGTTGGCAGCACTGAGGACTGACAGATAATCCGTCAATCTGTCCATTCATGTAAACCCCGCAAAACATAATCAGGATGGCCTTGGAAAAATCCACCCGAATAAATTCGTGAAGAAGTTGTTGATGTACTATAAAACGGGTGAAACAAGTGCAACTACCAGGTTCCACACCCCAAGAACGGAGTTGTTGTCAAACTCCTTCAGCGTGCGCGTGCGCGTGCAACCTCTTTGACGGCCAAGGCTAACCTGATCTAGCTGGGGACGGCCTCTCGACGGCGGCCAACTCGCGATCCGTCCGTCAGTTTCGCGGAAACTTCGGAGACGCGTCTTCCGTACAAAACTCACGGAGTTGCTGCGGAGTTGCGCGCGATCGCGGTGTTTATATCGCCGTTTCGCGGTACTTTTTGACGTTTTTCCGAAGGTGGAGTTGAAGGATTTCGATTTTTTTCTGGCCAGTGTGGACTCTTGCGAAAGGTTAGTTTAAATCGTTTTTAAAACTCCGGCTGTGTAGAAAAATATCGAGTACGGCATAATTATTGCAAAGGAGTTGTGAAGATTTTTTTCTCCATATAAGTTGAAGTTCTGTTTGGTCAGAATACACAGAAATACCTGAAAGGTCCAGAAGCAGGGTTTTCGGCCGTGAAAATTTTAACATTTTTATTTTAGTGCTTGATTGTACTTCAAAACCTAAGTTCGGAGTTGTGGCATCTTTGTACAATTTTCAACCATTTATTTGTTTATTTAAGTATTTTCTTATGAGCATATAGTTGTAATAAATTCTACTTCAAATCTATAATGAAACGCACAAAGATACAGGGCATATATAAAAATGAAAATTTTGCTTAAAAGTTGGAAAAATCAATAAGCAATGGTGCGAGGCTTTTATCTTTATATGCGTTTTGTGTCTCTGTTTTAAAGTTGAGTAATTTATTTTAAAAGTTTGTAGAACTCTTCAAAAAAAGCTGATATCCCAAAAATCACCTATATAAAAGTTGCATAATAGGAGTGTTAGCTTACATTATTAAAAATTATTTTAAAAAAATCATCATCAAGTTAAATGTATCGTTTGTACAAAACCTGTTGAAAATTGTCCAGAAATCGTTCGATTAATGCAAGAGTATTTACTGATCCAACATGATACAGCAACTCTTTCAAATAGCCCCACAGAAAAAATCGCAAGGCGTTAAATCCGGGGAGCGAGCAGGCCAAGAAATGCGTCTTTTTGGCACAAAATAATCAGACAAATGAAAGTATTGGCACTATCAAAAGACTCGTACTGAAAACCATACAATAACACAAAAAGTTTGCCAAATTTACATAAACGATAAGAGTAGTAACAAAAAAAAAAAACGCTAAAATTCAACACGGCAGTGGTCGAGAATATCAAAAAATCTGTTTAATTACATTCTTATTTTTAAAAAATTCTAAATTTTCATAATTTCTTTTACTATGAAAATTTTATATAGGTAATTTTTGATATATCAACTCCTTTTGACGAGTCATACAGACAATTAAAATAAAAGAGTCAACTTTGAAGACACCCTGTAGATTTGAAGTAGAAAGTCTTGCGGCCATGTTCTTATAAAAAAAACTTTTTCTGTGGCGAGAAAAAAGTTTGACATTTTATCTCTGTTGACAGGTAGCAAAATGTCACTTTTTATGAAAGTTAGTTTTTTCCCCGGGAAAAAATGAGAATGTACTTTTTCCCGGATGTTGTATATACTAAGTGACATATAAATCCGAACACTCAGTTTAAATGGTTTTATTTTAATAAAAGTTGGTGAATGTATTTATCTTACTGTAAATAACAAGTGAAAAAATTTTCAGCCTTATCAGTTGGACATTCCGGTTTTTATACTGCTTTTTTTTAATTCACTAACGCTCTAAAAATGAATATTTCAGCCGCAGTAAAGAATCAACGTTGGCGGATTTTGGTTCTTGACATCCTTTACGATCGGTTACGATGCCTAGAGTACGGAGACCTGTACGATTTCGTCAACTTAGTGAGTTTGATAGGGGCCGTATAGTGGGACTTCGGGAAGCTGGACTTTCTTTTCGGGCAATTGCAGTTAGAGTGCAAAGAAGTGTAGACACTGTGGTTAGGTGTTGTCAGGCATGGCTTCGAGAAGGCCGTACGCAAAGAGCAAGGGGCATTGGACGCCGCCGTAGAACAACAGACCGTGAAGATCGCCGCCTGAGATTATTGGCCTTAAGGGACCGTTTCTCCACTACCAGGTCCATTGCAAATGACTGGTTTGCAGAACAGGGAAGACCTATTGGCATGCGAAGTGTTTACCGCCGAATGAGAAGTTTTGGCTTGTAGATCGACTCTATACTTCGTACGACTTCGTTGGAGGTTTAAAAGAAAACAGATGAATAACATTTTCAAAAGGCGAAATCGAATCGTGATTAGCTAGGTTCACTTAGATAAGATGACTGTTCGACCTCTGAGTCTCAAATTATAGAAAGCAAATCTATAATGAAGCTGCGTTTAAAATGGCTTTGTCAATTCTTTCGTACGCCTTCATTGCCTTTAATAATCATAATCTTGGTTAGGTGCTTATACATTTGACGTATGTTGTCACGATCAACAGGCAGATATCTAACAGAACTGGCTTATCCTTGTTAGAAAGTTTGAGTTGGGGACTTATGAACGCTATTTTTAATGCTCTGACCATACATCGAGCCTAATGAATGGAGCCTGGGGGTCGTATCTGGATTTTTTCTGTATCTCCGCCAAGGAATATTATTAAAAGTTCTAGCAACTTTTTGGTCAATTCATGTCGATAAAATTCCATCACCTTGTCAATCTCCGAAATATTCAGGCATGATAGCTTTTCAGTAGGTATAAATCTGTATTTTCTCGGGTTCCACAACTTTTCCGGCTCTCGCTAAACTTTTTAAGCATTGGAATGTCAGGGTTTATAGCCGCTTCGACGATCTTTGATTGAAACACCCCTTTTAACACCAGACATGATGGCGGCAAGCAGGAATAAGCATTTCCTTATTAAGTTTCTGGTCGAGAAGCACGTTAATTTGAAGCAGTAGCATCACAACAGACAATCTGAACTTTATATCCAAAATATCGGTCAATAATAGCATCGCAAACTGGCCTGCTCGCTGCACGAAGACTTATCCAATTTGGGCACAGCGATAAGGTGCTCTTTTTTTTAATACGTTATAACAATCGGTAGACGTTATTCTTTAGACTTGCGTGCATTTAAAGGTGGCAACTATTTGCCATCCCAGTGGACAGTTACAGCATCCGGTATAGGAAACTCGTCAGTGTTATGTCCAAGTGCCTCAATGGTTGATTCAATAATAAAAACAGCATTTTTCAAACTTAACTGACACCCATCTAATACTATAATAATAATAATGTTCATTGGAATAACGTAGATGCACAAAATCGTTATCGTACAATAAACATACAACACCCACAGAAGTTTGAACATGTGCTTGGGTTCACATTAGAATGAAAAAAATACAAATGGGTAACTGCACAAACGTTAAATAATGCAGGTATTATAATGTAGCTAAGTGTAAAAAAATTATATTTTTGATACAAAATTAATTGTTTTTAGAATATTTCTCCTTATATGTGTTCAAACATAAATACACGCATGATGTACATACATTGCTTTAAGTTTAATAATGATTTTTAGTGTTAGTTTATGGATAGACTTTCTTGGTTCCTGTATAATACATGACTTAATGAGTTTTTTATGTTTTAATAATCATTATTGATGCCGAAATATGATTGAAAAAAAGAGAAGACGGTTTTTGTAGATTTTCGCATAGATACTGAATTTTGTTTAAGCCTTGTTTGATAGTGATGATTGACGTGCTTTAGATGCATCTTATTTTCAATCTGGTACATCAATCCATTGTAAAACTAAATTTGTCTAACGTCTAACCTCTGGATCTGTTTTAGTGTCCACTTCTGTGTGATTTCAATCTTTTTATAGTGATTGTTTTCGAATCCTCCCCATGCTAGTATACCGTATGATATAATAAGGTAGACAAGAGTGTGGTAGAGAGTATACAAATACTCTTTGTTAAAAAAATCACGAAAATAGTTGAATTTTGGGGTAAGACATCTTAGTCTTTCCACTAGGACCTCTGTGCGTCATTCGACTTTAAATTTCTGTCTAGCATTGAATCTGAGTATTTAACTTCGTCGACTAATTCGATTTCTCTATGAGCATATTTTATTTGAAATTTGCTGCCGCTAATTTTGGGGTCTTGAAACTTTTCCTCATTTGAGTTTGATTAGTATCAGGCTGTGTGCTCTGAGTTGGGGGTGGGCAAAGTTTCTTGCAAATCTATCTCGGAATCTAAAAATGAATTTTCTTGCGCTGGTTCGTAATTGTTTTGACATTGTTCAAGCAAAATTAGAGGAAAAAAAAACACACGTCATATAACACCCAAAAGACATAATATCTCATTTTCAAAATTTTTCAATACTTCCACTCCAGTGGCGTAGGAATTAAAAGTGGCTAAGATAGACGAGGCACTAGAGCTTCCAGTACTGGAGACACCTTATCTGAAAGAAGTGATATTAAGGACGTGTCTGGTACGGAAGTTTCTATTCACTTCCTTAATCCTGGCTATCCTATCCGACGGCCAGTAACTTTGTGAGCTAAATTATTTCCTTTTATACCAACGTTACACGAAATTACCTTCCTCTATAGCTGCAGGATACTCAGTAAATTAATTTTTATGTCACCCGTGGTGGTTATCTCCCCGTGTACTTTATTACTTGCTGGATTTGGGGCCATGACCGGAGAAAAATAGACGAAGAGGACCCCCGTACTCCGGGGGATGATTTATAATTTTTTTCGAGCTAATAGCTTTTAATCTTCCCAAAAATTGAGTAACATTAATGTTAAGTATACAGGGTGGCCCAACGAAAAGGTCGTCGCTCCCCTCTTGTGATTTGGAAAAAACGCACGGGCAGTTCAATTTTGATTTGCAGGGAAAGGCCTTTTCATCTATAGCCGTACAATACAGGGTGATTAAAAAATAAGATATAGCGTTACACTTTAGATTTTTAAAAGGAAACCCTCCATTTTTTTTTAATTTTTTATATTGTCCATGAAGTTTTTAAGAACTTTTGTATAATAGAGTTTATACCTATCTTCAATCGTTGCGAATCTGTTTGAGATCGTAATAAAATTCTAGAAATTGTGATAATAAGGGATTATATCGTAAACTCAATGTAATTCCCATAGTAACAAGACTTTACTTTAAATTTAAAAAAATTCTCTGTATTTTAAAGAAATAAAAAACAATTTAACAACTAAATTGCTATAAAGAGGTAGCTACATGTGGTAATAAGTGCTGAAAGTGGTGTCCATTTACCTCCATGCAATAATGAAGATTTTGTTAATCTACGAGTATTCCTCACATTTTCGAGCATGTATGGAGTTATTTGTCTACATTCAGTCATAATCCGCTGACGAGGATCTTGCATGGAATCTGAGTTCGTACTAAAGATATTTCCTTTCAAATGCCCCAAAAGACGGTATTCTAAAGGACTTACGTCCGGAGGTAGGACGTCACAGGTTTTATCGCAAAAACTTATAACAAATTACATAACAACTTCAACTTCGACGATCTGTCATAGCGAAGGTAGTATAAACAAGGTTTTGTTTCCACGGCCAACCATTTATTCATAATCAGCATTATCAATTTCGTCAATTTCTTCATTTTTTGAGTACTAGGTTATGAGTAAATCACTGGACAACAAATTTTAGTTTTTTAATTGTATCTTGTGGGAAAAGTGCACTTCTTTGTTAATTTTGGGGCGCTGAATCCAAAAATGACAATGAAGTAAGTAAATTAGTTGCGGTTTAGAAAAAAAAACTTTTTATTTTTAAGGATATATTAAAAAAAGTAACAAGATTCATATACTTATAAGAATCACTATATGCGCTGTCTTTTTGCTGTTCTTTTATGGATCGTTTCTGGAGCATCTCTACCAAGAGTCCAACAGTAGTCTGCAAGCATGGAAGGATTCCACTTTCCCTGGTACCTTTTTTCCATTGTTGAAATATCCTGATGAAAACGTTCGCCGTGCTCATCACTTACGGCTCCGCAATTGCCAGGAAAAAAGTCCAGGTGTGAGTGTAGGAAATGTATCTTAAGAGACATATTACAGCCCATCTTTTGATACGATGACAGCATATTTTTGACAAGGGTTTTATAGTTGTCAGCTTTTCTATTTCCCAAGAAATTAGTGTCCACCAGACGAAAATCATTCCAAGCAGTTTTTTCAATACCTGTTAAAGTGTTTTCAAACTGTGTATCTTTCAAAATATTTCGAATCTGTGGCCCAACAGAAAATACCTTCTTTAACCTTTGCCTCACTTAGTCTTGGAAATTTCTGACGCAGGTATTGAAAAGCTGACCCATCTCTATCTAACGCATTGACAAAGTTTTTCATTAGGCCCAACTTGATATGCAGTGGTGGTAATAAAATTTTTTTCGAATCTATTAATGGCATATGCTGTACATTTTTTTGACCTGGCTCTAGGAATTGACGAACAGGCCAGTTTTGTCTGGTGTAATGAAGTGCCTTTGCCCGACTGTCCCATTCACACAAAAAACAGCAAAACTTTGTGTAGCCTAGCTGCAGCCCAAGTAAAAGTGCAAAAACTTTCAAATCGCCACAAATATGCCATTGGTGCTCATCGTATTTTATGCATGTCAATAGGTACTTCATATTGTCATATGATTCTTTCATGTGAACTGCTGGTGAAGTGGTGAAGTTCTAAATCTCTTACAAGATCATTTAATTCTGACTGTGTTATTTTGTGCGGTTGGTGGCATGACGTGCTCGGTATAAAATCAGGATCTCTTGTCGTTGATGGCATATCTTCTTCCTGACGAATAACTCGATCGCCATGATCTGATTCATTTTCTGATTCGCAAGTGTAGGATTCTGGGGGTTTTAGAATAGGATTTTCGTCACTGTGAGGCACAGGTCTCATCGCAGATGGTATGTTTGGGTAGTTAATAACCGATTTTTTTTTCTTGGACATACCTGTGGCTTGTCCAACGCAAGGTACCATGCAAAAGTAACAATCATTAATATGATTTGTAGGCTCTCTCCAAACCATTGGGACAGCAAAGCGCATAGACCGTTTTTTGCCATTTAACCAGCTCCTCAGACTTGAAGCACATGTATTACAGCAGATGTGGGGTGCCCACTGTTTGTCTTGATCACCTAGTTTACAACCGAAATAAAGCTGATATGCCTTTGTTGTTAGTGGAGTAATAGACCGTCTCTGAGACGCAAAAGTCACATCACCACACACGTAACAAAACTGATCTGGATTGTTTACACACTTTCGAGACATCTTGCATGAACGCTGTCAGCCAACTGAGGAAAAAATGGCTAATCTAAAACAATATAATGTAGGTACACGTATGTATAACGTAACACAATTATGCCGATTACATCATCTTTCCTTGCCGAATATAAAAATGTAGCACGTGCATTCTTGTGAATTACAGTATATTAACACTGTCACAGCAGGAACACATAAAATTACCGTATCTCTAAAACTTGAACTAATATTGAAAAAATAAGTTTCATTCCGGTTTTAGCACATTAAAAATAGTAATATTTTGTTGATTTTATTTAGGATATTTTTTGGCTGTTGATCAGTGATCTCAGTTCCACATCAACATTCACAGCAGTGGCAGACTGCTACACACATGCATCGGCAGGAGCACCAAGCGTATGATTGACACGCAAGGGTCGGTAATGTGTCTCCTTCATTGCCAAGTTTTAAGGATAAATGTACGGATGAATCAATGGTGAGCGAAATTGTGTAATAGGTGCGTAGATGCACCGCGGCCGAAGGCATTTCAGTAGGTGGCGCCGTAGTAGTTGATTAAAGCGCAAGTGTCTAATTCAGCATGGAGCGTAACAGGAGCCCACAACGTCCGTATTATTAAAACGTTTTACTTAAATAATGAGTCGATTGTTGCAACGATTCGGAAGCTACGACAAGATTTCGGTCGAAAATGCGCCCAGTGTCAACACCATTCGTCAGTTGGTGAGGAAATTTGAACAAACAAGCGAAGTCGAAGACTTGCCAAGGTCGGGCCGTGTTCGAACTGTTCGTACTCCGGAGAATATCGAGAGAGTTCGTGAAAGTGTAGTAGGGCGCCCTGAGACGTCTACCAGACATCGTTCTCAAGAACGTACTATGGAAAAAACTTGCATTTGCGGCCAAACGAAATTCAGGTAACCCAAGAGCTACATCGTAGTGACCACGAAAAATAAACGGTTTTTACCGATAACTGATAATGAGCGATGAAGCCCACTTCGATACGAACGAATTTGTTATTAAGCAGAATTGTTGTATTTGGGCATTAGACAACCCTCGTGTCATTCATCAACGACCACTACATCCCTGTAGAGTTATTGAACCTTACTTCTTTGAAGACTGATAATTCCATAATTCTCTTACTGTCACTTAACCTGCAAAACATTTGTCCGATATTATTTTTCATACGTGATTTCTACGTTTCAATAAAAGATTAAGATGAAAAAATGGACGTATTTTATTTCATTTCGCAAATATTCAAGATACGAACCAGTCGGTTACATGTCGGCCACCCTGTATAAAATATTAAGATATACACTCCAACTTTCTACTTACCTTGATCCACAAAGGTTTGAATTACCCATTCTAGAACAAAACTTGAACCACGTGCTCAATTATAGGCACTCTCATTATAACACTTGGTGAAATAGCAAAGGGAAGATGATACCCACCGCTGCTTTAAGGAATATAAGCGACTATGCGGCAGCATGTTTTCTGTTCGCAAAGTTACATAATTATTTGGTTTTGATATAATTACTTTACAAACGTACACAGGAGCTCAAAGCAGGTCTGTGTTCTCTTTGCTTATTGTCAGACATACCAGTTTTCCGGTTAGACCGCTCTGTTTAGCTTTACAGGGAATTTGGAGAAGAACGTTGGATAAATTGCGTTCTATTTTCTTTACACCTGAAGAAGCCTAAATGCCAGGGCACCGAGGAGCTTAAAGACATTTTGTTAGTCCGGTTTTTGAGCGGTTTTATGTCAGTAGAATTTGGCAAAGCCTCTTCAGGTAGACGGCTTCACAATCTGGATTCCCCTAGAGACAAAGGAGCGGTCGTATCGGCCAGTTCTAGATATACGATGGTCGAAGTACAAAGTGTTCAGTGGACTTTTTTGAGTTAAAAGTACGACTTCAACAGTCAACAGTTTTTATGGTGTCAGTGTATATATTTCCCAGAAAATGCATGTGAAAATGGTATGTCATGTAATTCCCTTTTGTCAAAGTTAATGAAACTTGGAGGGCAGCAGCTTCTTCGGGGCCTTGACGCGTGGGCTGATTTCTATTTCCAACTGAGACTCAACGCTCTGTTGGTTTTTGTAAGTCTACACGAAGAGCTCAAGAGAAATGTCAGGATCCAGGCTGCGCCTCCTTCACCATGTCTACGTAGAATGCTACGTAGAGTCCTACGTGCAAAAGGTTCAGAACAGTTGATCTTTATTTTTAATTTAGATCAGGTCATAACAGGATGCTTATTCTTTAACAAAGATCGAGAAAACATTCGATTTATTTGACCAGCGTGCGAACTCTGTTCCTGAAGCCAGCCCTCTTACTTGTCAGCAGGGATATGTCGCGCCATCTACTGGTCGGTAGGACGACTACGTGAGTGCGCCGCGACGCGGTGACGGCGACAACGCTAGAAGTATTCATCCTACTGCCCACTAGAGGGCGCGACATCTTCCTGTTAACAGGGCTGGCGTAAGAAACAGGGTTTGTCGCACGCGAGTCAAGTAACACGAATGTTTTATCAATTTTTGTTAGAGTGAGACACTGTTACTTTCAATAAAATGCTGATTTAGTTGCTGTTACATCAATTTACGAGTAGATATTGTATCATATTTGTGTCCATGCTTTCATTGGTGCATTTTATAAATATGGACGCAAATTTAGTTTCAGAACGTAAATGAAGAAATATGTTTTATAGCTACACCAAGTGATTTATGACGTAACTCTTGATTTAATATGGATCTTACACAAATCGTATAATTATTGTATAATTTGAGCAACATTTTATAAGAAATCAATCTTATACTATACGTCAGATACATGACTTCTCGTTGGTTGAATTTTGTAATATGGAGACACATCTGTGCATTTTACAAGCAAATTAGGGGAGTTTGCATAATGAAAAACATGTAGAAACATCTGGAAGTAAGGATTACGGCCTTCTAGCAAAAACTTTATCCTGAGAATAGGGGAAGCGCCGCGTAAGGACACATCAACACACAAAAGGCTGCTCGTAAAAGTATAGAGACTAGCTAATTACGTTTTACTAATTAAAGCAATAACAGCCAACCTGTGAGCCACGCAGTTGTTTTTGCTTAGTAAAATAGGTTAGAAGGGATCCCCGCCAGTCTTCCTCTGTCCAATTCATCCTCAGAAATCGTTTTTCCGGCTGTATTAATATCATGTTAAATGCATAATAGCGGGCGAGTACGAGGAGTAAATTCAACTCATGCCGCGGCAATTTCTCTGACAGGAAAATTAACGTCCCCGTAGTGCCGGGAAATCGAATATAAATGTTTTGAAAGAGTTTTCCGGAGGTGATTTACTACATCAGCGGAACTCTATTCGGCCTGTACAAAATTGATTCGATCCGGGGCTATAGCGAGATCGCAGATCCAACTGGCTATGGAGTAGATTTATGCTTAGAGCGTGTGGATTTTTTTTCTGTAAGGCCGAGAGACGCCAAGGCGCTAGGGAGCCAAATCGTTCCCTAGGCGGTATCAATGAATAGGGATCCCGGGGCAGGGAAACAAGAACGTTCCTAAAATTAGAGTCAAACGGTGGTGGAGATTCGGAAGGTCTACATCTATTTGCAGTACGCACGTTAGGGTAGAAAAAAGGTAGGAAGCAAGGTGAATACGAAAACACGAGCACGCAGTGATACACGCGACGGACGGTGGCCTGAGTGCAACTCTGCCTACCCTGCCCCTGCCCCGCGCATTATTCCGCCAGGCGGCCGCTTGAAATTTAATGGCGAATTGACCAATAAGAGGCGTTGTCCCTGTTACCGAGAGATCACCCGCTAACTGTTATTATTTACATCTCATCTTGGATTTGGATGATTCAGTTTAGGTTTTAGGTTTTTGATGAACAAATCAGGTCCTTATCAACTTCCTCAGCTGTGGCATCCTGCCCCTTTAAGCAACAGATGGATGGCTGACTTTGTCTGAGACCACAATATATCCGGGTTCTTCTCTTCGTCACACAACGTCAACGCGGGTGTTCCCCAAGGATCGCACGTACCGATGACCTTTCTCTAATGAACTGCTGACAGCAATTATTTGTACTAATTTTTTAGGAAAGGTTTTGTCTTCTGGCTGTCAATATTTGCAAACCATCAAACTTATACAGGGTGACTTCGAAGTTGAGTCATTTATTTTAACAGTGAGTAGATCTGATCAAAAGAAATGTTTTTTTCCTTTACCATTTTTCTGGTAAAATTAAAGTAACAAAGTTATAGCCCTTTGGAAGTTTGAGTACCGCCCTGTCTCAATAATAATATTATGTGCTCGTGTTTGGCGACAACGGATATAATCCGCCGTATCGGTTCATCGCGTCGGAAACAAAAAAGCGAAAGAATTTGGAACGATGTTTTTACAATTATTTTATTCATTTGTATACAGTTAGTGTCAGTGAATAGTGTGTTGCGTGGCTCAAACGAAATAAAAAATGGCACATGTTTATGCGGATCGGTTTCCCAATCGAGTGCAACCAACCCCTCGTGCCTTTGTTAATGTAGTACAACGGGCTCGTGAATCAGGTGACTTAAGACCTCACAGGGGACCTCACGATCAAATACAGGTCCGCACTGAAATACTTGTCGGGAGGATACTTTATAAAACAAGGTAAATTTTTTTTTTAATTTTTTTTATTTTTACACACATATTTTGGTTTATCTTCCTTCTACAATCATTATCTGAAAATTAATGACTCAACTTCAAAGTCACCCTGTATAACTGTTTTGTTATGCCGTTATACCTTTTCTAAATCCGAGCTCCCTCCAGAACCTTTTTCAGGATACGCCATTGCTTCAATGTCTTGCAGGGCAACGTTTGAACTTTATCTCTCAAACCATAAGCTTATCAGTCCCGAAAATTGATCACACTCCATCGAGAACCAGAAACATTTTCACTTATGTTTTCTATTGAATTTCGTCACGTTTAGCAAAGATCGAGAGATTCTATCATGATTCATAGAGAAAACGTGGACGGGTTTTTTAGCTACACTTGTTAACCGTGGGCGTCTATAGCCTGTCTTTGTTTGAGGAGCGGCGTAACTTTAGAAATACATTCTGGATTTGATGTGTTGTCTCCCGGACTTCCATTGTCTGTAAGGCTTTTTATCCAAGTTTCGATTGCTGCTATCTTTAATCGGTGAACTGGCGAATATACTCCTTTCTTGTCGATTGAGATGCAGCTGTTTGATGTATCTTAAAATTGGTTGTCATACTATTTTAATTTCAACACTTGCATTACTGTGAACATTTTCGCTTATTATTATCAAGGCCGCTTCTCTGTATTTTCTCCGATGCTAGTGTGTTTGTTTGTGGTGCTTTTTCCAAGCATTTATTCTATTGAAAGTGGTATTTTTGTTTCTCCTATGTGTATCTCTCTATTATTGGTTTTTGTTCTTTGTGAGGATACTGCAAAGTGTGGTGTCCCTTGAAAATTAGTTTTATTTGGTATCGTCTCTTTTTTTTCTAATTTCATCACTTATTCCCTCAACATATCGTACGATTATTGTATGCTGAGGCTCTTTATGCGTGTTGTAACTGTTGTTGGTGTTGTTCTCTTTCCGAGCTTCATTTTTATCAGCCGTCTTCGGTAGCCATCTCTCACAAGATTTTCTTTGATGTGGTTGCGTTCTTTCTCAAGATTTGTTTGCATGTTGCACATACTCTTTGCCTAGGACGATAAGGTTTTAACTGCGTCTTTTTTCGTAGTTGCTGGATGACTGGAACAGAAATTTGGGTATTGTCCTGTACGTGTTGCTTTTCTATATACACTGTAGTTTCTATTTTGGAATTATCTTTGTAACCGTGACGTCCAAGAATGGGAGGCTGTTGTTGTTATCTTCTCCCGTCATCGATGGTCTTGTAGCTTGTAGGCGCTCTTCTCCGTTAGCAAATTTCTCCGAAATAACTGTAAAGTCTGGTGTTATTATTGTTCAACGGGGTATTTAAGACATGGACCCATAAAATTATTTCGCAAATCAGAGGTATTTTCGTCTAATACGATAAGACTAAACGTCTGTATTGTGCCAAGTTAAGCATAAGCTATGCTACGACTTATACAAGAAATAAACAATGACAACATACACTACTAAAAATACAGAGATTTCAACACACAAATAAGTTAATTGATTGAAATAAATTACTGAATTGTACAAAAGGGAAAAGTATAACAATATGCATAGTTATCGAATGATGTCCGTGCATATCATATAAAACAGGTGCACGATAATATAAATATGTTTATTTACACATATATGCACACATACATAATAAATAATATATACATAATAAACATAATAAACACACATACGTGTATGAGCAGAAGTGTGAGATAAATTTATGTTAATGATTGTTCGAAAACGATTTTTTTAATACTATTTGAAGTTTTAGAAATTTAAGGCTTCAGGGCAAAAAATTGTACATTATAGTAAAAAATGAAGTTCGCCTCACCTACCTGTACAAAGAGAAGTCTCAAAATGTTCAAGTCGCTTACAGGTAAAATCGATTTTATATTTATTCTAACCCCAAGATCACTGTATTCTTGGAATTTCGCTTCATGTGGCCTTAAAGAGGAAATACGACGCCATTTTCATTTTGCGCGACTCCTTTGCATTCCAAGTAAACCGATACGCGGAAGAGGGTTATTGAGGAGTTAGGGTTGTCAAATGAAACACACGTTTTCGGAATTCCGCAGATATTAGGGAATCAGTCTGCCGAAGCCTATGTCGTTGAACGGCTGCCGCGGGATCCGAAATTACTCGTGTAGCCGCTTTGAAACTAACTTCTAAAGGTTCAAGTTGGCGATACAAATAGCCCAAATCAATAAAATTCATAAGTACACGGACTTAAGGTGCTTCGAAACTCGAACGGATTCACGGTTTCCATCCCTAGTATTCAAACTCTCAGTTATAATAAATATAAAAATATAATTTAAGTTTCATTTACACATTGGACTTCATACTTATTTATTTATTTCCAACAGGTGAAACCCAATTACAGGAAATGATGAAAAAAATAACAATTAAAGATACATGGTTCTTGGACTTAAATCTATAGTATCACACATTCTAAATAAGATTGGATAATCTATAGCAGTTAATAATCGATGCACAACTGTCACTGTAAATATCACACGATTCAGTAACACTGTTCATGACGCAGCACATGAGATTAATTGGCGATTTTGTCATAACATTTGTACGGCCAGCTTGACAATAGAATGCCGTTTGTTGTCGACTCCCTAGCCTTGGAACGCGGAAACATATTTTTTCAAGTAAATTTTGACAGTCACAAAAACGACAAAGCAAATATGTTTCGTCTTGTTGACAGTGAATCCAAATTGAAAAACTCTAATAGGGCACTATGGTCACAATCTCTTTCTGGATACGAACCTGTGCATTTAAGGTGAAAAGACTTTGAAGCTTTACGTTGAATGGCCTCAAGGATCACGACAGAATTTTGGTATATAGGAGACCAGATCAAAGTCGCATACTCCAACTTGCTCCTGACAAAAGTAAAAAATAAAGTAATTAATGTATCAACATTGGAGAAACCCTTCCAGTTTCTGATACAGAAACCAAGTAGTCGAGTGGCAGCCGACGAGATATTGAGTATATGCTCAGTAAACGTTAGCTTGGTATCAAAAGTGACTCCAAGGTCTCTATAAGAGGTGCATCTGTCTATAACCTGACCATTGATGTTATAATTATCATAAATTAAATAGTTAACCTTTCTTGTATAAGTCATAAGTTCACATTTCGAAACATTCAGACTGAGACAGTTTCGTGAACGCCATGACGAAATTAGAGCTAAGTCATCTTGCAAAATGACGCAATCCTCGACTGTCTTGACTAACGTGAAGATTTCAAGGTCATCAGCGAAAAACAAATGGAAACACTTCAGTTCAAAAGACAAGTCATTAATAAATATCAAAAACAATGATTTGACCCTTGAGGTACCCCGTACGTGGCCCGATAGTAACTCGACCTATGACCACCATATTCGACAAATAACCTTCTATCCGTCAAATATGAATTCATGAGCGACATCATTGCGTTAGACATACCCACTGTTTTAAGCTTATCCAGAAGTGCATAATGATCAACTTGATCAAACGCCTTCTGAATATCTGTGTAGATGACATCAACTTGTCCCTGACCGTCCAGTACTTCAGAAATGTACTGAGTAATCAGTATCAGTTGGTGACCATACTGTTCTAATCACAATCAGATCCTTCCTTCCTGTTGGCGTACTGCATCTATATACAAAAAAGGAGATAAAACATTTGATGTTGTGACTATAGCTGCGAAAATAGCCGAAAAGATCGTCCAAGAACAACTTATGACATTTGCGTTCAAGAACAATCTGCTGCCTAGCAACCTACATGGTTTTATTCCTGGTAGATCAATTATCACCAACATGTTACACTGCATCCACAATTGGACCAGATCTTTAGACGCAAATGAACCGGTCGACGTGGTTTATCTGGATTTTTCCAGAGCTTTCGATCGCGTTCCGCACAAAAGGCTCCTGCACAAGCTTGAACATCTCGGAATCAGGGGAAATTTGTTGCTATGGATTGAAGCTTTTTTGTTAGATAGATCTTTCTCCGTCCGTGTTGGAGACGCCTATTCTTCTAGCCATCGTGTTGCTAGTTTAGTTCCACAAGGATCTGTGCTAGGGCCAAAGCGACTTTCTTCTATGTGTTCCATCTATGCAGATGATGCTAAAGTCTATAACACTGCCATGAACTCATCTGTGCTTCAAGAAGACCTCAAGCTGATCAGAAAGTGGTTAGAACTTTGGCTCCTCTCGAAATCCTTCGTTCTCCACCAGGGGAAGAATAATCCTAACTTATAAGATTGACAAACAGACCTTAGATACTGTTTTTCTTCACACAGATCTTGGTCTGACAGTTAATGATCGGCTCACCTGGTCGGAGCACATTCAGAACATAACCTCTAAAGCAAAGCGGTTGCTATATATGCTGCTCCGGTATGAGTTTCAGACCTTGTTCGCGATAGCAGCTTATTAGAGGCCGTTCAGCGTCGTGCTACACGTATGCCTTATGGCACACGTAGGCCGAGTTATGAAGACCGCCTCGAGTTATATAACCTGCCTGCTTTTGCTGATAGAAGACTGCGAGGAGATCTCATCATCACTTTCAGAGCACTGAATAATTTGTTTGGTGTGGACACAATGGACACAATCTAATAGGCCATAACTTCAAATTGCAGATGGAAGCTTTTAGAACCTCTACTCGTCAGCGCTTTATCTCAAACCGTGTCTTCGATGCAAGGAACAGTCTTCCATCTTATGTAGTGTACTCGGCATCCGTTAACAATTTCAAAATGATTGCACTGCTTTAAAGCCCTTTGACCTTTAATAATGTGTGGATGCACCGTGATGTGCTACGCATTCTCCAACGTGCCTAGGCATGCTTCTGATCAGGTGGTCAATGTCCTTCTGTGGTATCTCATTCCAAGCAACCACCAACTCCTCTCGAAGTGCTTCTAAAGTCTGAGGAGGACGTTGCAAATTGAGCAATCTCCTACCCATCATATCCCACACGTGCTCAATTGGGGATAAGTCGGGAGATCTTGGTGGCCATGGTAACAATGTGACATCATTATGTTGAAAGAAGTCTATTGTGACTCTTGCAACATGTGGTCGGGCATTATCTTGTTGGAAAGTTGGATCTGCCAGGGTGTCAAGATAGGGTAAAAGATGGGGTTCTAGAACTTCGTGGATATAACGCTGCGCGTTCATGTTACCCCTGATGAAGATTAAAGGTGACCTGGAACCATAAGCTATAGCACCCCAAACCATAATTCCAACAGTGTGATGAACATGTCTTTCAACAAAAAACTGTGGATTCATCCTTTCACCACGTCGCCTTCTAACCCTGGCACGACCATCGTGCATGCCTAAACAAAATCGAGACTCGTCACTAAAGACAATACTGTTCCATTCCTGATCCCAGAGTGACCGTTGCCTGCACCACTCAAGGCGATTACGTCGGTGTTCTCGAGTTAAAGGGAGGACCCAGTGTGGCCGGTATGAAAACAAGCCAAAACTTCTCATTCGTCGGTAAACACTTCGCATGCCAATAGGTATTCTGTGTTCTGCAAACCATTCATTTGCAATGGACCTGGTAGTGGAGAAACGGTCCGTTAAGGCCAATAATCTTAGGCGGCGATCTTCACGGTCTGTTGTTCTACGGCGGCGTCCAGTACCCCTTGCTCTTTGCGTACGGCCTTCTCGAAGCCATGCCTGACAACACCTAACCACAGTGTCTACACTTCTTTGCACTCTAACTGCAATTGCCCGAAAAGAAAGTCCAGCTTCCCGAAGTCGCACTATACGGCCCCTAACAAACTCACTAAGTTGACGAAATCGTACAGGTCGCCGTACTCTAGGCATCGTAACCGATCGTAAAGGATGTCAAGAACCAAAATCCGCCAACGTTGATTCTTTACTGCGGCTGAAATATTCATTTTTAGAGCGTTAGTGAATTAAAAAAAAAGCAGTATAAAAACCGGAATGTCCAACTGATAAGGCTGAAAATTGTTCCACTTATTATTTACAGTAAGATAAATACATTCACCAACTTTTATTAAAATAAAACCATTTAAACTGGGTGTTCGGATTTATATGTCACTTAGTATATGATAGACACCGCAGTGCTTAACATATTGTTCCCATTCTGTATATGTCTACTTCAGTAGTGCTAAGATTGTCAATCTACACGTGTAAAATTTGATGTGCTATTGACTTTAGCTACAATTTATACATTTCTCATTCATCGTATGAATTTGCCCCCCTGGGCCACTGGCTGTCGACGCCCATGCATGTCAGAAGTACGATTCATACAATACATTCTTGCCAGTGGCTTTAGAAGTGAAATACATACAACTAGAAGAACGGCTATGTATAGAAATACCCTATAGCTTGAACTTTGTTATGGCGTATGGACCATTGGAAAGAAATGCTTCGAAAAAATCACAGACCATACTTTTTGGTGCCACCCTCGTAAGTATGTCTTGTCACGAGCAATTTCTTAATAAAAGAGATAAACGCAGGGCCGCACTCGAATACGAAATTTATCACCCGGTTTCCTCATTCGCGATAATTGAAAATTACCACGTCTCTGGTGATTTCAATTACATGCAAATGCAGTTTTAACTCTTCGAAATTGTGGCCTGTCGCCGCCTCAGAGCTGGAAATTTCCGTGTTTAGCATTTTCAAAGCGAGCCATTTTAGTTATAGAAACGTTTGCCGTAATTTATGTGATGATGATATAACACTTCAACATTTTTCAACTTCAATTCCAATGTTCGACTGTTCCAGAATATCTACGTGATATTTAATTAATTCCTACCGATACTAATAATAATTATCGTCCAACAGTTACCCATTTACAGGACAATTATGTTTCGGCCTCGTCTCGCAAATAGAACAAGTGTAGTACCCCGTTTCTCGGCCAAACCCACGAGTTTTGAAACCTTCCAACCGCTAGGACGGTAGAACTAGTTTTCAATGACAAATGCACTGCCAACATCGGCAGCATCTAACGGTCATATCTGCTAAATTGAACTGAGATAGCTTAAAAGTTCGCATTTCTATCCTGTATTCTCTACGGCAACTGCATTTACAGTTTCACAGTCTATTCACAACGTGTCCAAGAAGCTATAAAATCCCTGGCTATTCTTAAGTTGCCTTCTCACGACGCTGTCCAATCCCCAAGGGGCATCAGTTCGTACGTGAGACCTTTCTCGGTGACACACGCTAGAAACGATGGCTATTGATTGCCGTCCTTCCTTGCGTCCCTTGAGCCTCATGTGTAAAACGCGGTAGAACAACAAAGTATAAGGGATGGAAATATATTGGTCCGAAGTCTCGGGATTGCCAGGCATCTTATTTTGTTGGGTATTCTATAGCTATGGTCTCTGGTGATTTCAATTACATGCAAATGCAGTTTTAACTCTTCGAAATTGTGGCTTGTTGCCGCCTCAGAGCTGGAAATTTCCGTGTTTAGCATTTTCAAAGCGAGCCATTTTTGTTATAGAAACGTTTGCCGTAATTTATGTGAAGATGATATATCACTTCAACATTTTTCAACTTCAATTCCAATGTTAGACAGTTCCAGAATCTCTACGTGATATTTAATTAATTCCTACCGATACTAATAATAATTATCGTCCAACAGTTACCCATTTACGGGACAATTATGTTTCGGCCTCGTCTCGCAAATAGAACAAGTGTAGTACCCCGTTTCTCGGCCAAACCCACGAGTTTTGAAACCTTCCAACCGCTAGGACGGTAGAACTAGCTTTCAATGACAAATGCACTGCCAGCATCGGCAGCATCTAACGGTCATATCTGCTAAATTGAACTGAGATAGCTTAAAAGTTCGTATTTCTATCCTGTATTCTCTTCGGCAACTGCATTTACAGTTTCGCAGTCTATTCGCAACGTGTCCAAGAAGCTATAAAATCCCTGGCTATTCTTAAGTTGCCTTCTCACGACGCTGTCCAATCCCCAAGGGGCATCAGTTCGTACGTGAGACCTTTCGCGGTGACACACGCTAGAAACGATGGCTATTGATTGCCGTCCTTCCTTGCGTCCCTTGAGCCTCATGTGTAAAACGCGGTACAACGACAAAGTATAAGGGATGGAAATATATTGGTCCGAAGTCCCGGGATTGCCAGGCATCTTATTTTGTTGGGTCTCTGGTCTCTGGTGATTTCAACTACATGCAAATGCAGTTTTAACTCTTCGAAATTGTGGCCTGTCGCCGCCTCAGAGCTGGAAATTTCCGTGTTTAGCATTTTCAAAGCGAGCCATTTTAGTTATAGAACCGTTTGCCGTAATTTATGTGAAGATGATATAACACTTCAACATTTTTCAACTTCAATTCCAATGTTAGACAGTTCCAGAATCTCTACGTGATATTTAATTAATTCCTACCGATACTAATAATAATTATCGTCCAACAGTTACCCATTTACAGGACAATTATGTTTCGGCCTCGTCTCGAAAATAGAACAAGTGTAGTACCCCGTATAGTTCCAGAATCTCTACGTGATATTTAATTAACTCCTACCGATACTAATAATAATTATCGTCCAACAGTTACCCATTTACAGGACAATTATGTTTCGGCCTCGTCTCGCAAATAGAACAAGTGTAGTACCCCATTCCTCGGCCAAACCCACGAGTTTTGAAACCTTCCAACCGCTAGGACGGTAGAACTAGTTTTCAATGACAAATGCACTGCCAGCATCGGCAGCATCTAACGGTCATATCTGCTAAATTGAACTGAGATAGCTTAAAAGTTCGTATTTCTATCCTGTATTCTCTTCGGCAACTGCATTTACAGTTTCACAGTCTATTCACAACGTGTCCAAGAAGCTATAAAATCCCTGGCTATTCTTAAGTTGCCTTCTCACGACGCTGTCCAATCCCCAAGGGGCATCAGTTCGTACGTGAGACCTTTCTCGGTGACACACGCTAAAAACGATGGCTATTGATTGCCGTCCTTCCTTGCGTCCCTTGAGCCTCATGTGTAAAACACGGTACAACAACAAAGTATAAGGGATGAAAATATATTGGTCCGAAGTCCCGGGATTGCCAGGCATCTTATTTTGTTGGGTATTCTATAGCTCTGGTCTCTGGTGATTTCAATTACATGCAAATGCAGTTTTAACTCTTCGAAATTGTGGCCTGTCGCCGCCTCAGAGCTGGAAATTTCCGTGTTTAGCATTTTCAAAGCGAGCCGTTTTAGTTATAGAAACGTTTGCCGTAATTTATGTGATGATGATATAACACATTTTTCAACTTCAATTCCAATGTTAGACAGTTCCAGAATCTCTACGTGATATTTAATTAATTCCTACCGATACTAATAATAATTATCGTCCAACAGTTACCCATTTACGGGACAATTATGTTTCGGCCTCGTCTCGCAAATAGAACAAGTGTAGTACCCCGTTTCTCGGCCAAACCCACGAGTTTTGAAACCTTCCAACCGCTAGGACGGTAGAACTAGTTTTCGATGACAAATGCACTGCCAGCATCGGCAGCATCTAACGGTCATATCTGCTAAATTGAACTGAGATAGCTTAAAAGTTCGTATTTCTATCCTGTATTCCCTTCGGCAACTGCATTTACAGTTTCACAGTCTATTCGCAACGTGTCCAAGAAGCTATAAAATCCTTGGCTATTCTTAAGTTGCCTTCTCACGACGCTGTCCAATCCCCAAGGGGCATCAGTTCGTACGTGAGACCTTTCTCGGTGACACACGCTAAAAACGATGGCTATTGATTGCCGTCCTTCCTTGCGTCCCTTGAGCCTCATGTGTAAAACGCGGTACAACAACAAAGTATAAGGGATGAAAATATATTGGTCCGAAGTCCCGGGATTGTCAGGCATCTTATTTTGTTGGGTATTCTATAGCTCTGGTCTCTGGTGATTTCAATTACATGCAAATGCAGTTTTAACTCTTCGAAATTGTGGCCTGTTGCCGCCTCAGAGCTGGAAATTTCCGTGTTTAGCATTTT